>MCJB01011109.1:278281-350835 GCA_002018475.1 Nicotiana obtusifolia | reverse complement strand
GAGAGAGAGAGAGAGAGAGAGAGAGGCGGTTGTTTGGTTGGGCTCCGATAGAGCTCCGCCGGAGAAGATGACTGGTAGCCACAGAATTGGACGGCGGCCTTGTCGAGGGCGAAGCGAGAGGGAAAAAAGGAGAGAGGGTTCAGGGAGAAAAGAGAGAGGGTCGACGGAAAAGATTGATATAGTGGAATAACTCTATGTATTTGATATACGTACGATGGGTAAAGTGAGAATTCTTTGTAAATATGAAAAAATATTAAATTAAAAGGTAGTTTTCATCCATAAATTAAATAGATCTTAGATTTAGCTATGACCGGTAAAATTTCATAAATAAACACTCGTACTTCACTACTAGAAAACAGGTGAAAAGTGACCGAAAAAAGCGACCAAAGTTGGTCACAATTTGCCCAAAAGCGACCAAAATGACCTGGTCAGTATTTAGGTGGTCACAAACAAATAGCGACCAAAGTTGGTCGCTAATTTGCGACCAACATTGGTCTCTACCACAAAAGGACCAAACATACCGGAAAAAGATATAAAGACCAACTTTGGTCGCAAATTAGCGACCAAAGTTGGTCCCTATTTTCTTTTTAAATTAATATATTCTGGGAAATAGCGACCAATATTGGTCGCTAAAGTAATTTTTTTTTTTTTTTTATTTTTTTTATTAGCGACCAAAGTTGGTCGCAAAAGTTAAAATTTAATTTTTTTTATATATATTTGCGACCAAATAGCGACCAAGGTTGGTCGCTAATTTGCAGTTTATTTTTTTTCCAGCAAAATAGCGACCAACTTGAGACCAACGTTGGTCGCTTTTTTTGGTTCATTTTTTTTCAGAAATTGCCTGTTTTGGCAGCTACACCACCTGCCAGCTTACCAAATTCCTAAAATAAGCATTTTATGCCATGAAAACAAGAACAACGACAACAACAACAACAAACAACAACAACGACAACAATAACAACAATAAACAACAATGAGAATAACAACAACAATAAACAACAACATCATTAAACAACAACATTAAACAATAACAAGGTATAAAGTTCAAATGAACTTATACATTATATAAGCTGTTATTACAATTCAACGTTTACTAATGTCTATTGTTCTAAATCAGGAGTCTCATCGTCGGATAAAGTGTCATCACGAAGATGTTGTGGATAAGGCTGTTGTTGTGTAGGACCGGAGGGATGATAATGGGGATGATGGGAGGAAGTAGCAGGGGGAGGGTGACCATCTGGTGATGATTCAGTGACCGGAGAATCGGAAAAGTGCCAGAAGCCAAGAGAGATTTGAGCTTCTCTTGTATGGCAACATACTGAGCATCTCTAAACTTTTCTCTTTCTTTTCTAACCTTCTCTCTTTCCTTGGCAGCTTCTAGCTCGGCTGTGAGCTTTGCCAAATTCTCCCGCATATAGGAGATGCACTCCTCATCAAGTTGCTCCGCTTGCGAGGAAGAGCCTATTCCTTGCAAACCACACCTATAGCGGTGGAATTTGTTATCGGGAAGCCCGTATACCTTCCCCCATTTTGGACCGCCAGCAGCCTACGTCCATAATCTTTCAGCATCCTCGTCCGACGGTTAGATTGGCTCGCCCGATGAAGATGGTAGCTGGCTGCGTACAAATTCTTCAACCTCAGCTGTGAAGCGACTCTATAAGAAAAATTACATAGAATTAGTATTCAAAAGTTATATAAAACTAAATCAAAGTACTTAATGAAAATTGAAAACTTACATGTACAGCCGAGGCTCGGTCCTCGACCCACCTTTCTTCATCCGAACCTTTCTTCTTCTTGACAATATGAGTTTGCTTGAATAACTCATCTTGCCTCATCGGACGGCCAAACTTCTTCTCCTGAAAAGTCATAAATTTTAGTTAATAAACAGATTAGACGTTGAAAATTAAAATTAAATTAAGTAATTACGTACCATTTTCCTCTTTATTGAACCGAGGCTGATCGCACCTCCAGTGTGCAGAGAGCCTCCCTTCTCCGAAGCACGAGCTTTCTTTCCTTGCTCGCTCTTCTTTCGGAAATCTACGGCTAGCCATTGCCTTTGCAGATCATCCCATAGACGATCTTGCAACCAGGAGGGCTTCTGATTCGACCTTCTAGTGTTGGAGAAGCAATGGGACAACCGCTAGCGAGCCTTATGATGGAAGTTAGCAGCTACCTCCGCACTATAGCGGTGTTCCCAAACACACTTGCTCTGTATTTGAGAAGTTAAGTATTTAGATGGAAATATCATAAATATAAATAATTGTACTGCTTAAAAGAACATTTATACCTTAAAATCATTGAAAATTGCCTCCTTAAGCGAGAATGAAAAATCACTCCAAGTCGCATAAGGGCCATCGTATAGCTTTCTAGTTGCCTGGGTGATTATCCTCGTAGTAACATTACTAGGGATAAACCTTTAATGTAATAACAAAAAAAAAAGACACATTAATATCTTAGTAAAATCGTACAAAATAATAAACGTTAAAAATAACAAATAACTCTTACCCGTCACCCTTAGGGACGATAATGATCCTGCCATACTGATCACGAAACACCTCCTCGTCATCATCACCAGGGGCATGTGTGGAAGGTGTAGGGGGGTCAGAGCTAGAATCCCGCAGGCGAATGCCTGTAATAGATGGAGTCTCCGATGAAGATGGATGTGAGCCCTGCGACGCAGCTGTATGGGCCGCAATAGGACATGTCACTGATTGCTGTGACCCGAGTGGCTGCGACCCGAGTGGCAGCAACCCCAATGGCTGTGACCCTAGTGGCTGCGATGCTGATGACTGTGATCCATGTGGATGTGACATGGACCGATGCGGTCCATGCGATGAAGATGGTTGAGATCCACGTGGATGTGCGGTAGCTGGACTATACGTCGGACGTACAATCCTAGGGCCCTGTGATGAAAGACCCAGCGTCTGCACGAATGTGTAGGGCTGGTGATGCTGGGGCAGCTCAGAATAGCCCTGGGGTGGAGGAAAATACGTAGGCATATGCAACTCTAGAACGGCAGGACTAATTGGAGTGTAATCTTCTACCCTCCTTCTTTGTTTCTTACCATTTTCTCGACCCCGAGAAGTGCTAGAATCAGCGTTACCTCGACCTTTGCCTGTCATCTGCATAATATAATACATATTTAGATTGAAATATATCTTAGTGGCTGTGGACTACGTGTCCAAATGGGTAGAAGCCATTACTTTACCAAGCAACGAGGCTCGGAGTGTGACCGCGTTTCTAATGAAGAATATTTTCACCCGGTTTGGCACCCCAAGAGCCATTCTTAGGGATGGGGGTTCGCATTTATGTAACAGAGTCTTTAAAGGTCTCCTTGACAAGTACGGTGTCAAGCATAAGGTTGCCACACCCTACCATCCACAGTCGAGCGGTCAAGTTGAGGTATCTAACAGGGAAATAAAGAGCATACTAGCAAAGACGGTGAATGCAAACAAGACCGACTGGTCAAAGAAGCTAGATGATGCTCTACGGGCATACCGCACAGCGTACAAAACCCCCATCGGTACATCCCCTTTATCGGCTAGTTTTTGGAAAAGCTTGCCATTTACCTGTAGAACTTGAGCATAAGGCTATGTGGGCCTTAAAAAGATTAAACATGGACTGGGGCTAGCACAATTGAATGAAATGGAGGAGTTCCGTCTCCACGCATATGAAAGTGCAGCCGTATATAAGGAAATAATGAAATTCGTCCATGACGAAAAGATCTTAAAAAGAGAGTTCAAGGCAGGGGATCTGGTATTGCTGTTCAACTCAAGACTAAAACTATTTCCAAGGAACCTGAAGTCTAAATGGTCTAGCCCTTTTAAAGTTGTTGATGTCTTTCCCTTTGGAGCTGTCGAACTAGCATCAAAGGATGGGCTCCGAACCTTCATGGTGAACGGTCAAAGAATTAAGCACTACTTGGGAACAGATGGAGAAAAACATTTGGTAGAGCAGCTGGCTCTAAAGGACGGTCCATGCCCAACCATGAAATGATTTATGAGGCGTCCTAGCTTCGTCGTGCAGTGACGTTAAATCAAGCGCTTCATGGGAGGCAACCCATGTGTGGTAGCATTTACTTTGGCTTGTTGTTGTACCTTTATTTAAGTTTTGATATCATAGTTGTACTTAGGGCTATTTGAAGGTTGTTTTAGAATGCAGGAGTTTGACAAAAGGACACAAAATTAAAAAGGAGTTCTTGAAACTGAAGAAAAACAACAATGTGAAAAATGCTACACAAATGCGATCGCATTATCAATATGCGAGCCGCATTTGTGTCGCAAACTGAAGCAGAAAGTTGAATAAACATAGTTGTCATAAATGCAGCGATGAACAGCATTTTGCGGATCGCATTTTCGTTATGCGGTCCGCATTCTCATCGCAAACAGAGACAGAAGGTTTGGCTCAAAACAATGACATAAATGCGGTGAGGTAGCCTACTTTGTGATTCGCATTTACAATATGCGATGACTTAATCATCCCATACTGACAGGTACGTGTCCGCATTCCCTCCTCTTCTAAATCCTTCAATCTAGTATATATAAAAAACAAAAAAAAAGAGAGAGAACACAACAGAGAACGAACAGCGATAGACATTATCGGAGGAAATTGAATCTCAAGCTTACCAAACATCAAAGTGCTGATTAAAAGTTGGCCTAAATCCTCAAATCTTCTTCCTAGGTATGTTCGACTATGCTATATGTTTAATTTTAATTTTTCAAGTTAGGTTGGGTGTTTCAATGGATTTTTCGAACTTTTTGAGGGATGAAGACAAGAATCTAGGGTTATAATTTTTGGGGGATGAACATACTTGTGTATCTAATGGTATTTGCGGTCCACAAAATCAAAATGTGGAACGCACTTTGACCGCATCCCTAAACCCTAATATTTGAGGAAGACAACAAATGCGGTGCCTTTGCGATTGCATAATGACTATGCGGACCGCAAAGGCATAGAAAATAAGGCCAGAACATTTTGATTAGCACCAGCAATTTCTGCGGTAAGGTTGCGATCGCATATCTCACTTTGCGGTGAATATGCGATCGCATTTGTGGGTATCCAACAGGCCTGTGCACAAAAACATTTTGAGATGGTTATGCGATTTGCATAGTGGTTATGTGATTCGCATATTCCATCGCAGAATGAAATTTGGCTTGGCACACCTAAGAATGTGATGAGTTCGCGGTTCGCATAGTGGTTATGCGACCGCAAACCACGCCGCATTTTTGTAAGTCTTTGTTGATTCTTCTTGTTTTTCTTTTCTCTAAAGATGATAATGTCGCTTACATCTCACCCTCATGCAGATATGGCAGCTAAAAAGCACTCTGCAAAGAGAAGATCATCATCCGCTCCTACCACAGCACAGCCCAAACGGGTAAGAGTGGAATCAAATTTGCCAAGCACCTCCCAGTCTGATGAGGAGGAACGCTTGCCTGAAGTTGATCTGGTGGCTGAGGCCAGAAGGAAACGCGGTGATGACCTTCAGCTTCGATTCGGGGTCGAGGGTTCCAGGACATTATTCAGGGAAGGGCTAACTAAAAGGAAAATCTTGGATGAGAAAAAGTTGAGTTTGAATGGTTTACAGGATCAGTACCCTCATATTCTCGACAACATCAAAACGAGAAAATGGGAGTACTTCACTACGGACCCTAAAGAATACAATGAGTCAATGGTCGGGGAATTCTATGCATCTTACGGAGCTTCAAGAACGGGGTACCATAGACATAACAGAATATTCACTGGCATCGTGCACGATTGGGGAAAGAATGTGTTTTGCGACAGTGAGCGTATTAATGAACTCTACTTCCCCGATTGGGAATCAGGCACAGCTGAGTACGATGCCAAGTACTCCAACAAAGAAAACGAACGTGGATGGATAGCGTCCGTGATTTCCAAGAGGACTCCTGCCTGGATTAACCCTTGAAAGAAAACCTATAAAGAGGACCTCACAAGGGAGGGAAAATTTTGGCTAAACTTCGTCACCTCCCATTTAATACCGTCCAGAAACGAAATAGATATCAGCATTGATAAAGCACTTCTCATTGCATGTATTATGGCCAGTATTAAAATTGATATGGGGAGTCTCATTTTCCAGGAGATTGGCATCGGGGCAACGCAGCGTGCCACATCACTTCCCTTTCCGAGTTTGATCACAACCCTTTGCCAAATGGTGAATGTTCCTTTCTTGCCACAAGCTGACAAACTCGGAAAGTCAATGAGGGATATCGATATCACTCGTATCAGTGATTCTGCTGTCCTAACAGAGACCCCCCTCCAGGACATTGACTCCCAAAATCTCCTATCTCCCCAAGATCTAGAAGCCTCCACCGCTGCTGCAGAGACTGCACCCCAATCCACCACGGGTCCATCTTCTTCAATAATGCCAGCCCTTTCAAGACTTGGTCTAATTGCACATCACGCCAATGCCAAAGTGGACCAACTCTTGAAAACCCTGCCCCACCTGATCTAACAGGCCCTGACTCCTATTCAAACGTTAGTGACCGCTCTCCAACAACAACAGACCTTGTTCGGAGATCGTTTGCACAAACTTGAGTCTTGGGTTGAACAGATAGAAAGAGGTGAGGTTAGGAGTTTACCCCAGCTGAGGGAGGAAGTAAAATCCGTGAAGACTGAACTCCAGAAAATGCAAAATTTGGAGTTCGACATAGCATCTCTCCTCCCCAAAGAGGGTGACCAGAGTGCAGACATTGCTCCACCAAACTTGGGCTTGGACTTCACTGCTCTAATGGCAGACATTGCACCTTCGTCTGCCAAAGTGTCTCATCCTCCAGCTCCTCCAGTACCGGTAGATGTTACTGATGACGACAAATCGGGGCAGTCATCAGAGTTAGAAGGGGAGGAGTCAGAGGATGCAAGTTCATGGTCCGATGAGGCTGATGACCCTAAAGAGAAGGGCAAAGCAATTGCGGCGCCAATGGTGGAGGAAGAAGAGCACGCAGACATTGAGAGGGCCATACAGCACTCGCTAGCGGATGTGGTCTCCCTTGCAGACTCATCAGCCACACAGCCACCAGTGGGCGAAGCTAGCAGCTCAGCAGCCCCACCACCTGCTCTAGTTCATCACAGCCCTCCTGCAGCTCCAGAGGATTCCTAGGCTACAGAATCTCTTCGCGCACATGCGCCCCAGGGAGCCCCTTGCACTCTATCTTCTTTTCTTATGCATTGGGGACAATGCATGATTTTGGTTGGGGGTGTTAGCCTTATTTTTGTATTTGATCTATTTTCTGGCATGTTTAGTGACATTGATAACTGTAAAATATGTAGTAATGATTAATGATTTATGTATATATGCTGTTGTAGTTAAATAGTTAGTGAAATGAAGTTTGTCAATAAAATCCCCTTGTTTTTTCTTTGTCGGGTTCTTTTTCAAGGGAGTAATAGTAGAAAGGGGTTTATTAAAATGAGATATATTGACCGGAATGATGAAATTGTTTAGTATCAAGTATGTGAATCTGTGTGTAGAGTATACCCTCGTTAACAAATTAGCCATGTGAACTTGAGGCTCACTCTGTAACTCTAGGTCCACCTAGAGTCGTGTATGTATACATGAGGAAAGCCTCGAGTGACCAAATGTTAACTCTAAAGCTGTAAACTATGTTAACCGAACAGATTGTGTGCCAATGTGTGTGAGCTCTTTGTTTAAATAGTTCTTGTGTTCGCTGCTGCCATCTAGAACTTGCCCGGTTAGTTTTTCGACGCTTATTATAAGTACACTGAGTTGGAGAGAGGATCTTAGGCATTCTCTGTTTATTTATGAAACCTTTCTAGCCGTTTTAGCCTACCTGTGCATAAATAATATCACAAGTACCCTATTTGAGCCTTTTAGCCTTTTCCTTGGCCTCCGCATTACAAACCTTTCCCGTTCGTAAAACAATGACCTCTTTTGAACCCGTTCCTCCTTGAACATTGAGAACAGGGCTAAAAGCCTAAGTTGGGAGTGTGGGTCAAAATGGAAATGGATAAGGCTGTGAAGTGAGGGTGAGAGCATGCTAATGTGAATTTATGAAAGCTCCAAAGAAGAAAAAAAAAGATAAAGAAAGAGAAAGAAAGAGAAAAGAAAAAGAAAATAGTTATATATGTATTTACAATAATGGAGCTCTGAAATAGATTTGAGAGGTATTTAAGGCGGGCCCACTTTGGGAACTAAACGCCAGTGAGGCTATGGGGTTGAAAAGAAGCGAAATGTTAAAAGAAAAAAGAATGTAATTAGTGTTCAAGGAGGATGTAGTCACTTACATCTAAATATATATCCTACCCTTCCGTAAACCTACATTACAAGCTTACAAAGTCCTTATGCGATCTCCAACCGAGTGTTCTTAGAAGTAGGTGATGAATTAAAATAAGGGCAAGCATATGGTATGGCATGTGGTGACACTTGAAATTTTGTTCTGAGAGTGAGTGTATTTGCATTTGACCCCTTTGTATTGCTATTATAAATATTGTGAGAGTGGGACTTTCTTTCCAGTGAGGGCACATAAACTGCTAGGTTGATAGTAAGTTGAGTTTTGAGTAAAGCATAAGTGCATTCAGCTGAAGGTAGCCTTTAGTTACTTTGTTGAGGCTCAAAGTTCACGAGCTGATTGGTTGTCCTTGAATATACTGATGATTCAAGGAGGGTAAAGTATTCAAAGAAATATACTTGAGATACTAACAATAAACACCATCCATAGTCAGTATTGTTTCATGTTTGATAAGTATAGTCTAGACTAGGATAGAATCGTTTTAGTTGCTTGAGGACAAGCAAGAGTTTAAGTTGGGGGTGTTGATGTGCTGGGTAATTTCGGCACATTTTGATACTACTTGCTTAGAGTTTAACTTGTTTAAGGTGCTAATTTTACCCATACATATGTAATTTGAGTATATTTGCAGCACATCGAGTGTAAGGACCCAAAAGCACAGAAAAGAGCTTAAAAGGCCAACTAAAGACAAGAAAAGACTTCAACAGAATCGCAAATGTGAGTATGCGATTGCAACCAGCACATGCGGACCGCATATTTCACAAACAAATCGCAAACAAGGATAGAACTCTGGGCACTTCTTCATGTCGAGAATGTGGTCGCATATGCGACTGCAAAACAAGAATGCAAACCGCAAAATAGCACTGTGAAATCGCAAACGCAAGCAGAGTTTCTGGATGAAAATGCGATCGCATTTCGCGATCACATAATTAACATGCGTACCGCAAAACCATAATGCGATGAAGGCAAAACTCTTGGGTTAAATATGCGACAGTCGATGAAGATTTGCTGTCCACATTTCTGTTTTGCGACAGAAATGCGGTCCGCATTATTACAGCATGGGAAAATTAGTCTGAACTTTGCCTCGGTTTTTGGGCCTCTATAAATATGATTAATAGGGTTTTGTGGGGGACATCTTGTCAGAACTAAGAGTACAAAGTACAGGCAATTAACTAGTTTGAATTCTTGGAAGCTTTTGGGATCAATTACCTTCTATTTTGTAAGATGATGACAATTACTATTCTTTTTTATTCAATTTTTAGCATGAGTAGCTAAGCCCAAACGCTAAGGTTGTGAACCCTATATGGGTATAATGTTGTTGAGATGTTGATATTGAATATGAATTTAACGGAAGACTGATATTTATTTACTTCTTATTCTTCAAACAATTGTTAGTGGTTGCAAAAATTAACGAACGCTAATTTATTCTATCTTAGCTTGGAAAAGTGAGATAGAATTTGGTAGAAGTCAATAACAAATACTCAAGGCTTTAAACCTTGTTTAATAAAATCGCTTAGGAATAAGTGGGTTTTAATTTGGCATTAATTGATTGTTCTTAATCACAACTCTTTTGTATTTGGAAAAATCATAAAGAGGATATATTATCCAACTATTGAAAAATATTGGGTAGTAACTTAGGCATCAATTGCATATCAAGAAAGTTTTCCATTGGAAATATTCAATATTAATATCAAGAGCATTATACTACATTAAGGGGGACACAATCTTCGTTTTTTTAATTCATATTATTTACATTCACAATATTACAATCAGTTCTCGCTTATCCTCACGTTTAATATTCCTTTTTATTATAATTACTTGATAGAATTACGGCTTAGTCGAGTATCACACTAATTAGATAAACGTTTCACACCTATTCCCTGTGGGATTCGACCCCAACCTTGTTGGGTTATTATATTTGACAATGACCGCTTACACTATTCTTATGGTGTAATTTGAGCGTATCATGGCTCTCCAATACATGTCCGGCCATGTTATCCATCTCTCCGCTAGTGATGTCGGTGGGTACATAAGCTTCACTTAACACATTCATCAGAGCATTCTTGTGCGCATAAGAGTTTTGCAGCAGTGATAAGATGGATATCTGAGCAGGAGTTTTGTTCAAGTGGTCAACAATAGAGTACTCCCTTTCTTGTATCTTCCTCCAAAAATCATTAGTGCCAGTCTCGATAACAGGCCGCTTTAGTGCATATTCCTTACTCGTTCCTCCCAGATTCTCAAGTGTGTAAACTCTGCTAGTTCTAGTCATAGCTTGTGCGGCACCTGTGTCTTTCATTTTGGCTTTTCCATTCCTTCTTGCTTCCTCAACATAATCCCACGGGACGACATCAGACTTGTAAGATGGTGCGGGGGCTACCATCACGGTGAAGGGTGTAGCTACCTCAACTTCAAATGGCATCTGGGTTCATACCACAACTGGTGTGAGGGTGACTAGAGATGTTTTTGGAGCATCTCCCTCTCGGATGAGTCCAATGAACCCTTCCTGATCCCATTCCTCGTCAGTTTCTATCACATTCACTCCCTCACCTCTGTGATCCAGGAGAGGGTTGTGATGAACATTTGGTGCAGCTTCCTTTGATTGTATAACCTTAGAATCAATCAACGTCTGAATCTTTTCCTTCAACATGTGGCATTCCTCAACGGTATGACCTTTCATGCCTAAATGATAAGCACATGTTTTGTTGGGGTTGATCCATTGGTAAGGATTCTCCATAACAATGGCAGGAATAGGGGTAACATAACTAGCAGCCTTTAGTCTCTCATACAATTGGTCTATGGGTTTAGCAATTGGGTGTATTGTCTAGGAGGTCTGCAGTCCAAATTTGGATGTGGCTTCGGGTAGTTTTGGCGCGCAGGTGGAGGTGAAAGGTAATATGCAGGTTGAGCATCGTAGGTATGGTAGGTGGCAAGGTATTGGTATTTTGGGGGTGAGGGTTGATATGTGGATAGAGGTGTTTGGTATGTAAGGGGAGACTTAGGGCCCCGGGCTACCATCACGGCACCCACTTCTTTCTTCTTTGAAATACCTCCTGATTGCAAAGCTTTATTCGTGACCTGAAGTGCCTCGAAATTGGTTACCATCTCATTCTTAATTCCTTCTTCTATTCTTTCTCCTAGCTGGATGATGTCGGAGAACTTGTGATTTTCAATAACCATCAACATTTCGTAATATTGTGGGTCTTGAGCTCTGCCAAAGAACTTGTTCATTTGTTTTTCTTCAAGTTATGGCCTTACATTTGCAGCCTCCGATCTCTAATGAGTACCACACTCGTGGAAGGTTTTAGTCGGCTTCTTCTTGAGGTTTTGAATGTAGAAAATGTCTGGCGCGTTTTCCGTGTTGAACCTGAATCTATCAACGAAATCTGATGTCATACTCACCCATCTAACCCACTTATTTGGGTTTTGATTGACATACCAAGACAAAGCGTTTCCTGTAAGGCTTCGCATGAACAGTTTCATGCAGATTTGTTCATTCTTGCCCACCCCTACAAGCTTGTCACAGTATGTTCTCAAATGCACCTTCGGATCACCGGTACCATCGAACATTTTGAACTTGGGAGGTTTGTAACCCTCCGGCAGTTCCACATTCGGCTGAATACATAGGTCCTCATAGTTTAGACCTTTAATGCCTTTACCACCTTCAACACTTTGAACTCTCCATGTGACCTTCTTGAGCTCCTCTGCCATGTTTCTAATTAGTAGGACCTTTTCAATCGATTCAAGTATGCATAGGGTTTGCTACCGAATATGGGGTAAGGTTTAAACATATATCGGGTTACTTTGATGAGTTCCCGCAATTTGGGTATATGGATGGTCATTGGTCGAATTTTGGGGATCAGGAGTGGGTTGTGGTGCATTTTGAGGGGTGTGATAAGTAGTGGTTTGCGGGTATTGAGTTTGATGATGGTTATGCTGTTGAGGGATCAGCACTGGTGGCGGGTTAAGGTTCTAGGGAGGTGCGGGATACTGGTGTGGTGCGGGAGGATTTGGTGGTGGATTCTGGTTTTGTGGGTTTTGTGGTGGTGTGTTGGTTCTGGGAAGTCGGGTTTTGCTGGTTGATGTATGGAACATTGAGAGTAAGGGAGAGGTTTGCCAAATTTCAGACCCGCTCAAGCTCGCCCTGTAGTTAAAGGATTTTCTACTCCAAACGTAAGACCAACTCATTCTACCCCAGAATCCTTCTACCATCTGAAGTTTCCACATTTTCTTCCGCAGTAGCATTGTCTTTCTTGATAATTATATCATCCATCTTCCCTTTTCCCTTTCTTTTGCCTTTCAGGTCGCTAGGTGGAGGAGGAGGTGAAGGATCCCTGGATCTAGTGTGGTATGCTGATGATTCAAGTATACACGAACCAACCTTTGGGGATGGGAATAATCAAAAAAGAGAAGAAAAGGCAAAAGGTAACCAAGTTAGTAATGTGAAAATAAAGGAATGTTTGCAATATTTAAACATGTTTCACAAAGTCATGCAATAATTCGCGTCCTAATTTTGGGGACCTCATTGTGCCTGAGGTAGGCCTAAGCGACACATAGACTTAGAGAAAATTGATGCCAACTTTTCTTCATTTCATTAATGCAAAAATAGGCCAAAACAAACTTTCACTAAATCGACAATAATAATAAAGTCATTAATGTCATCAAGCCTTATGACATCGAAATTTAAGCTAGAAAGCAGTAAAGAACATTATCTCTTAATCTACTGGGTCCTTGAAGGACCTTTTCCATGCTTGGCTTTTTTGACCCCATCAATCACGTTTCCTAGGTCACGCATATCCAGCAGTAAATAAGCTTTTGCTAGATTCCCTCCTTCATCGTTGTTCATGCCTTGACAATCCGAGAGTCTCTTTCTCATCTTCCCTTCCACCTCCATCAGTCCTTGTTCCAAGCATTCCAATCATTGTGTTGACTTGGTGGCATTCTTTTTCATTCCCTTATCGCCTCCATGCTCACTTTGTGTGACTCCAGATGTTTAGCTTCAGACTCGAACACCCTTTTGCACAGCCTCTTACACTTAACATGTGCCTCAGCCACTTCATCTATGACCCTATCCTTCAGATTGACTCCCGACTTGATGTCTCCTGCTACTCGTCTTCTAGCCATGATAGATAGTAGTAAATACGACCGGCGTGGTACTTTTCTGGCTCAATAGTTTCCTTTTTCACAATGATCTTTTGGTTCCACGTGTGTTGTGCTTCGAATTTGAACGGCATGACATCTCCCTTGAAATCTGCCTTGTACCGGACCATATTGGAAACCCGAGGTATGACTTATTTTTTTCCGTCTTGTCTCATTACCCTTATAGGAGCGTAAAGGTGGATACCTTGCAGCCCCATCAGCACCAAGTGAGTGTTCCCCTTCAATCTGATGATGAACTCACTACTAGGAAACCATTCGAACATCCAACGCACCTGTTCGTCTGTCAGATTGTTGAAGAAACGCACCCAACTTACAGTATTTCCAGGCTTTGCAGACTTGTCTGGAAAAAACATCATTTTCTTTAGGTAATGGTTGGCTTTGTAGTCATTTAGTGGCCTTCGCAGAAGCTACTGACGATACTGGCCCCTCTGAAAGTGTTCCAGCAGCGAGACTTGTAGCAATAGATTACAACCCTCAAAGTGTCCGAATCCCTGCTTGCACCGATCTAGAGCGCGGTACATTTCAGCTAAGATCAATGGGATGATAGTATAGGTTTTTCCTTCGATACCATCCATTAAAGCCCTGGAGATCATGGCTAAACGAGTATGAATCCTTCCTGTTTTCATTAGAAATAGAAACAACTCCAAGAAGCAGACAATGAACATATAAACCCGGCGATGTACCCATCCCAAAGAAGTAATGGGTAGTTCATCATGATGAAGATGATATGACTTGCTATACCCATAACGCTCATAAAGAAACTCAAAAGGGATGTATGATTTCTTTAGACATAACAGTTTGTCATTCTTTTTAAAACCTAAAATTTTAAGAAGACCATGTGGAGTACGATTCTCTTGTACCGTAATCCCGGACTATCCTAAGGCAACTTGGTGAAACCTCCTATTTCTTCTAGGAGAGGAGTCATTTCTATATTGCCAAATCGGAAAACAGCTCTTTTCTCATCCCAGAACATGGTGGCGGCCTTGATCAGTTCCCCATTTGGTTGAATGTTCAATAATGATGGCAGGTCACCAAGTACTCTCCTCACATGATTCTTGTCACAAGGCGTAAGGTCTTTTCACCAGTCAAGCAGCAAAGGCGGGATATTCTGGACCATACCAAACCTGGGGATTTCGTGCTTCATTTTTTGCAAAACAAACAAAGGTTAGCCGTTTCCCCCACCAGATTTGACTATTTACGCAATAATGATCAACATGTCGGCACATGTTCTCCAAGTAATGCACATAATATGATAGTGTCCATTGGGACTATGGAAATTCCGCCGGACTTTGGATAAGGCTCATCTTAGCGGGTTGTTACATTAAGAATATTTCAACTTGTACTAGGTTTAGCATGATGCGTGTACATTTGAAATTAGAGTAAGGTTTCCAAAAGGGTCTAGACTTGTATTCCCAAGTGGACAACTTGAGAGGGAAAGGCACGGGACCGTCGACTGCACCGCTGATCAATTAGTCTACCGCAAGTAAGCCTTTTCGATTTAAAAAAGGTGATTTTAGAAAATTGCCGACACTCATCAAGCGTCGCTATGTTGATAATTAGCACGAGGGGAGTATGATACGGAGCATGATTTATTCAAAAATAATAACACATTTTCAAGTATTTGCATGATAAAAATACGTAAAAGCAATAAATAAAATAGCAAAAGTGAACATGAAGAGAAAAAAAAAAAACAAAAGAGAGAATTCAGTTTAGCTCAAAAATGTGCGAGAACGTAATGAAGCAGGTAGGGAAATAGGGATGGGAGAGTCATAACATAGCAGTCTTAGACAATATGAAGGAGATGGAGAGAGGTCGTACATGTCATAGCAATTTAAAACAAATAAAGGAGAATAAGGGAAGGAATGTGCATGTCATGGCAGTTTGAAGCAAATATAGGTGAATAAGGATAGGGATGTGCATGTATAGCAGTTTAAAACAAATAAAGGAAAATAAAAGAAAGCAATTCACATAAGTCAACTTCATTATGGTAAAAGCTTGAGTATTTCCCCAGCAGAGACGCCATGCCATCGCACCCCATTTTCTCGCGTGGCGGGCTTCGACATGTACAACTCTTTTAAAGGAGGTATTAAAAGAGAAGAGTCGCCACCTTACGATTTTTAAGGTGTGTTAGGGCACCTAGTTGCAAATAACTATGTTTGACTAGTCACCGCTACCAAAGATGGTGTAAGGGCTTAAATTACCTTAAATAGAAGGTGTTAGGCACTCTTCGAGGTCCATAACTGTGGGTCCCTGCCTAACTTTAGACCATGTGGATTATATAATTAGACTAGGCGATCAAATAAATAGAAGAGAAGTTCAGAGGTTGTAGAAACATATGAGAATCGGTATAAGTCTTAATGACTACAAGGATACAACTACATTGGTCTATATTAAACGACTAAATAAAGATAACAAGTGCATAAATGAAAGGTGGGGAGGGGTCCTAAGTTTTTTAACCTAAAGGATCCCCCCGTGCGACATAAATAATACTTCGCAACTCCCTTAAAGTAGAGGTTGCTCGTATTATTCAGCGGGCATAGACTTTCATCTCCTGCTACCCGATTACTATGTTGAAGTTGTTTACTTAAAAGCGTTCTAATTCAATTGTAAGTCCTACCCTATGCGTGCACTAGCCGTCCCTTGCCTATGGTCCAGGAGGCTTTGGACCTAGGTGGTTCTAGACTTTACTTTGGTTGCTCAAAATGATAAAACTAGGTGACAATCAAAACAGATAGGACTGCATATAATTGCATTAAAAGGCTCAAATAACCTCCACATAAGTAGGAAAGCATGCACGAATTTCTAGTTAGGTAGTGGACGGCATTAAGACGTGTTGGAATCGTTAAGTCCTATAGGCATGATTTCTATGTGATTCTGGATTCCAGTATAATATAGACAGTGCTGTAATTTTTGGACTAACGTATAGGCATATTAGATAATTGCAAGTCCTAAAGACATGATATCTAATCATTTGCGTAATAAGGTTGTGAAAACAGTCCCATTATTCTGAATTACTAATGCTGATTTTACAGATATGCGTCTTAGGCGGGTGATAGTACACTGTAGGCATGATCTCTAATAGTCGCATAATTAGGGAGTGAAGTCATTTGAAAACATAAGATTAGTAGCGTCAATTAAAATCCTATGGGCACGATTTCTAACAATTGACAATTGGTCTTGATTTTTAACCACTTTATCCCTATAGGCATGCTATCTAAACGAAGCAGTACGAAAGTAGCACGAAGCAATTGATTAATTAGTTAAGACCCTATAGTCATGGTATCTAGATAAGTAAAGGTATTACATTGTTGTATCACATAGGGATGTTATCTAATAGTGCATAGAAGTAAACATGCAAACAAGTGAAACACTTAGGTTCTTACAAACATGTTTCTGATAGTGTGCGGGCATTAGACAAATTGAGTAGGTGAAGTGTTTGAGTTCCTATAGGCATGATATCTAAGTCCAAGAAGTCCAGTTTGGATCCTATAGGCATGCTCTCTATCCATTCAAGTCATAACATTCTATTCATATAATTCCAGACAATGAGACGTGATGAGTATACAAGCTATTAAGGTCCTATAGGCATGATCTCTACCCATTCATGCAAAAGATAAAGTATTCACGTTCCTCCATTTCAGTAATCCCCAATTGTTCGTTATTACAGGCTATCACAGGCCCAAGAAATAAATAATACAGACTTAAAGATGACAAAACACAGGCTGAAACAAATACAAGCCCACCAAAGCAATTACAGGTCTAATATAAAAGTAACCCAGGAATATCCCAAGCCTTCAATAGTCTTACTCTCCGAACAAACAGCAGGCCCAAACCACAGGCTCACAAGATAACTAGAGTGCACCTGAATCCAGTGCCCAGGTCCAGAAACACCCACGACTCATCTCTAGGCCCAATGAATAACTTACTTACCCACATGGATACTAAATTTAGCTATGCTGGTGACACAATACTCATAGAACAAGTTAATCCCTTAGTTCTTAGAGTTGTAGCCTTTAACAGCTCTAACCAAGACAAATAAAGAGGATCATGCTAAATGTAAAGGCACACAAGACAAATATGAGGCAGGCTTATGCGTTGTAATTCCAGAAACAGAGTTTGATAGTGACTAGATTGACCATCATAGGACAGTAAACCATTTCAGTAAAGCATGATCTAGAAACAACCTAAGGACCTTTAGATGATAGTCTAACTGAATCATGAACAAGAAGCAAAGTAGAGTACAGTCTTGATATGAAGGTTTTAACATGAAAACCTGATGAGAATGTGGTCGCAAACAGCATAACAACATGCTAGTGGGCACAATTTGGCAAACATAGTTGGTTGATCATGAAACCTAACCCGATGGATATTAATTATGGCACAAAGGTTCTAAAGAACTCATAGTAGGCAAAAAAACATGTAAACTTTAGGCTAACAGGACAGGCAGACATTAGGATTCATGCTAGTCGACCACACATGAGAGAGAACTGCACATTGTATTTATCCTAGAATCAATGCTAAAGAGTGCAGGATTGCCCAGTCAGGGAACACAATTATTAGAGTTAAAAATCGCAGACAAACATGCTTGGCTAGAGATTACGACAATGCTATAACATGGGAGACTCAAGGATCAGTTTGCAAGAAACAATAGGTTATATATAAAGGATCTAGTAGGAAGAAATTCATTAAAGTAGACTTTGACCAAGCAGCTTCTACAAAAGGTCCCAAAAATCCAAGGCATGAATATGAACTCATAATAGGCAAAGGACACGACATTGAGGCTAACATGAGCATGACCAATCAGACAAACCCTAAGAAGGCCCAAAACCATTTGAGTCAAATACATAGAGTGAAAGTATACTACACATGTTGAAACCTATCAAATCTGATATTAGAGAACATGGAGCTGCAGAACGTCATTGAGACAATAGAACTACATAAAGCATACAACAATACAACACTGGGAGTTCACAAACAACAAAGAAACTTAGGTCATGTTTGTCTATAAAAGCTCAAACAGTGTTGGCACGTAGAATACACATACATGAATAAGTAGAGGAGTAATAAATAAGGCTGTATAGGGTAGAGAATGCTAACCAGTTGTGAAGATAAATGAGCAAAAGAGTGAGTAACTTAGAATCTCAGATGACAGCAAAGAAAGATAACAGTGCGTCAGAGTTCACAGGAGCTTCAGTGAGCCCCGAGCAGTGCTCTCATTAGGGAAGTTAATAGAGAAGTTTTCAGTGGATTTGGCTTTCAGCAGACCATAATCAACACATAAATAAAGAAAATACAATCAATCGAACATAGACAAGGAAAGAAGAACATGCAAAAATCAATTTAGAATCGGATCAAGAGAAGAAACTAGGTAAACCTAGTTTGACTAGGATCAGAAATTGGCCGGAGATCTTGGTGAATCGGAACCTCATAGCCTTGCTATGAGCGTATACAGACAAAATATCATTGAAATCTTGGAGAGTAAAGTCGATCTCCTTTAATTCAGAGATTGGTACTTGCCAAAAATGGGCAAGTACTAATTAATACCATATTTACACAAGTAATAGCAGTATAATCCAAAAAAGGTAAGTAAATCATGGTAAGCATCCATGGATGATTTTGATTCAGAGAAGATTTTGGGTGGCGGCTAGGGTTTCTCAGAGAATAGGAAAGTAGAGGATTTAGGGGTGGCTGGAGTGTGAGAATGGGATTAGGGTTTAGGGTGGGGGGATATAAGGAAAGGGTAGGGATTATTATGGGTCATAGATCATCTGAGATCAACGGCCGTGATTAAAGGAAAGTGGGGCAGCTCGAGTAAACGGGTCCCAACCGGGTTGGAACAAAAGGGGTCTTTTGGTTTGGGCAAGGGCAGACTGGGGTTGGCTCATTTGTTTGGACATTAATTGGTCCGGAAATAAGGCATAATTTGGGCCAAAATTTGAAGTAAGGGATTAAGAGGAAATAATTTTAATAAAATAGTTAAGTAAAATATAAAAATGCTATTACGCAACTTAATACTTTAAAACAATAGTTGAAGATTGTGAAAATTGTAAAAAAATTATATTGACCTTAAATAAAATGACAAATGCAATTTATTGTAAAATATAGGCTATTATTGCAAAATTATTTATTTGGCATAAAAAGTGCAAATGTAATTATATACAATTAAGTAAAATATTATAAAATAGATATATGAATGCAGATAATAGTGTTGGATGATTAAATCATCACAAGATGAATTAAGGGAGTAATTAATACTTATTCAAATAATTTAACTGCAAGAAAATCAGTTATAAAGCTTTAAAAATTACAAAAAATTATAAAAATGCTTGTATAACTATTGTAAATTGAGTAATGATGCAAAATGACATTTTCAATGTATATATACTATTTGAAAAAATATGAGGGCAGAACTGAGTATCAACAATGACTACCCAAAATATTTCAATAATTACGTAGTATTTCCTATTTATAATTTTTCCAAATATAAAAGAGTTACAATTAAGAATAACCAATTTATGCCAAGTAGAACCCACTTATCCCTAAGTGATTCTATTAAACAAGGTTTAGAGCCTTGAGTTCTTGCTGTACAATGTTACCAAACCCTAACCCACTTTTCCAAGTAAAGATAGAGCAAAATGGTACTAGTCAACGTTTGCAACCATCAACCATAAATGAAGCATGAGAAATGCATAGAAATCAACCAACCATTATATATGTATTCAATGGTAAACATCTATTAACATTACACCCACTTGGGGTCCACAATCTTAGTATTCAAAGTTAGCTACTCATACTAGAATACATGAACAAAGTAATAAATATAGTCATAAAGCTTCAAAGAGGACAAAGTCTTGGAATCTCTCTCAAAAGCTTCCAAAATAATGGTGTATTCAATGCTCTAAGTGTAGCCTCTTTTTCGGACAAGATGATCCACAAAAACCCTAATAATTCCATTTATAATGATCTAAAAGTCGTGGTCAAAAAGTGACAAAATTGACCCTGTAGATCAAGTCTGCGACCGTAGAGTGGGTCGCAGAAAGCATTCATGGTACGCACATCTTCATTTTCACCGCATAGTTGATCATAAAGTTTTTCTGTTTTCTATCGCATTTTGGTGATGCGGTCCGCATATTGGTCGCGACCGCATATCGTACAGCAAAGTCATCTTCACTAGAACTCCTTTAGGCATTTGTGTGATCACTATGTGATTCACACAACAGTTAGCGACCGCACAACGGACCGCAGATTCGACTCTCAGATACTGGGATGGTCTGCTTCACTCTACGATGGGTTTGCAATCGACACATCACTTTTGTGGTCGCAGACCTGCCGCATTTCTACCTTTTCATGGGTTTTTGTCATCTTTTCCCTCTTCCTGTTCTTCAAGTCCGGTTTCCTACAAAACACCAAAACTACCTAAGAAATGACCTATAATGCTTTAAAGGATGAGCTAAAGTCTATGTTATTGGTATCAAAAGTGCCGCATTTCTACGGCACATCAGCAGGGCAGCATCAGAGGAACCAAAATAATAGTTCAAGATGCCATCAGAGGCGCCAAAACTACATGGCCTTGCATTGTTAGGGGCGCTAAGGTTAATTCCCTTGACAGTGCCTTGCACTGTCACGAGTGCTAAGGTTATTGCCCTAGACATTGCCTTGCACTGTGTAGGGTTGTGAGCTTTCATGGCCTTGCACTGTCTAAGGCTGTAAGACAAACCTCCCATAAACTTAGTCGATTCTATCAAATTTTATGCACCTCACTCTCGGTCTTGGTTCAAAAAAAAAAAATTCCACCCACACTCATCCGGATAGAATGTCACATTTCCAAAAGGTCACATTAATACTCATTAACACATCCACAACTAATCTATATTTACAGAGTGTTACATTATCTGCACCTTACGATCATTCGTCCTCGAATTATTGTCTTGATTGTAACTACAACTAACTCTGGACCATAGATAGGAATAATTGAAATATGTGAACACTGAAATGTCATGAACACATGCATACTAAACTGAATAAATACACGATTACTGAGCTACTGAGATACTGAACTGAATAGGTACCGAAATGAATGGCTACCGAACTAACTGAATACTAAAAGACATGAAGATTATAATGTGAGGTCTAATTGAGAAGGTTAGTTACCTTCTATATTTTTTGCTCGCTCTTCAAAGATAAGGGGAAATCTGGACTTCATGTCCTATTCGGATTCCTGCGTAGCCTCTTTAACCTTTTGATTCCTCCAAAGCACTTTCATTGAAGCAATTTCCTTTGTTATGAGCTTGCGGATTTGACGATCAAGAATAGCCACTGGAATTTCTTCGTAAGTCAGGCTATCTCTAACCCCTATAATCTCTGTGGGAACCACAAGAGACGGGTCCCCAATGAATTTCTTTATCATAGACATATGAAACACTGGATGCACAACAGCTAATTTTTACGGCAATTCTAACTCGGAAGCCACCTGCGCTGTCCTTCGTAGGATTCTATATGGCCCAACATAGCGGGGACTAAGCTTTAACTTCGTCCCAAATCTCATAACGCCTTTTGTACACGAAACTTTCAGAAATGCCCAATAATCAACTCGGAACTCTAATTCTCTACGCCGCACGTCCGAATAGGACTTTTGGCGACTATGTGCCGTCTTCAGACGCCTTGAATAAACTTGAATTTCTCCATAGCCTGATAGACCAATTCGGGTCCCAAAATCTCTGCTTTGCCAACTTCAAACCAACCGATTGGTGATCTACACCTTCACCCATAAAGAGCTTCATATGGTGCCATCTTGATACTAGAGTGGTAGCTGTTATTATAAGCAAACTCAATGAGGGGTAGATGATCATCCCGATTAACTTTAAAGTCAATAATACACGTCTTCAACATATCCTCAAGAGTTTGAATAATGCGCTTTGTCTGGCCATGTTGAGGATGAAAAGTTGTGCTGAGGTTCACCTTTGTGCCTAATCTTTTCTCAAAGGAATTCCAAAAGTTCGTTATGAACTGAGCACCACGATCTAAGATGATGGACAAAGGAGTCCCATGGAATCGGAGAATTTTCTGGATATACAACTTGGCATAATCCTCTACTGAATCTGTAGTCTTTACTGGCAAGAAGTGAGCTCACTTGGTAAGTCGGTCCATAATCACCAGAATCGAATTGTGCTTCAAAAACGAGGTAGGTAAACCTGTTATGAGGCCAATGTTTATCATCTCCCATTTCCAAATGGGAATTTCTATGCTCTGAGACAAACCACCAGGCCTCTAATTCACTTGCTGACAAATTGGACACTTAGCCACAAAATCTATTACGTTCTTTTTTATGTCATTCCACCATTAAACCTCCTTACAATTATGATACATCTTTGTGGAACCTGGGTGAATAGAATACCTGGAATTTTGGGCTTCTGACATAATCCGCTCTTTGAGCCCATGTACATCTGGAACACATAGTTTGCCTCTCTACCTCAAAGTACCATCATCTCCCGCTTTTTCAAAAACCGTAGTCTTGTGTTTGTTAATCCCGTCCTTCAGCTACAACAAGTAGGGATCACTGAACTGCTTTTCCTTCACCTCCGCTACTAAGGAGGATTCAGCCCTGTCTTGAAGAACAATGCCACCATCTTCGGAGTCCAAAAGTCGAACTCCTAGACTTGCTAAGCGGTGAACTTCCTTCGTCATAGTTCTCTTGTATGCTTCAACATGAGCCTAGCTTCCCATAGAATGCGGACTGAGCGGCTACAACATTTGCTTTCCTGGATGATAGAGGATATCAACAGCATAATCCTTGAGCAATTCGAGCCACCTTCTCTAATGAAGATAATTCTCTTTGTTTGAAGATGTACTGCAGACTCTTGTGATCTGTGAAAATACAACATGCACTCCATACAAATAATAGCACCAGATCTTTAGCGCAAATTCCACCGCAGCTAACTCAAGATCGTGAGTCAGATAATTCTTCTCGTGAGCCCTAAGCTATCTTGATCCGTAGGCTATGACTTTTCCATGCTGCATTAGCACGCATCCAAGACCAACTCCTGAAGCATCACAATAAACAACGAGCCCTTTGGTTCCTTCCTGTAGTGTCAAGACTGGAGCTGAAGTCAACCTCTTCCTCAACTCCTCAAAACTTTTCTTGCAAGCATCCGACTATTGACACTTGACTTTCGTTTGAGTTATTCTAGTCAAAGGGGACGAGATAGAGGAAAATCTCTCTATGAAATGCATGTAATAGCCTGCTAGACCCAAGAAACTTCTTATATCGAATACTGAGGTGGGTCTTGGCGAATTCTTCACTGCCTCTATTTTCTGAAAATGCACCTTCACGCCTTTGCCTAAGATGACATGGCCTAAAAACGCTACTGATTGAAACCACAATTAACACTTAGATAATTTCGCATATAACTTGTTATCCTACAATGTCTGCAACACAATTCTTTGATGTTCTGCATGGTCCGTCTTGCTACAAGAATAAATCAAGATATTATCACTAAACACAATAACGAACAAATCAAGATAAGGCTTGAAGAATCTGTTCATAAGGTCCATGAAAGCTGCTGGTGCATTCGTTAAACCAATTCACATTATAAAAAATTCAAAATGCCCATAACGAGTCCTTGAAAGCTATTTTAGGAATACCCACTTCCTTAACCTTCAATTGACGGTACCTCGATTTGACGTTAATCTTGGAATAACACTAGGCACCCTTAATTTGATCAAATAAATCATCTATTCTGGGAAGAGTGTACTTGTTCTTGATGATGACTTTACTCAACTGACGATAGTCAATGCACATATGCAAAGACCCATCCTTCTTTCAGAAAAACAAGACCGGTGCACCCCAAGGTAAGACACTTGGCCTTATAAATCCCTTACCTAGAAGATCTTTTAACTAGACATTTAGCTATTTTAACTCTGCTAGAGCCATTCTATAACGCAGAATGGATATTCGCTTAGTGTCGGGGAGTAGATCAATTCCAAATTCAATCTCTCTATCGGGAGGGACTCCAGGAAGGTCTTCAGGGAACACTTTTGGGAACTCATTTACAATTGGTACTGACTGGAGAGTGGGAATCTGAGCAACTGTATCCCTAAATCGAACCAGATGATAGATATACCCTTTAGAGATCATCTTTCTAGCTTTAAGATACGAAATAAACCTACCCTTAGGTGCTGCTGCATCACCCTTCCATTCTAGGATTAGTTCACCAGGAAATTCAAAACATACTAGTTTGGTTCTACAACCCAATGTGGCATAACAGGACTCTAACCTATCTATGCCCATGATTACATCAAAGTCTACCATCTCCAATTCTACTAAGTCTGCTATAGTAAGGCGATGATACACTTTGACTGGACATCTCCTATAGATACATCTAGCTATAACTGGTTATCCAACTGGAGTGGACATTTCAAAGGGTTCACATAAATTTTTTGGTTCCACCCCAAATTGTTTAGCAATATATGGGGTTCCATAAGGTAGGGTAGATCCCAAACTCCACAAGAGCGTAAACATCAAAGGTAAAGACTGTTAGCATACTTGTGACAATATCTTCATGAGCTTCTGTATCCTGACGGTCTGCCAGTGCATACAAGCGGTTCCGACCACTGCCCACATTACGCCTTTGCTGCACCACGCCCTTGTTGGGCCTGAGAGTTTTGAGGGGCAGCTGAATTAGTGGACAGAGCTACATTGCCTCCATTGTTCTTCTTTGCTAATGGATAATCCCTTAAGAAGCGGCCCTACTTATCGCACCCAAAGCAACTATTTGTGCCCGAACGAAACACCCCTGGGTGCTTCTTACCACATGTGTTGCAACTAGGGTACTCCAAGCCTGTGTGGACCATAATAGCCTATGGCAGTGAGCCTGCTGCTCTTAAATTCTGGCTTTTCTTGTTCAACTTGGACCCCTGAACTGGTGCACTAACTGAAGATGGAGCATGTCCCAATTTTAAATTCCTAAAGAACTGGCGATTAACATTCCTTGAGATCTCCCATGGCTGAAATTTCCTACATACTTAGCTCTTTTGCTGAATTGCATGTCCTTCTGTTTTTGTAGCCGCTCTTCTTCCTTTAGCCTATCTTTCTTCCCTTGAACAAAGGAAACCATCTTAGTAATGGTCATATCATTGTTCTGAGCAGCTTTATTACTATCAGCAAACAAGTCATCTAAACACCCCAAAACAAACCGCCTAACTCTGGCCCTCATATCACGTACCACTTCCGGAGCATACTTAGACAAAGAGACGAACTTGAGGTAGTACTCGTTCACACTCATCTCATTTTGTTTGATTCTCTAAAACTCTAAAGCCTTAGCTTCCAAGACCTCAATGGGTAAAAAATGCTTAAGAAACGCTTCAGCAAACTCCTTCCAAGTTGCAGGAACCGCATCCTCCCTCGAGACTCTTCCCATGTTTCATATCAAATGTTAGCGACATCCTTCAGCTGGTAACAGCAAGCTCTACTGCCTTAATATCTCTAGCATGCATCACTCGAAATATCTTTTGAAACATCATCAATGAAGTTTTGCAGATCCTCATCCTTCTTGGACCCTGGGAAAATTGGAGGTTTCATGTTGAGGAATTCCCTGGACCTGGAACTACCCGTCTCATCAATAACACTTGTTCCCGGACTTTGAGACTGAGTAGCTACAATTTGGGTGAGCAACTGGAGAGCTCCCTTGACATCCATGTCGGAAGCAGTGGGCACTAAGCTCGATGCAACTCTCTGGGCCGGAGTGACCTCTTCCTAAGCAGTCTTAGCCGTAGCCCCCTGGCTAGTAGCTAAGGCCCTGGTGTTGTACTTTCTTTTTCCAGGCATTTTTTGAAATACGTAATTCCCACGAGTTAGAAGGATTCCTGAAAGAATAACTCTAATTGTATGATCTAGAGTATGAAAGAAATGAAACATCCTAGATGTCTTGGTGGTCAACTGTTTACACGTGTGGCGCGCGCACACACATAAAAGTGAGCCCACTGGACACGACTTCATAAACTCCCTAGGACTCTTGAACCTAGGCTTTTACACCAATCTTTGTCATGCTCTGAACCATGGCCTAGGTGTAAAATGGCATGCGGTGCCTGACTACATGTGACCAAGCGAACCAACTGGATGGCTTGATCGACGTGTGGTATAGCTGTAAGCTGAATATAAATATGCAACATGTTGATAAACTAAAGATTCTAACTGAAATATCAGAAATGCGGAAGGTACTGAAAGGTCTGCAAGTGCAAATGAGTAGCCGACAAGGCTAACACATAAAAGCTTGCTAACATCTGATAGACTGGACTATAGTGTACGAAGCCTCTAAGAATACCGAAATGCTAACTGTTTACCAGGACAAGGTCCCCGCCATCCCTTGCTAACTAAAATACTATAAAACTGAAAAAGGAGGGATAATGCCCCGAAAGACTAGGGCTCACCATAGCTGATATGAGATGTCCTAACAAGCAGAATTGTCAACCTGTAAATTGGTACCTACATCGCGAGATGCAATTTTCGAGCAAAAAGGGAGGTTAGTACATTTGAATTGCACTGGTATGTAAAACAACTAAAAGAAACAACTACAAATACTGAAACTGAAATTGAACTGATAACTGATAATTGAGAATTGATAACTGATAAACTGATACCTAAACAAGGAAGTAAGGATATGAATACTCCCTCTTACGAATGATGAACCATATGTTTATCTGAATAAATAAACTGCGACCTCAAACCCATTATATGTGCAGAAACTACAGCCTCTGGCCCAAGTATACGTATACATAACTGCGGCCTCAGGCCCAAAAATGCATAAAGCATAAATTGCGGCCTCAGGCCCAAATACAAGGTATTCAATATTTTTAAAATCATGAACTGAGAATCATACTGCAATACATGATACTGAAATACTGAATCATATTGAGTTACATGATACTGGAATATTGAATAAAACTAGACTTGGACATTTATTCATAATAAACTAATTTGTCATGACTAAGACTTATAGGATATTGAATGAATTATGAACTATGTCATCTAGAGAATAGAAGTTCTACAACTATTCATGGAACTGCGGCATAATTACTTTTTGAGGAAGTTCATAATCGCCATAAATAATGGGACGTAGAGAGAATCATAAACATTCCCAAATTTAAAGAGTTAGCCTCGCATACCTTAAATCTTACCCTTTTTAAGAGTATCATAATGTTTGTCGTCTCTTTCACGATATTCTGTGGCAATGTATATCAAGAGGACCAATATTAGCGCTAAGGCTCATGTTTTGGTAACTTAGGAATTTTATTAAACACCTTTTGGGCTTAAAGACTCATAGCCCTAAATAATGGTGTTTTCTTCATCCAATTCTCATTCTACTACTTCTAGGTGATTCTACCATCCCAAATAGATTTAACTAACACCATTTCTCATCATGCAAATGATTATAACAATCTTAAGTCAACAACGCTAAACCCTAGCATAGTTCATTTAATTCCCTTTATCAAACCCATCTACTATTCTCCTAAAAACTCATTAATTCATAGTTATAAGTGATTAGGGAGTAGAAGCATTACCTTTTTGAAGTTCAATCCTCTTGTATTTGAGTTCTAGTGTTTCGTTTCTCAACAATAGTGTCTCGATCGAAATCTAATGATTTGAACGACTTACCCATGTTAATAAAGTGTTGGAGAAATGAAATTAACTTAGAAAAATTATCGTTAGAACCTACCTTGGATGACGGAGGACCTTGGGGAAGTTAGGTTCTTGAGAGCTTCCCTTTCTAAAGTAAGTTTTAGTGTTTGGGGTGTGGGTGACGAGGTAGGTCTTTTAAATAAGTGTACACATCCCAAAATTGAGGAAGAAATAAAATTAGTTCAGATAAACATCGTCTGCTCGGGGCATCATCAGAGGCGCCAAAATAACAATGCAAGGTGATGTTTGGTGTAAAAGATATATATTTCTATGTAAATCACCTCATATTCGGCTTTTGTTTTATGAAATTGGGATGTTAATTGCAACGATTCATGTTAAATTAATGTGTTTTTATGTGTAGGAATGAGTCGGGAGCAATTGGGGGAGAAACGCCACAGGCAACGCCTGGCGCCACCTGTGGCGTTGGAGGCAGAGAGTTTAATTTGGGCACTGGACGCAGCGCCCTGGGGGGCGCCTGGCGCCAGCCAGGGCGCCGATGTCGGGAAACTGTCCTATTCCGTCTAGAAGTCTACTAATTTTGACCCTACCCCTTCCCAACACCTATATAAACACATCCAAACCCAAGAGGGAACGTGTTTTTGGAGGGAACGTGTTTTTGGAGGCAATAACACTACGGAACATCGCATGGAAGCAATCAATCATCAGTTCTTCATCTTTGTCTAGTATTTTTATTGTTATTTCAACACTTTATATTTTGATTGTTTTGAACATGAGTGGCTAATCACCCCTTGTTCTGGGGATGTGATTAGCCATGAATATTGTGATTCGAAGTTGACAATTTCTTGTTTATAATTCATGATTATATGGTTGTTTCTTCAATTCTATGCTTAATTGCTTAATTGTTTGGCCATCAATTAAGTTCTATCAACTATCTATGCTATGCTTGGGAAAACTATGTTTAGATTAGAGAAGAATTGAAGAAAGCATGTTCTTAACCTTTTAAGGGGGGCGCATTCGTGGTTAGGATAGGGATATACTTAATCACCATGCTTAATTGAATATCGTGTTTTTATTGTGTTTTTGATAAATTAATCCCATAGGAATATAGGTGTTAATTTTATTAAGAATAGACGAATAGTACTTCAGAAGAAGGCTACGAGTATGTTTATCGATTAATTAGCAACCATACATGAATTATATGAACGGGAAGTTAATTAGAACACAATAGGATTGGTAAAATAATCACAACCCTGGAATATTTGTCTCCATTGATTAACAACACGTAATTTGTTCTTTGATTATACTAGTTATAAATTAGAGCTGTAGTTTAGAGTAATCCATCTATTGAATTCGCATTTTATGCTTAAATAACAATATTAGTCTGTTAGAAAGTAGTTAATTTAAGTCCCTGTGGGTACGATAACCTGGACTTAATATCCTATATTACTTGTCGACTGCGTATACTTGCGTGTGCGTTAGGGAGCAACAAGTTTTTGGCGCTGTTGCCGGGGACTTAAAAATTTGCTACTTTACCAACTTCAGCTTATGTTTTTTATTTATTCAAGTTTCACTAATCGGCTTACGTTGTTTGCATTGACACAGGCTCTTCTATTGAATGCGGAGGAGTAGAAGCGCAAACAACCTTCTTCCTTTCGATCCAGAAATTTAACTAACACTGCACAGAGTAAGGAGGGAGATAGAAGCCAGAATTAGATTTAACAGAGAGTTGACATTGTTGTTCAACCACAGTCAATTGAGATGGCGGGTAATGCGGAACAAGCAGTGATTGAAGCCGCAAGACCAAATCTTGCCAACATGACTCAGGCGATTGTCAAACCTGAAATCACGGGGCACTTTGAGCTAAAACAATACATGGTGCAACTGATCCAATCTACGAGGCAGTATGTGGGAGTGTCGCATGAAGACCCACAGAGACATATTCAGAATTTTTTGAAAATCACAGATACTTACAATTATCCAAACGTTTCCAAAGATTATGTGAGGTTGACATTGTTTCCCTTTTCACTATTGGGGGAAGAAAAGGAGTGGTTGCAAAAGGAGCCTGCGAATTCTATCTACACATGGGATGACCTGGCCAGAAAATTCCTCATTAAATTCTTCCCAACCAAAAAGACAAAATCACTAAGAAACCAGATTCTGGGATTTGAACAACGGGAAGGAGAAACTCTTCGACAGGCATGGGAAAGATATAAGAAGCTACTTAGGGATTGTCCACACCATTGCCAGACAGATGAGGTCCCGAGGCATACTTTTGTTGATGGGCTAGATGAAGCGTCAAAAATGAACCTTGACTCAGCTTGCGGGGCAGTTGCATGGCCAAGCCTTGTAGTGAATCCAACTATTACTGAACAATTTCACTGCCAATTATCATAATTGGCAAGGGGATGGTGACTCGCGCAGAGCAGTTAAGCAAAAGGGAGCCGGGTTGATCGAACTGGATGACCTTGCAGCTATGAGAGCAGAGATGGGAAAACTGGCCAATCAAACGAACAGAATGACAATGCAGCAGGTTCTACCAAGACAACAGGTCCAACAGATGTCGTTTTGCTGTAAGATGTGTGGTGACAACCATACAAGTGACATGTGCTCCACAAATCCGGAATCCATATATTATGTGGGACAATAGAACAGGGGGCCATTGAATCAAAATACACAATATGGTAACACCTACAATCCGAATTGGAGGAATCATCCCAGCTTTTCATGGGGTGGTCATCAACAGCAGCAGAATCCAGGTAGACCTCAGGGGAATTATAATCAACCGAAAAGGCAACCTCCACAGGCAGATGATAATACGAATGAATTATTAAAATAGCTGGTTCAAGACAATAAACAATTCAGAACAGAATACCAAACCCTCACCACAACAGTGAGGAATCTGGAACGCCAATTGGGACAGCTGGCCGGAGCTCAAAATACTCGACCAGCTGGAGCTCAACCCAGCGATACTGAAGCAAACCCAAGGGCGGCACTGAATGTTGTATCATTAAGAAACGGGCGACAATTGGAAGAGGTAGAGTCTAAGAAGAAGAAGCAGGTGACCTTTAATGAAAAGCCGATCACCATAGAGGTAACAGCAGAGAAAGCTAAAGAATTTGAGAAGCCGGCTGAAAAGGCAGGAGCTAAGCAACCCCCACAACTGGTTGCAAGGCCACCACCTCCATTTCCAAAGAGATTACAAAAACTGAGGGATAATGAGTCATACAAAAAGTTCCTTGACATTTTGAAACAGGTACAAATCAACATTCCATTAGTTTATATATTGCAAGAAGTGACTAAATACGCAAAGAATATCAAAGATATTGTGGCCAATAAAAGGAGATTGACTGAGTTTGAAACTGTGGCACTCACTGAGGAGTGTAGTTCTAGAATTCAAGGCAAGCTACCTCCGAAATTGAAGGATCCGGGTAGCTTCACCTGTGATCTTGGAGAAGCATAAACTCGATGCCGCTCTTAGTATTCAAACAGTTGGGGTTGGGTGATCCACGCCCAACAACAGTCACCTTACAGCTAGTTGATCGCTCCCTCACTGAGCCTAAGGGAGTGATTGAAGACGTACTGGTCCAAGTTGGTTCGTTCATATTTCCTGCTGATTTTATCATCCTGGATTACGAGCCTGATCAGGACGTCCCATTTATTTTGGGGCGTCCATTCTTAGCCACGGGTCGAGTGACTATTGATGTTTGTGAAGGAAAAATGACAATGAGAGTAGGTGACCAAGAGGAGGTGTTCAATGTTTATAAAGCACTCAGGTTGCCAACTCACTATGAAGAATTATCAATGATCTCTGTGGCAGAGAGTAATTCTAAGTCATTAGTGTCACATATGAGCCCAGTTGATCCTATTGAACGAGCATCGATTAGGGAGGTGGAAAAGAGTAAGAACGGAACAATGGAAGCAGAAGAGTTGGAAAGGCTTGCCACTCTGACCCGTCTCCGGTCATCTGTTGAGAATGCTCGAAGGCTCGAAATCAAGCCAGATTGATAGGACGAATCTCAGTCGTGCCGCGACGTTAAATCAGGCGCTTGTTGGGAGGCAACCCAATTTTTATCTTTTTCTTAGTTTAACTTCTTGATTTATTCTTTTAGACTAGATAGGGTAATACAATTGAAGTATAGGTGTAAAAATTATTAGATGTAATATTGTAGGACATATAAGTGGTACGACAGTCAAAAAAAAAAGAATATGAAGTTCGGAAAAACAGCGCCCAGGCCAGCACCCAGCGCTGCCTGGGGCACCGCAGGCAGTGAGTTCAAGACCCCCAGCGCCAGGGAGGGCACGAGGTGCCACCTGGAGGGGGGTCAGGATACTATGGCTCCACACTTGTACTTATGCTTCGATTTTAAGTGTGGGGTCATGTGACGACTTGCATGCCAACCTATGGCATATGTCTTGAACATTGCTCACATTCGTGTTTAACTTGTGTTGCAGGATAATATGGCCCAGGACAAAATTAGCAAAGGTACAAGCGTTTGAAACTCCTCCACCACATCGCCGGTAACCCAAAAGCGCAAACAAGGAGTTGTCGTCTCACCCTGCTCTGTTTTACATGTTTGCATGCATCGAGGGCGATGCATTGTCTAAGTGTGGGGTGGGGAAATACCTGTGTTGTCAGTGTTGTGAGTGTATATCATTTATGATTTAGTTTTATTTTTTTCTTTTTAATAGTTGTATTGTTATTATTTTTAATAGTTGTATTGTTAGTATTTTAATGTATAAAATGACAATTTCTGAATAAAAATATTTTAGTTTTATTTTTTTCTTTTTAATAGTTGTATTGTTAGTATTTTAATGTATAAACTGAAATATTTGATTAAAAACAACAAAAAGATTTTGTTTTATTTATAGGATAGTTAGGTAATCTTCCTTGGTTTTTCTTAAGGCACCGGTTCTTTTCCAAGGATGTAGCTCGAACTGGGCAATTTAATTTTTTTTAGGACTATTTTAGAAAGAATTGAGTTATATAGTAATACTTCTTGACATGGTTGGTGCTAGTACAATAGGCTATGACACATGATCTAGTTTCCCGTTTAGTTGAATTGTAAGCCTAAAGAAAACCACCCAATTTGTGACACCCATTCTCAGTTGTTGACTTGTATACCATATAGTGTAGTTACTGCTTAATTATTTCAATTATGTATGCTCGCTTGACTTGAAAGTTGAACAGAACCGTCGTGATTGAGTCATGTGCATTGTGTGAGTGAGGTTTCGATTCTCTATGCTATCCTGTATAGTCTAGAACTTTCCTCGTGTGTTAATTAAAGCGAAATTGTAAGTTGGGCTAATCTAAGAAATGATATAGGCATTTTTTGTTTGATTATGGATGTGCTTGTCACATCGAATATAAATTTATCCATTGCTAGCCCCTTTGAGCCTATAAGCCTTTTTCTTTGGTACCTACATTACAAGTCGTCCCTTATTTTGTTCTTGAATTAGACTTATTTGAACCTTTACCTCCTAAGGCACTTAGTCCCTAAAAGAAATAATGGTAGAGTTGGGAGATTGTCTTGATTATGAGTGGACCCATGAAAGGACTTGTCGGTGCAATGAAGCTAAAATTAAGAATCACTAGCTGATGAATATTTGTATGGAGTGTGAAAAGAAAAGAAAAAAAAAAGAAAGAAAAAGAAGAAAAGAAAAATGTTAGAAAAAATGTTAGTGAAAAGTATATAGAAAAACACCTCCTATTGATTTGTGCTAGTGTAATGATAGAAATGCTTAGTTGAAAAAGGAAGGCTGTGTATATGAGACAAGTTTAGCAATTGAAAAAGAAAAGTGCTCGAATTGTGATTGTAGTGTATTGAGTGCTTAGGAGGACTAGCCACTATTACCAAATATATCCTACTCGTCCCCTAGCCTACATTACAACCTTAAAAGTCCTAGTTGATCTTAGATTTGACTAACTCAATTAGTAGAAATCTACACTACGGGCAAGCTTATGGTACTATTACAGGAAGCATACGAGTCCTTTGTGAGAGTGAGGGCATTTTGTTCAAAATTGTGTGCTATTATTCATCTATGTTCACTCTTCGGATTGTGGTAAGGGCACATGATTTCATGAGCGATTGGTAATATTGTAAACTATCTTTTTAGGTAAGTATATGTAGTGAGATTTCTTAATGGTTGCGAGTCGGCTCTTGAGGTTGGGTGATGACATTTGGGTTGTTGTATGATATTGAAGTATTATGTTTGAGTAGACTTTACGGGAAGTATATGGATTAATTGTGTGTTCATGCTTACTTATTAGTGTTGATTAGTTCAAAAGTATAATTTGATTGAAAAGTCGAATGCTTCGTGATGATATTAAGTGGATGTAGTTGGGGAGTTGGTAAATAATCCCATTACTCGAGGGCGAGCAAGAGTCTAATTGTGGGGTGTTGATGTTTGGTGTAAAAGATATATATTTCTATGTAAATCACCTCATATTTGGCTTTTGTTTTATGAAATTGGGATGTTAATTGCTACGATTCATGTTAAATTAATGTGTTTTTAGGTGTAGGAATGAGTCGGGAGCAATTGGGGGCGAAACGAGCAAGAAACAAGACAAAACGAGACAAAAGCGGACGAAGAGGCATTGGGCGCCACAGGCAGCGCCTGGCGCCACCTGTGGCGCTGGAGGCAGAGAGTTTAATTTGGGCACTGGACACAGGGCGCCGATGTCGGGAAACTGTCTATTCCGTCTAGAAGTATACTAATTTCGGCCCTACCCCTTCCCAACACCTATATAAACACATCCAAACCCAAGAGGGAACGTATTTTTGGAGGGAACGTGTTTTTGGAGGCAATAACACTATGGAACATCGCATGGAAGCAATCAATCATCAGTTCTTCATCTTTGTCTAGTATTTTTATAGTTATTTCAACACTTTATATTTTGATTGTTTTGAACATGAGTGACTAATCACCCCTTGTTCTGGGGTTTTGATTAGCCATAAATATTGTGATTCGAAGTTGACAATTTCTTGTTTATAATTCATGATTATATGGTTGTTTCTTCAATTCTATGCTTAATTACTTAATTGTTTGGCCATCAATTAAGTTCTATCAACTATCTGTGCTATGTTTGGGAAAACTATGTTTAGATTAGAGAAGAACTGAAGAAAGTATGTTCTTAACCTTTTAAGGGGGGCGGATTCGTGATTAGGATAGGGATATACTTAATCACCATGCTTAATTGAATATCGTGTTTTTATTGCGTTCTTGATAAATTAATTCCATAGGAATATAGGTGTTAATTTTATTAAGAATAGACGAATAGTACTTCAGAAGAAGGCTACGAGTATGTTTATCGATTAATTAGCAACCATACATGAATTATATGAACGGGAAGTTAATTAGAACACAATAGGATTGGTAAAATAATCACAACCCTGGAATATTTGTCTCCATTGATTAACAACAACGTAATTTGTTCTTTGATTATACTAGTTATAAATTAGAGCTATAGTTTAGAGTAATCCATCTATTGAATTAGCATTTTACTTGCTTAAATAACAATATTTGTCCGTTAGAAAGTAGTTAATTTAAGTCCCTATGGGTATGATAACCTGGACTTACAATCCTATATTACTTGTCGACCGCGTATACTTGCGTGTGCGTTAGGGAGCAACACAAGGCACCAAAACTACATGGCCTTGCACTATTAAGGGCTTTAATGATAATGCCCGGGACAGTGCCTTGCTCTGTCTGGGGCGCTAAGTTTAATGCCGTGGATGTTTTAGTGTCTAAGGCTATGAGTTTTCATGGTCTTGCACTGTCTAAGGCTATGAGTTTTCATGGCCTCGCACTGTCTAAGGCTGTAAGACGGACCTCCTATAAACTTAGTCAATTCTATCGAATTTTATGAACCTCACTCTCGGTCTTGATTGCAAAATAATTGTTTCCACCTATACTCATTCCGATAGGACTACACATGTCTAAAATTTCACGTTAATGTTCATTTAGCGCATCCACAACTAATCCTGATTCACATAGTGTTACATTGTAAATAGCCTTACTTACGGCATCAGGCTATGGATGGCCAAGGAGACCGAGGATGATATTTTCTTTATTTGGGTTATGGATATTTCAAGGCGGATCGAGAGGAATGTTGGTCAGGGTAGAAAGGCAAAATCTGAGAAGAGGTCTCGTTATTTTAGTGGTTTCAGTGGTGCCTCATCTAGAGGCATGGGTTCATTTGGTAGAGGCCATCCTATCAGGACGGTTCAGTCACCACTTCAGGTATCACATGGTGTTTCAAGAAGTCGTGGTTCTTATGGGTCTCGTCTTGAGCAGCTAGCATTCAATGCACCTTTAACCCGTATCAGTGGACTGCTGATTTGGAGCTATCATAGTGGTTATTTAGACTGTCAGGTTATGTCCTAGATTTATCAGTCAAGTTAGTAGAGAGAGTGCTTTGAGTGTGGAGGATGAAGATGTGCATAGATTGTCGGCAGTTGAACAAGGTCATTATCAAGAACAATTATTTGTTTCTAAGGATTGATGACTTATTTGACAATCTTCAAGGTGACAAGGTGTTTTCAAAGATTAATTGAGGTCGTAGTACCATCAGGTGAAGATTAGGGCATCGGATATCCCTATGATAGCTTTTCGGACTCGTTAAGGTCATTACGAGTTCTTTGTGATGTCATTTGGCTTGATTAATGCACCAGTAGCATTTATGGATTTGATAAATCGGGTGTTCATGCCTTATTAGGATTCCTTCTAGATCGTCTTCATTGATGATATTTTCTTTACTCCCGCCACCGAGAGGAGCATGAGCAGCACCTATGATCATACTTCAGACTCTGAAGGATCATCGGTTATATGCCAAAGTTTCTAAGTGTGAGTTCCAGTTAGGCTCGATTCCCTTTTTGGGCCATGTTGTATCTTTCGAGGATATCAAGGTGGATCTTAAGAAGATTGAAAAAGTTCAAAACTGGCCTAGACCTACATCGGCTACAGAGATTCGGAGCATTTTTGGGGTTTGACGAATTATTATCAATGGTTCGTGGAAGGTTTTTCACTATCTCAGCCTTATTGACCTAGTTGACCCAGAAGGATGCTCTTTTTAGATTGTCCGACGAGTGTGAGGTGAGCTTTCAGAAGCTCAAGATTGTATTAACTAAAACCTCTGTGTTAGTGTTGCCTACAGGCTCGGGATCTTACAATGTGTGTTATGATGCATGGTGTATCAGGCTTGGTGCAGTATTGATGCAGGACGGTAGGGTGATTGCCTATGTGTCTAGTCAGATAAAGGTTCATGAAAATAACTATCATGTGCATGATTTAGAGTTGGTAGCCATTGTTCACACGCTGAAGATTTGGAGGCACTCTCTATACGGCGTTCCATGTGAGGTCTATACCGACCATCAGAGTCTCCAGCGCCTATTCAAGTAGAACGACCTTAACTTGCGGTAGCAGATATGGCTAGAGTTATTGAAAGACTATGATATCACCATATTATATCATCTAGGAAAGGCCAATGTAGAGTTCGGTGCATTGAGTAGGAAGGCAGAGAGCATGGACAGTTTGGCATATTTACCGACAGTAGGGAGGCCACTAGCCATTGATGTTCAGGCAGTAGCCAATCGGTTCGTAAGGTTGGATGTTTTGGAGCCTAGCTGGGTTCTTGCTTGTGTTGTGGCACAGTCATCGTTGTTGGAGAGTATCAAGGATCGCCAGTTTGATTATCCTCACTTATTTGTGTTGACAGACACGGTTCAGCGGGATGGTGCCTAGGTGGTTGTGATAGTTATGATGGTGTTATATTGCTTCAAATCCAGATTTGTGTTCCAAATGTTTATGGGTCGAGAGAACTGATCCTTGAGGAGGCTCACAGTTCGCGCTATTCCATTCACCCAGGTGTCACTAAGATGTACCGTGACTTGAAACAACACTATTGGTGGCAGAAGATAAAGAAAAATATTGTTCTTCATGTCTCTCGGTGTTTGAATTACTAACAGGCGAAGTACAAACATCAGAAATGGGGTGGATTGACTTAGAGATTGGAGATAGCAAAGTGAAAGTGTGAGTACATCACTATAGATTTTTTGGTAGGCTTACCATAGACCTTGAGAAAATATGATGCATTCTGGGTTAGTATAGACTGGTTGACAAAGTTCGGAAACTTCATTTCGGTGATGACTTCATATTCTTCAAGGAGATTGGCTCAGATTTACATCCGAGATATTATCCGCCTACACGACATTCCCATTTCCATCATATCTGATTGGGGCAAGCATTTCACATCGTATTTTTAGAGGTCGTGCAGTGTGAGTTGGGCATGTGGGTCGAGCTGAGTACCGCGTTTCATCCTCAGATGCGAATAGTCCAAGCACACTATTCAGATTTTGGAGGACATGTTGCAGGCATACTCAATGGATTTAGGGGTCAGTGGGACCAGATGTTACCTCTAGCAGAGTTTGCCTACAACAACAGCTATCAATCGAGCATCCAGATGGCTCCGTATAAGGCCTTGTTTGGTGGTGATTTTTTTCACCAGCTGGTTAGTTTGAGCCCGCTGACGCTAGATTGTTGGCCACCAATTTCATCTGTGATGCTTTTGAAAAGGTTAAGGTGATACAGGAGCAACTTCGTACAGCTCAGTCAAGGCAAAAGATTATTTAGGCCGAAAGGTTCGCAATGTGGCTTACATGGCATTTGAGAGGATTGTTCTCTGAATGTCGCCTATCAAACGTGTGATGCGTTTTGGAAGAAGGGCAAGTTGAGCCCAAGGTTTATTAGCCCGTTTGAGGATTTGTAGAGAGTTGAGGAGGTTGCTTATAGGCTTGCACTGCCTTCTAGCTGTAACGGCCAGGCTGGTCATTTGAGTATTTAGACCTAATTCCCCTATTTGATGCTTTGCATGTGTATACTTGTGGTTACGTGACTTGCGGGGTTGGTTGGTTTGGTTTCGGGAGAATTTTCGATTGATTTGGGACACTTAATCCCTTGGTTGGAGGCTTAAGTTATTAGAGTTAACCGGAGTTTGACTTTTGTGTATACAGCTCCACAATGGTGTGTTAATTGTTGCAATAGCTTTGCATGGTGATTTTGGCATTAGGCGTATGCCCGAATTTGGATTTGGAGGTACCTAGGTTGTTTTGGCTTGAATAGGCGAAAGTTGGAAAGTTGAAGGTTTGGAAGGTTGATAGGTTTGAACAAGGGTGTACTTGTTGATATCGGGTTTGTATTATGGTTTCGAGATTTTGTATAGGTCCATTATGTCATTTCAGACTTCCATGCAAATTTGAGCTCATTCCCAATTAGTTGATATGATTCGACATGAGTTTTGGAAGTTGAAAGTTCATTAGTCTTGAATTGAGGTGCAATTTGCAGTTTTGATGTTGTTTGGTGTGATGGGAGTCCTTGAGAAGGTTCGTGTTATGTTTTGGAATTGGTTGGTGAGATTGGATGGGGTCCCGAAGGCCTCAGTTGTGTTTTAGATGGGTTTGGGGCCATTTCACCATGTTTTGAATTGTTGTTTATGATGTCTGGTGTTTCTTCATCGCAATCGCGACTAAGGTGTTGCATTTGCAAAGGGCTTTTGGGAGGAATAAAGATTTGTTCTTTACATACCCAAGGAGAGGACTGCATTCGCGATACATTAGAGAGGTTGTGCTTCGCGAAACGCGATCAGCTCTCTGCGTTCGCATAGAAGGGGAGCCTGGAGGGGATGTGTCAGGCATAAGTCTTCGCATTCGCGGGAGCTGGAGCACGTTTGCATAAGCATGTTGGGTTGGTCATCGTGTTCGCGACTGGGATGTTGCATTCACGAAGAATGATTGGTGGCTAGGTTGAGTTTGTTCTTCGCAATCGCAAAGATATTTTCGCGATCGCGATGTGTATACCTGGGCAGACCATTTAAGTACTCTATTTCGAGGGTTTTTGTTATTTTATCTCATTTTGAGTTCGAGAGCTCGAATTTGGGCGATTTTGGAGGGGATTTTCACAATTTGGATTGGGTAAGTATTTTTTACTTGGATTTGTTTATATTTCATGATTCCAACCTTGAAATCAGCAATTGTTTGATGAATCAAATTGAAGAAATTGGGGATTTTAGTAAAAACTTTTCCGGAACATAAATTGATGATTTGAAGGTTGATTTGAGGTCAGAATTGGATGAAATTGGTATGGTTGGAGTCGTACGTAATAGGTGGTCGGAATTTGTAAGTATTGTTAGGTTCCAAGGTGTGGGCCCGAGGTCTGGGTTGACTTTTTTATTTTACTTAAAGATCAAAGCTTTATTATTCGAAATCATTTTCTATGACTTTTTTATTGATATTAAGTTATTTTGGCTAGATTCAAGTCGTCCGGGGGTTGATTCACGGGGGAAAGGCTTATTAGAGGATTTATTTAGCTTGGTTGAGGTAAGTATCTTGCCTAACTATGTGTGGGGGAAACTTCCCCTTAGGATTTGGTCTAATTGCATTATTTTATTATGTGGAACGACGTGTACATGAGGTGACGAGTGTGTACACCGGCATATGTGTGGTAATTGGCCGGATTAGACCCTGGGCTATTAATATGCCTTCATTTGGAGTTGTTTATTAGATGAAACATGTTTTTATTTTGTTGTTCACTCCCCTTACCCTTATATTATTGCGACGATTCTCGTACACATTTTTTTTGAGTCGCGGCCTATATCTTGTTTTGGCGTTTGTATTGTTATTGTGGTGATGTTATGGCATGTGTACGTGTGGTGGGGGTGGTTGTTATTGTTGTGTTATGATTGAGATGCGCATGCGGTGGAATAAGGGTGGTATGTATATTGATGTGCATGTGGCGAGATTAGAGGGCTTATGCGTATGTTACTAGTAAAGGGAAATACTTCATTGTGAAGAACACGCGGCGAGATAAGGGGTTTATGCACGTGAAGCTGTTTCGGATAAATGTTTTTAAAAATGTGAAGCTCACGCGGCATCATAAGGATGACTTGTGATTTGTGACTCGTGATTTGTGATTATTAGATGTGGTACCTCGGGGTAATTCTTGTTGTAAGTCTTGTGTTGGAATGGCATGAGGATTTAAACTATCATTGTTTTTTATTAATTGATTCACTTCTACTTTAACTGTGTTTGGGTTAATTTGTTGTGTTATCGCATGTTCACTCATTGTTTCCATTTATTGATTTTATCTCCCAATGTTAGCTTTATATTGATATCCTGCACAGGTTTTATGTCTAGTGAGTGTCTTGACTTGAACCTCGTCACTACTTTATCGAGGTTAGTCTTGATACTTACCAGGTACCTCGGATCGAAACAGCCGCTAGTTTGTGGAGCTAGATATTAAGGAGACTTCAATGTATACATGATGTTCTCGCTCGCAGGTCTTGGAGTCACCTTCTACTGATTTTCTTACTATTGTTTATTGCATTTCCAAACAATATTGTATTTAGAGATTTTCCATGTACTCTTTGTAAAGCTTATGACTCCGTACTAGGTTTAGTTATTTATGTGACCTTGTGTTTCCGCTTTTGGATATGTTAAAATGCTTTACATCTTTCATTACTATTTAGGATGGTATTTAGTTCTATTGATCTTACTATGTGATAGGCTTACCTAGTCCTAGGAACTAGGTGCCATCAGGATCCTAAAGGTGGGATTTTGGGGTTGTGACACTAGCCTAGTAGGGGTACATTTGGTATTTCATGTTTCTATGCTTCAGAAGTACCATGACGATAGGTCACATGTTTTGGACTTTAACACAGTGCAACTAGATGAGAATTTGACCTATGAGGAAAAGGCGATGGCTATTCTAGACTGGCAGATTCGGAAGTTAAGGTCTAAGAGTTTTCCTTCTGTGAAAGTGCAATGGAGACTTCAGGCGATCGAGAAGGCTACGTGGGAGTCCGAGCCCGATATGAGGAGTAGATACTCGCACCTTTTTATTAGTCCAGGTATATTTCATTGTCCGTTCGAGGACGAATATTTCTTGTAGAGGTAAAGAATGTGATGACCTGATAGTTAATTTTGATCACTAGCTCCTTTTTCTATGTTCTGAGACCTCTCACAGCTTAATTTGGTAATTTATGACTTGCATGCGTGGTCCATGTCGATTTTAGGATAGGTTTTGTGTAACGACCTGACCGGTTATTTTTTGTGTGGAAACCCTGTCCCCCCTTACTTATCACTTATTCAATGTTCATTTGTGATAATGTGACTTGTCCGGATGGTTGGATTGGTTTCGGAGAAGTTTCGAAGTGAATTGGGACACTTAGTCCCAAGGTTGAAATCTTAAGTTGAAAGAGTTGACTAGAGTTTGATTTTTGTGTAGACGATTCCGAAATAGAGTTTTGATGGTTTTGATAGCATCGTAAGGTGATTTTGGACGTAGGTGTGTGTCCGAATATTGATTTGGAGGTCCGTAGGTTAGTCTGAGGCTTTTTGGCGAAAGTTAAAAAGTTGAAGGTTTGGAAGGTTGAGGGGTTTGACCGAGAGTTAACTTTGTTGATAACGGGTTCGAATTTTGGATCCGGAAGTTGGAAGAGGTACATTGTGTCATTTGGGACTAGTGTGCAAAATTTGAGGTCACAGGGAGTTGATTTGATATAGTTCAGTATTAGTTTTAGAAGTTGGAAGTTCATTAGTTTTATTAGGCTTGAACTGGGGTGTGATTTGTAATTTTGATGTTGTTTGATATGATTTGATGCTTCGGCTAAGTTTGTATTGTGTTTTTGGACTTGTTGGTATGTTTGGATGGGGTCCGAGGGCCTCGGGTGTGATTCGCATTAAAATCGGATTGAGGTTTGGACTTAGAGAAATGCTATTGGCTTCAGTTTTGGTGTAACTGCACCTGCTAGATTTCAGGCCGCAGGTGCGGAGCCGCAAATGTGGCCATTTGTGCAGGTGTGAAGATTTGGGGAGGTTACCTGGGAGCGCAGGTACGAAACGACTCCGCATCTTCGAGTATGCAGAAGCAGAACTAGGGCGTAGGAGGGAGGTCACAGGTGCAAGTGGTGTTCGCAGAAGCGGGTTCTGTGTTTGGGCAGCAAGTTCTGTTGAAGCGGAGGATTTAGCGCAGGTGCGCCTCCGTAGGTGCAAAGTCATATTGCACAGATGCGAAAGGTCGGGACTTAAGTGAAGCTCGCACGTGCAAGATTTTAACCACTAAAGCAGTGATTTCGATACGTAGGTGCGATTTCACTGACAGTGTCATATTTCGAAGGGTTTCAAGGTTTTCCATTTGGAGAGTTTTGGAACTCGGATAAGGGCAATTTTTGTCAGGGATTTTGCTACAGTTGAAGTGGTAAGTGAAGATTCGTCGTTTTTATTGATAAATATTGATCATCCATTAATTATTACACCTAGTTTATGTGATTTTGATGAAAAATTTGGTGATTTGAGACTACTTTATTGGAGAATGAAAATTGAGGATTTGGAGGTCGATATGCGGATGGAATTGGATGAATCTAGTATGGCTGGACTCATAATTAAATGGGTATTCAAGTTCTGTGAATTTTGTCAGGTTCCAAGGTGCGAGCCCAGGGTTGACTTTCCGATTTTGATTAAAGACCTTAGTATTATATTTTGGAATTGTTTCCTACAACTATTATTGAATGAATTAAGTTGCTTTGGCTAGATTCGAGTCGCTCGGAGGCGGATTCGCATAGCAAGGGTTGTTGGAGTTTTGAGTTGCGCGCTTTGAGGTAAGTAACATTTCTAAACTTGGAATTAAGGGTAACTATTTGTGGAAACATGTTATTTATGTTTTCTTGGGATGGCGCACATGCTAGGTGACGGGCGTGTGGTCGTGCACTGTGACAATCATGATTTGGGTTTATTTTTGTACTGTGTTGCTATCTAGTCTTGTTTATCCATGTAATTATTTCTTGTAAGAGTAAATGAGGTGTAATTCATGCTAGAAATCATGCTTAAGGCTATGTGCTTGTTCGATTGAGACTTATTGCGGCTATTTACATGTTTTAACGATATTTATACACGTAGTCATGGTTCTTTATTTGCATATCATATCTCAGTCTATGTTCATCATTTATGGTTACATCACATGTTATCATTGTTGCTCCTTATGTAGAGTTGTTGGGCTGAGTGACATGATATTGTGAGCCCTCGAGACTCAAGAGATTGATGATTGAGGTGGGCCTTAGAGCCATGTTAAGAGTGTTATTGTGGATCAGATTGTATGCCGATGTAGGCTATATTGGCTTTATTATTATTATTATTATTATTATTATTATTATTATTATTATTATTATTATTATTATATGGATCGAGCTTCACACCACATCATGACTTATTGGTTTTATATTAGCGCTTGGGAAAAATCCGCCCCTCTAGAGTCTGACACACCAGCAGTGAACATAGGCGGAGTGATATATATACACACAGGTGCTTTGGTGAGGGGGATTTATGCCAGGCACCCGTACAGTTCTGGGTGATTGTGTGTGTGTTGAGTGTGCACTTGGAAGACAGATTGAGTATTCTGAGAGTGTGAGTATTTGAGGATATCACAGTGGAAATCATTCATTTGGCATGCATATCTAACATGTAGGCATAGAGATGTATCATTCCTCATGCTAGCTATAATTGACATGTTCCTATTAGTGTTGGGCTTTAATTGTTGAATTTGAAAGCATGTCTAAATTTCTATAACATGAACGAGCTGATTATGATAATTCCTCTGAGTTGTTTATTGTTATTGCCATCATTATGCCTGTGTTGTCATTATATTGGACTCTGACTTGAGCTCGTCACTACTTTCAGCCCAAGGTTAGTTCTGTTACTTATTGAGTACATGGAATCTGTTGTACTCATACTACACTCTACACTTTGTGTGCAGATCCAGGTATAACTGGACGTGGTGATTGCTAGATCTGTGCTAGTACCGGTACGTGGAGATTTCAAGGTAGTTGTTTAAACGTCCGCAAAACTTAACTCTCTTTCCTTCAGTATTGTTCTATTTCTCAGATGGTTCTGCTAAGGATTATAAATATGTTTGATATATGTAGTGCTCGTGTACTCGTTGACACCAAATTTTGGGGTGGTTGTAGCAGTATTTTAGTTATTTGTACTAGATTTTTATGAGATTTCCGTCATTGCGTTGTTTAGTTGCTATGTGATTGTCGGCTTGCCTAGCAAGTGTGTTAGGCGCCATCACGACGAGTTGGGATTTTAGGGTCGGACAAGTTGGTAACAGAACCCTAGGTTACTTATGTCTCACGAGTCATGAGCAGGTTTGTCTTGCGGATCGGTAAGGAGACGTATGTACTTATCTTTGAGAGGCTACATAACCATTAGAAAACATCACTTTATTGAATTCTAGTCATGCGGATTTGTTAATTATGGAATCTTAACTTCTGCTCTTCTATTCACTCACGTATGGTGAGGACACGTACGTACGGATCAGGCGAACACCAATACCACCGGTTGGGGCCGCGAGAGGCTAGGGCCACGGTAGAGGCCGAAGTGCGGTTCGTACAACAGCTAGAGTAGCACCTGTGGAGCCACCAATTTCTCTAGCTGAGGAGTAGATACTACAGATGTTGTTGAGCTAGTAGGATCAGCTCAACCAACAATGCCCAATTTATCCCAATATTTCAGGAGGCCTTGGCCCAGATTTTGACTGTATGCACGAGCCTTGTTCATGTGGTTTTGGTTCCAGCTGCACCAGCCACTTCACATGCCGAGAAAGGTGCCTAGACTCCCGCCCGTGCTTCAGAGTAGATAGCTCAGGGACGCCAAACACCAGGGATACTACCAACCCTGCCGGTTGCTACTGCTCGGGCCGAGGTTGGCCCACCTATGAGTGATGAGGAGCAGAAGAGACTGGAGCGGTTTGGGAGGCTTAAGCTTCCAGAATTCAGTGGGGTAGAGTAAGAGGATGCTCAGGATTTTATAGATAGGTGCCAGCGGCTCCTTCGCATTGCGGGTATCTTGGAGATGAATGAGGGTTGCATTCACTACATTTCAACTGACAAGGGCAGCCTACAGATGGTGGCAAGCCTATGAGTTGAGCAGGCCAGCCCGTGCAGCACCACTTACGTGACATGAATTCTTAGTTTCTTCTTAGATACGTTTGTCTCACAGACTCGTATGGAGGAGTTGCACAGGCTGTTTGAGTACCAAGAGGGTATGACAGTGACTTAGTATGTGATGAGGTTTGCATCTGGCTCGTCATGTAGTGTGGTTGGTTCCTACTAAGAGAGAGAAGATCAAGAGGTTCATTGATGGCCTCAACTATGGACTATGTCTTAGTTTGGCTCGAGAGGCCGAGACAGATGTTAGGTTTGACAAGGTGGTCAAGATTTCTAGGCGCTTGGAGTCGGTTCGTATGCTTGAGTGCAAGGAGCGAGAGGGCAGGAGTCCTCGTAGTTCAGTTGGTTTTAGTGGTATCTCATCTTGAGATCAATCACATCACATCAGGGGTCAACCTTACTAGCCCGCTCAGATGGCTCCTCCAGTTCATCGTGGTACATCAACTAGTCATGATTCATACAGTACTCATCCGATTCAGCCATCATTTAGTGCACTCCCAGTGCCAAGTTCGTACCGTGCTCCATCAGTTCAGGGTTCGTCAGTACCAGGTTCTTCTAGTGGCTATTCTAGTTCTCGGGGTCCAGTTCAGGCCCCACCACCATATTTGGATCGAGGTTGCTTCGAGTATGGAGAGTGGGGCATTTGAGGAGGTATTGCCCCAGTTTTACTGGAGGTTCAATTCAGTTGAGGGGTCAGGCTACTAGCTCCGCACTGGTTACTACACCACCCGCTCAGCCAACTCACAATGGGGCTCATGCAGTTTGAGGTCGCCCCAGAGTGGGATGTCGATCAGGTGGCAAGCAGGCTCGATCCAGGCCAAAGGCAGTTGATTCCGATGCTGTAATCGCATATATTGTTTCGGTGTGCCACAGAAATGCTTTAGTATTATTTGATCCTGGATCCACTTATTCATGTGTGTCAGCATACTTTGCTCACTATTTGGATACGCTATGTGTTTCTTTAGTTATGCATGTTCATGTATCTATACCGATGGGTGACTCTATTATTGTGGACCGCGTGTATCGGTCGTGTGTGGTGACTATTGGGGGATTGGAGACAAAAGTTGATCTTTTACTGCTTAGCACGACTAATTTTGACATGATATTGGGCATGGATTGGTTGTCACCATGTCACGCTATTCTAGATTGACACGCTAAGACCGCGACGTTGGCGATGCCGGGATTGCCTAAGGTTGAGTGGAGAGATTTCCTGGATTATGTTCCTAGTAGAGTGATCTCATACTTGAAGGCACAATAGTTATTTAAGAAGGGATGTTTGGCATATTTGGCCTTTTTGGGGGATGTTAATCCAGATACTCCTACCGTGGAGTCAGTTTCGGTAGTGAGAGACCTTCCAGATGTGTATCTTGTAGACCTGCCAGGCATTCCACCCGACAGGGACATTGATTTCGGTATTGACCTAGTGCTTGGCACTCAGCCCATCTCTATTCCTCCGTATCGTATGGCAATAGCAGAGTTGAAGGAATTGAAAGAACATCTTTAGGAGCTACTTAATAAGGAATTCATCAGGCCTAGTGTGTCACCTTGGGGTGCGCCGGTCCTATTTGTTAAGAAGAATGATGGTACTATGCGGATGTGTATTGATTACAAATAACTAAACAAAGTTACAATTAAGAACAAGTAACCATAACCGCACATTGATGACTTATTTGACCAGATTCAGTGTGCTACAGTGTTTTCGAAGATTGATTTGAGGTTAGGGTATTATCAGCTGAAGATTCAGGATTCTAATATTTTGAAGATGGCATTCAGGACCCGCTATGGTCACTAAGAGTTTCTTGTGATGTTTTTTGGACTGACCAATGCCTTAGCAGCCTTTATGCACTTGATGAACAGTGTATTACAACTGTATCTTGATTTTTTTATCATAGTATTCATTGATGATATATTTGTATACTCACGCAACCAGGATGACCATGTGCAGCATCTGAGGATCGTACTCCAGACCTTGAGAGAGAAGAAGCTTTATGCTAAATTCTCCAAGTGTGAGTTTTGGATTGACTCGGTGGGTTTCTTGGGCCACGTGGTGTCTAATGAGGGGATCAAGGTAGATCCAAAGAAGATTGAGGCAGTTCAGAGTTGGCCTAGATCGTCTTCAGCCACTGAAATTTAGATTTTTCTTGGTTTGGCAGGGTATTATCACCACTTTGTAGAGGGTTTCTCATCCATTGCTGCACCTTTGACCAGACTGACGTAGAAGGCTGCCCCGTTCAGGTTGTACGATGAGTGTGAGGAGAGCTTTTCAAAGCTCAAGACTGCTTGACCACAACTCTAGTTCTAGTTTTGCCATCAGCATCGGGTTCATATATAGTTTATTGTGATGCTTTGCGGATTGGCATCAGGTGTGTCTTGATGCATGAGGGCAGGGTGATTTCTTATGCTTAGTGTCAGCTGAAACTCCATGAGAAGAACTACCCCGTTCACGATTTATAGTTGGCATCCATTGTTCGCGCATTGAAGATTTGGAGGCTATACCTCTACGACATGTCTTGTGAGGTATTCACAAATCATAGGAGCCTACAACATTTGTTTATGAAAAAAGATCTAAACTTGAGGTAGCGGAGGTGGTTGGAGCTATGAAAAGTCTATGATATCACTATTTTGTATCATCATGGGAATGCCAATGTGATGGCCAATGCCTTGAGCAGAAAGGCTGAGAGTATGGTTAGCCTTACATATATTCCAGTTGGTGAGAGACCGGCCTTGGCCAATCAGTTCATGAGGCTCAGTGTTTCTGAGCCTAGCCGGATTCTTGCTTGCATGGTTTCTCGGTCTTCTTTGTATGAGCGCATCAGAGCACACTAGTATGACCACCCCTATTTTGTTGTCCTTAAGGATACGGTGTAGCACGGTGATGGTACGGAGGATTCTATTGGAGATGATGGGGTATTGCAGATGTAGGGTCGAATTTGTGTGCCCAATGTGGATGGATTGTGCGAGTCGATTCTTGAGGAGGGCCACAGTTTGAAGTATTCAATCATCTAGTGCCGCCAAGATGTATCAGGACTGGAGGCAACACTATTGTTGGAGAAGACTGAAGAAAAATATAGTGGAGTATGTGGCGTAGTGTTTAAACTGTCAGCAGGTGAAGTACGAGCACCAGAGGCCCCGCAGTTTGCTTCAGAAACTTGAGATTCCCGAGTAGAAGTAGGACTGTATCACCAGGATTTCGTTGTTGGGCTCCTAAGGACGTTGAAGAAATTCGATGCAGTGTGGGTTATAGTGGATCTACTGACCAAGTCTGCACATTTCATTTCGGTTGTGACTACCTATTCTTTAGGGCAGCTAGCTCATATCTATATTCGTGAGATTGTTTGTCTTTATGGTGTGCTGGTGTCTATTATTTCTGATCAAGGCATGCAGTTCACATCGCAGTTTTGGAGACTAGTGCAGCGAGATTTGGACGCACGGATTGAGTTGAGTACAACATTCCACCCCCGGACGGATGGACAGTCTCAGCGCACCATTCAGATCATAGAGGATATGTTACACGCCTGTGTTATGGATTTCAGGGGTTCTTGGGATCAATTTCTACCACTTGCATAGTTTGCTTACAACAACAGCTACCAATCGAGTATTCAAATAGCTCCTTATGAGGCTTTATATGGGAGGCGGTGTCAATCTCCAGTTGGTTGGTTTAAGCCAGGGGAGGCTAGGTTGTTGGGCATTGATTTGGTTCGGGATGCCTTGGACAAAGTCAAGTTGATTCAGGATGGGCTTCATACAGCCAGTCTAGGCAGAACAGCTATGCTGATCGGAAGGTTCGTGATGTTGCATACATGGTGGGTGAAAAGGTTTTGCTCAGAGTTTTGCCCATGAAGGGTGTGATGAGGTTCGGGAAGAAGGGCAAGTTGATCCCTCGGTATATTGGCCCCTTTAAGGTGCTTGAGAGAGTTGAGGAGGTGGCCTACATACTTGCACTGCTACCTAGTCTATCGGGTGTTCACCCAATGTTTCATATTTCTATGCTCCGAAAGTATTACGGTGATCCGTCACAATGTCTTGGACTTCAGCACGGTTCAGTTAGATGGGGATTTGACTTATGGTGTGGAATATAGCATCAGTGAAGTCCAATGGAGAGCTCAGCCAGTCGAGAAGGCTACTTGGGAGACCGAGCGGGAGATGCGCAGCGGCTATCCACACCTATTTAAGACTCAATATATGATTCTAGACCCGTTTGAGGATGAACGTTTATTTAAGAGGGGAGAATGTAACGACCTGGCCGGTCATTTTGTGTATTGTAGACTCGTCCCCTTATTTATTGCTTCTTCTTTGTTCATTTGGGGTTATATGACTTACCGAGATGGTTGGATCGGTTCCAGTAAAGGGTCGGAGTGAATTGGGACACTTAGTCACAAGGTTGAAAGCTTAAATTGAAAGTGTTGACCGGAGTTTGACTTTTGTGTAGACGACTCTGAATGTAGTTTTGATGGTTCCGATAGGGACTTAGGCGTATATCCAAATGGAGGTTTGTATGTTGGTTTGAGTCTTTTTGCCGAAAGTTGGAAAAGATAAAGATTTGGAAGGTTGAGGGTTTCACCGAGAGTTGACTTCGTTGATATCGGGTTCGGATTATGGTTCCGGGAGTTAGAATAGGTCCGTTGTGTCATTTGGACTAGATTAGAGGTCCTAAGGAGTTGATTTGGTAACATTCAGCATTAGTTTTAGAAGTTGGAAGTTCATTAGTTTTATTATGCTTAAATTGGGGTGCAATTCGTAATTTTGATTTTGTTAGATATGTTTGAGGCGTTGACTAAGTATGTATTGTGTTTTTGGACCTGTTGATATGTTTGGATGGGGTCACAAGTGCCTCGGATGTGATACAGATTGAAATTGGATTGAGGTTTGGACTTGGAGAAATATTGTTGGCTTCAGTTCTGGTGCAGCTGCACCTGCGTGGTTTTGGACCACAGGCGCGGAGCCGGAGAAACGGCCATTTGTGCGATTGGTGCAAGGATTTGGGGAGGCTTCCCGGGAGCGCAGGTGGTTAAGTACTCCACCTCTGTGAGTACACAAAAGCAGAAATGGGACGCAGGAGCGAGGCAGCAGGTGCGATGCAGTGTTCGTAGAAGCGGGTTCTGTGTTGGGCAGCAAGTTCCACAAAAATGGAGGATTCAGCGCAGGTGCGCCTCCGCATGTGCAAAGTCATATTGCGCAGATGCGGAAGGTTGGTACTTAAGTAAAGCTCGCAGGTGCGAGATTTTGACCACAGAAGCGGTGATCTTGAACGCAGGTGCGATTTCTCTAACAGCCCTATATTTCGAAGGGTTTCATGGTTATTCTCATTTGGAGAATTTTGGGACTCGGCTAAGGGCAATTTTTGTGAGGAATTTTGCTACAATTGAAGAGGTAAGTTAAGATTCATCATTTTTATCGATAAATATTAATTACCCAGTGATTATTACAAGTTTATGTGATTTTGAAGTAAAATTTGGGGATTTTAGACTATGCTGTTGGAGAACGAAAATTGAAGATTTGGAGGTCGATATGTGGATGGGCGTGGATAAATGTAGTATGGTTGGGCTCGTAATTGAATGGGTGTTCGGATTTTGTGAATTTTGTTGGGTTCAGGGGAGCGAGCTCGGGGTTGACTTTTGGGGTGGACTTTTCGATTTTGATTAAACACCTTAGCTTTATCTGTTGGAATTGTTTCCTATACCTACTATTGATGGAATTAAGTTTCTTTGGCAAGATTCAAGGCACTTGGAGGCCAATTCGCGTGGCAAGGGTTTGTTGGAGTATTGAGTTGCACGCTTTGAGGTAAGTAACTTTTCTAAACTTGGAAGTGAGGGTAACTATCCCTGAAAAACATGTTATTTGTGTTGTGTTGGAGTGGAGCACATGCTAGGTGAGAGGCGTGTGGGTGTGCACCGTGTAATTTTACTTGTTAGAGTAAATGAGTTGTTATTCATGCTAGAAATCATTCTTAGGCTATGTGCTTATTCGTTTGATACCTATTGAGGCTATTTATGTTGTTTTGAGTTACCTGTTTTAACGGTATTTATACACTTAGTCATGGTTCTTTATTTTCATATCATATCTCAGTCTTTATTCGTCATTTATGGTTACATCGCATGTTATCATTGTTGTTCCTTATGTGGAGTTTGTTGGGCTTTTTGATATGAGATTGTGAGCCTTTGAGACTCGAGAGATTGAATGACTAAGGTGGGCCTTAGAGCTGTGTTGAGAGTGTTATTGTGGATCAGGCTGTATGTCGTAGCGGGCCATATTAACTTTACTATTATTATTATGTGGATAGGGTTGCACGTTGCAGCAGGCTTTATTGGCTTTATATTTGCGTTTGGGCAGGATCCCCTCCAGAGCCTGACATACCAGCAATGAGCGCAGACAGAGTGATATACACACACACACACACACGTGCTTTGGTGAGGAGCGTTAATGCCAGACACCCGTACAGTGCTGAGCGATAATGTGTGTGTTGAGTAGGCATTTGGCAGATATATTGAGTATTCAAAGAGTGTGAGTATTTGGGAATAACACAATGGAAATCATTCATTTGGCATGCATATCTATCATGTAGGCATAGAGATTTACCATTCCTCATGCTAGCTGTAATTGACATGTTCATATCAGTGTTTGGCTTTAATTGCTGAACTTGAAAGCAAGTCTAAATTTATGTAACGTGAACAAGCTGATTATGATAATTCCTCTGAGTTGTTTATTGTTATTGCCATCATTATACCTGTGTTGTCATTATATTAGACTCTGACTGCCTTCTTTTAAGCTCGTCACTACTTTCAGCCCAAGGTTAGTTCTATTACCTATTGAGTACATAGGGTCAGTTTTACTCATACTACACTCTACACTTCGTGTGTAGATTCAGGTACATCCGGAAATTGGTGATTGCTTGATCCGTGCTACTACCAGTGCGTGGAGACTTCAAGGTAGCTGCTATTACGTCCGCAGACCTTGACTCTCTTTCCTTTTTATTTTCTTCAGTACTGTTCTGCTGCTCAGACGATTGTACTAAGGATTTGGTTTATGTTTGATACTCAGTAGTGCTCGTGTACTCGTTGACACCAGATTTTTGGGTGGTTTTTAGTTGTATTTCAGTTATTTGTACTAGATATTTATGAGATTTTCTGATGTTGAGTTTATTAAAACATATTTACTCAAATGTTTAGTTGTTATGTGATTGTCGTCTTGCCTAGCAAGTGTCCTATGCGCCATTACGACAGGGTTGGGATTTTGGGTCTTGACAATGTGTGTTAAAATTCAACGAAAATATGATTTATAACTTAAAATGAGGTTCTAGTTGAGCACAATCTACATTTTTGGTAAACGACTTCAGATTGGTGTTTTGACAATTCAGGTAGGATCATATGATGTTTTTGGACTTGTACACATGTTTGGTTGGTCCCGAGTGACCCGAGAGCGTTTCGGCGCATTATGTAAAAGATTGAAAATTTGGTTTTAAACTTGAAATAATTGAGTTTTGATGATCGGTTCTTGATATTTGATGTTGTTTTGATGATTTGAGTGAGCGAGCGAGTTTATATGATGTTATTATACTTGTGTGCATGTTCGGATTGGATCCCGAGGGGCTCAGGTGAGTTTCAGACGAGTTTTTGTAGATTTTGGAACTGGTGGTAGAAGTCTGTTGTTGTTGTTAAGTTGCAGGCCTCACATTTTCAAGAACCTGATCGCAATTGCGAGCCTCGCATTTGCGATGTCAGGCTCGTAAATATGAATAGGGAGATAGGGCTGGGTTTCTCTTTTGCGAAGAAAACTTTGCATTTGCGGACATGGAGTGCTCTGCATTTGCGACTTTTATGATGACTGGGAGCGTTGGTCAGCTTCGCATTTGCGAAGCTTGCACCGCTTTTGCGATGGATTGGGGCTTCGCAAATGCGAGGTATGTGTCGTATTTGTGACTACAACTATATTGGGACACTAATCGCATTTGCGATCAGTGGTTCGCTTTTGCGATGGTCGGAATTACGAACAAGAGTTCGCAATTGCGACATCTGCAGCTGGGTAAAAGTGAGGAATTTCGTGACTCAATTAGCTCATTTTACATTATTTTTCAACCCTAGACTCCATTGAGGCGATTTCTTGAGAGCTTTTTCTTCCCACATTCTTTTTATTTTTTTTAGCAAATATTACTACTAGGCATGTTTCCTAGTTGTTGTTATATTAATAATCAAAGAAAAAAAACTCCACAAAGGAAGAGTACAAGTAAGGGCGCAAAAGCGATAGTAATGTTGCCACTATCTATGCCTTAGCTATTTAGTCATCTAGCTGCACCTCCATTGCCATTTGATTGCAGCCTAAAGTAAGGGTGACGGTATAGCCTCACGAGGGCGAATGATCTCATAGTCGTTTGGATAATTTCCAAAGGCGTAGGACAGAAGCTAACACATACTAAGCTAGACCTTACCTTACAAATCCTATTGAGGCAAAAAATAAATAAATAAATATAAAAATAAAAGCCTCATCTACTTGCAAGCACGTAGAAAATACTAACAAGAGAGAACTAATTACTCTATGATCATCACGGTGTTTATAACATTCTTTGTTATGATATTACAAATGATAATACTCAGAAAATAATTGATTAAAGCAATGTAAAAAAATTGAGTCTTGCCCCTCTTTCTTTAAACTTGTGAAATCTTCAATTTGTATCTCCTCGACTTCTTCTTCAACTATCTTTAACAAGCCTTCAAACTTCATCATTTCTTTATTGATCTGTTGGACCTTGTGGAGGTGGTAGGGAAGCCGCTTTGTTCTTCGCAACTCTCATTAGAAGTTGCCTAATGACAACTTCTTTTGTGACCTTTCCATCCCTACTATGTGGCTTCACATATGCCTTGTCTTGTTTTTGTTGGATCCACTTCTCATATGTCTGGGTGAAAGATCTCCCTCCCTAGCTACATTTTTAAAAGATGCATCCAGCAGTTCTTCTTCTTCGCCTTCTTCATAAAGATCTTGCCACCTATCCAAACCAAAAGCTTCAAAAGGATTATGTCCAGGCACTAGCGCTCCTTGCTCATTCCTCGGAATATCAAGATCTCTCAAAATCTCCATGTCATGAGACACAAGAGCTTGGAGTATATTTGTAAGAGTCAAGTTAAATTTTCTATTGAATGCATTTGTATTTGTTACCTTTCCAGTAGTTACAGAGTTGTGTATCACTATTGCATCAGCTAGGACATCATTTTCCTTTGAACCTGCTGTGTTAGAGTGCATTTGCTTCTGTCCCGATGGTATTAAAAACTGTTGCATTTGGTCTTAGGCTTCTCTATTTAGGCAGGCTAGTAGAGGAAATTGAAAGCCACTCCACGACTGCCTCACCCTTTGCTCCAGAATGTTTTAGTTCAGAATCATCACCTGAGCATTACGATACCTCATCGTCACTATCATCTTGGAAGCTATCTCCATTATCTTCTTCTTCCTCTTCTTCAACTTGCTCAGCCCAAAGACTTGCGATTAATAACAATTGCACTTGTCGCAACTTGTCGATCCTTAGAGCTAGTCTTCTCATCAACATGGCTGCTTGGGATTCCTTTATCATATTAGCTAATTCTGGACTGGATAATTGTAGTGTTGGTACAGCTTCACCAGGTATTTGACTATTAAGATCATCAATAGAAACTATTTCTTTCGAACCATGTACTCAAGCACTTATTTCATTTGAAGTTTGCTGATGAACTCCACTGCTTGAAGAGTTTGTTTTTCCAGTTATTAGCCTTGCATCATAACCAATCTATTGCTTTATCTTCCTAGCCTCATTCGCATCTTGATCATGCTCATTCACCAAAGCATCAAAGGAGTTCAAAACACCAATGGTCTTTGATGATAAAATCTCATTTTGTAGACCTGGAGATTGGTTGTTGTTTCCTGCTCAGAACCTGTACTTGAAAGCCCTGCCCTAGGTAGCTAGATCACTAGCTAACATATCATCCTTTGTCTTCTAAATTTGTGCTTCAACTCGAACAGCAGCAGAAGGTTTATCAACAAGTGCAGCACCAAATTTTATTTTTCGTCAATTCCCATTCCTTTCATGAATTTCTTCATCCAATCTATGAATCTCAAAGTAGAAATTAGGGGTTTAGGGTAGAATTTAGGAATTTTGTAAAATCGAGTATTAGACCAAATCGAGGTTGGATTTCGAAAAAAATTACATAACTAGGCTCGGGGGTTAATGGGTAATCGGGATTTGATCGGAAACTCTGATTTCGACCATGTGGCCGAAGTTAACATTTGTTGACTTTTTTAATTTAGTTAAAGATTGAACCTTTTCATTTGTGGGTTGTCACGATCTAAAATCCACAATAGGTCATGACATCGCCTAACGCCGCCGTCAGGCAAGCCAACGGTGATTGATCAACTTATTTACTCATCCATTAAGTAAATAATATGAAATGGAATGTACAACGTGAAATGATAATATTTACGTGAACTACAATAATGAACAACTAGTAGGAACTCCCAAAACCCGGTGTCACAAGTGCATGAGCATCTACTAAGGAGTACAATAAAAATACTACATCCTTCTAGAATACAAGTTAGACAGGAGAATATAAATAACTCTGATGGAGACTCTGTATGTTGCGGATCGTAATACAAAATGCAACTCAACGTAAAGTCCCCGCAATAACCGCGCCTCTGCACCTAGAGAACTACCGGAAACATATATAGACCAGCATAATAAGTGCAGCATGATTACGTAAATCAACGCATATCCAGTAAGTATCTAGCCTAACCCCGGAGGAGCAGTGACGAGGGGTCGACTTCGATACTTATTAGTGGTCCAATAAATCATATACAGTAGGAAGTAAACAAATATGAGGCAGAATAAATAGACAAAATAACAAGTACAAATACGGGATACAATCCTCCTCTCAACAATAAATTCAAGCTCTCAGTCAGTAGTTACCTCCTTAACCAGATAAGTCGTCACAACTCAAATCAAGAAAAACTCACAGATACACTAGCTTCTTGTCAAATATTACGCACGATCCCATAAGAGTATTTATAGAAATGCCGAGGCGTACGGCCCGATCCCATCATACTGTGTGCACTGCCGAGGGTCGAACAGCACGAACCATAGATACATCTATTATATTGTCCAGACGAACAACCCACTCCCATGAGAGTGTGGTACATAATCCTGCCTAAACAAACGGCCCCATCCCATTAGAATAAGAAGCTTTAACGTGCCCTTGACCCCACTCACGAATAAATGTATGAGTTATAAATTTTAAGGAAAATCTTTCGATGAAAACGCATAGCGCAGAAAAAATTCGTAAGAGGAGCACAATTATTCTGCGGCTAATCATGAAGCTCGTCAAATCTCTACAATAGCAAGTCTAGTCACAACTCGTAACGTAAATAAAGAAATTTAATAGGTAAGGGACAACTCAAATAGTATAGTTATAGCATGCTGGGAACCAAAGTCTACTCAGACATAACATGAATCTAGCTACATACGAACTCTCGTCACCTCGTACATACGTAGCCTCCGCAACAAGTAACACATACAAATACATAACCTAGGGGTAGTTTCCCCCTCACAAAGTTAGACAGGAGAGGTACATCGCTCCAAAGTTCCATAACCGGCTCCAACGCCACTCAAACACCTAAAACTGATGCATGTCTCTCCAAAACTAGTCAAACATGTGCAAATCCATAAATAGATACTCTATTACCCATAATTAATCAATTTATATGAATTCTCAAATTTGCTCGAAAAGTCAATAAAGTCAACCCTCAAGCCACTTGCCCATATTTTGAAAATTTTTAAAGATAATCATTACCCATAACACCGCGAACTCAAATATATAATTTTTTTCCTAATTCCATTTCCAAAACCGCGGTCAAAATCAAAAATTACCAATTTCTAGGTTTCTTCAAAAATCCCACCATTACTACAATTTTTTCATGTTTAAATCCATATGGAATCTATGAAATTAACTTACAACAAGTGAGAAATTACTTACCTTGTGTTGCATGAATAAAACCATCTCAAAATAGCCCCCCAAATTCGGCCATCCAAGTGGAAATTGAGAGAAATGAGAGATAAGTCTTGATTTAAAAAACCCTTCTGCCTAGCGATTTTCCACACCTGCGAAACTCCTTGCGCTTCTTGATGATAGGCTATAATTGCGTATTTTAGTCGCTTATTTGAACTCTAATTTACTGCACTTTATTCGTTTTGAGCTTTAATTAATAGTGTTTTGCACTTATTGTGTTTTTTTTTTTGCCTTGTAGGAGTGACTCCGAGCTATGTAGATGTTAAGGAATGAATTCGAATTATTTGAAGCTTTCAAATATGAGTAAAAGCCCAAGGCATTAAACCAGGATCATGATTGGGAGTCGAGCACCAAGTATGGACGTCAATACGCAAGAAAGATCTGTACTATGAGAAAACCTCACTAGTGCGGCGCGTGGGGCGTTGTGGTTGCTCAATTTCTTATTGTCTATCAGAAATAACTCTCTGGATTTCCCCATTAAGGCCTAGCATGGCGCGTCGCTTCATGCAGCATGTCTGTGCAGTTTTTACAAAGTGACAATCCTATTTCGGCTAGAAGAAGGTGATTTCGTCTAGGCCTGACCCTACTTGGTATAAATACATGAGAAAATATTATTTTCTAGACTTTTGACATATATTCGACCTAAGAAGGCTAAGGAGGAGTTGGAAGAACACAAGTACAAGGATTTCATCATTCCTTCCTCACTCAAAACATGAGTTTGGATTGAATTATGTTTTTCCTATACTTTAATTTTATTTGTGATGAATTGCTCCACATATATGGAGTAGTTCTCTTTAGGATTTTATGGATTTGGTTTATTGATGATTCTTTTATAACTCTAGTTTTATGTATTGAAGCATTTTTGGATGATTTAATTGTTGCATCTATACTCACTTGTTCATGTAATGCAGAGAGGCATAACTTGTGATATCTTTGCATTATATTGTTGGTTGAGTTCATTAATTCTTCTTAGTAATCTAATGAGGCTAGTTGAGTTATTGATTAAACCTAGTTAGGAGAATAATCGAAAGAGGTTTTCCTAAAGACCAATCCACTGCGCATTCTTGCATATATTCACGTGCTTAAATTGGTTCATCTCGTGAGGTTATGACTTAATCGATAGAGGAGTTTTTGCCGAACGTTTGAACTGATAATTGAGTGAATTAGAGAATCACTTAAACATTATAGGTGAATTATCTAGAGTTAGATCCCAAACAATTATCTTGCACCTATCCTATCAACCCCTATTTCCTCCCACTTATAACTTCCTTGCTTATCTTTTTTTCAATTCTCATTAGTCAATAGCTCTAAACTCGTAGTTAAGTTTAGTTAGAAATCATAGAAATCTCAATTGTTGATCATCTTGGATAGAGATCAAGCTAGAAACTACGAGAATATTGTTTAAATCTAATCCCTGCGGATACGATATTATATTGTACTATATTTGATTAGCGAGCATAATTTTAGTGTGTGTTTTGCGCTCATCAAATTTTGGCACCGTTGCTGGGGATTGGTAATCAATAGTGTTTGAAATAGTTTATTGTGCTAATTCAGGAATTTTTCTTTTATTTTTATTTTATTTTTCTCTTTTTACGTTTTGTGTTCTTTTACTGTGCGCAGGTGACAGTAGATTGGTGCATGACTCGAGCTTCAGTGAAAGAAGTGCTACCATACGAGCCAGAAATTGAAAAACAACTGCGACAACTGAGGAAGGAAAGAAATATCACCGAGATGTTAGAAAAGGTTAGGAAATACTCAACCAAAGAAGATATGGCTGGAATCGATGATGATAATCTAGATTTGGCTGCAAGAGAGGCAGTCCAACGAAGAGAACAAGCTGCACGGGATGCTGAGAAAGCAACTATTAGAGAGGCACAGATTATCTATGAAGAAGAGACGGGTCAGAGAATTGCTCAAAATCAACCCTTGGGTGCAGACAAGTTCGGAAATATAGCCCCCATGCCTGGGAGACCACATGGCGATTATGCTAGACTGGTCCGCGATCAAGGTTTATCAAGTGTTAGACCACCCCCAATTGCAGCAAACAACTTAGAATTGAAGCAAGGGTTGCTTTAAACTCTTCATAATTGTTGTTTCTTCATAGGCAAGCCAAACGAAGATCCAAACACACATCTACTAAACTTCGAGGAGATTATGAACACCTTTCAATAAAATGGTGTTTCACAGATGCAGTGTATTTAAGGGCATTCCCCTTCACACTCAAATATGTTGCAAAATAGTGGCTTTGAAGCTTGCCCACGGGATCAATTTGGACTTGGGAGGAGATGACCAGAAAATTTCTAGATAAATATTTCTCCTCAGCTAAAACGGGCAAGTTTAGAAGAGAAATCCATAATTTCTACCAGAAAGATACTGAAACTGTTTTTTAAGCATGGGAGAGGTTTAAGGAGATTGTTCGAAGGTGTCAACATAGCGAAATTGAGCTCTGGATGCAACTCCAGGACTTTTGGGATGGATTGACATCGGCCTCACGTAGAACGTTGAGCAATGCAGGTGGAGGCCCCTTGATGAAGAAGAGTCCAGAGGAGATAGTCACAATTCTTGATGAGTTATCTGAAGATGCAAATCAGTGGCCCTCTAAGAGTGCTGAAAGAAGAAGAGCAACTGTTGTTCACCAGGTTGATGCTAACATATCTGTGTAGGTGTAGCTTGATGCTATGGCCAAATAGATAAGGAAGCTGACCTTAGACTTGATAAAAAGTGAGACTCATGCAGCTTGTGATATATGTGGAAGAGGACACCCTACTCATGAGTGTCAAGCCTCAACTGAGGAAGTAAATATTGTGGGAAATTGCAATTTTAATGCAATGGGTCAGAGGCACCCCGGTTTTTCATGGATTTCACCTAGAGGTACTGCGAATGCATGGCAACAAAATAACTCTAGACCGTAGGGACAAGGAGCTCCAACATACCAAAATATGTAGAGGCGGCAATTTCAGCCTCAACAGCCCATTCACCCTGGTCTAGAGGATATAATGAAGGCTTTCATTATCAAAACAGATGAGAGGTTGGATGCTCATGGAGCAGCTATCAAGGAATTGTGCACTGGTTTCTAAAATCTAGAGAGACAAGTGGGACAGATTGCAACAATATTATCTGAGAGGATTCTAGGCACTCTCTTCGCTGATACAGAAAAAAGTCCCAAAGAAATAGTGAATGTTGTGACATTGAGAAGTGGGAAAGTGTTGAAAGATCCCACCCCGATCCAAAAAGATGTGGAACTTGAAAAATGAAGTGGGGAGCAGCTAAAAGGTGAGGTTGATTAGAAGAACAAACACAAGATGAAGACCGAGAAAAACAAGAAGGAAGAGAATTCGAGAAGGGAGGAATCTGAAAAGAGCAAGCATATGCCTCAATTAACTTAATGTCTCTATCTATTTACAAGAAACTTGAGAAGGAGATTGGAGAGATAAGGTTGGTGCCAATTCTTTGCAGCTGGCAGACCAAACGACTCTGATACTCGAGGGGATAGTGGAAGATGTCTTAGTTCAGGTAGATAAGTTCGTATTTCCTGTAGATTTTATAGTAGTAAATATGGAGGAGAACAAGGAGGTCGCCCTCATCTTAGGAAGACCATTCTTAGCAACGGGTAGAGCAATATTATATATACACGATAGGAAGCTCATGCTTAGAGTGGGCGAGGAGACGGTGATTTTTGATATGAATGTAGAAAAGGGGGCACAAAAGGAAAAATCAGATGTAAGTGTTGGATGGAAAGTGAAGGGCTCAAAAGAGAAGGCTACATAGAGTCAGAAAGATAAGTGTGAAGTGCACCCCAAGAAGGCGGAGAAAAAGCTGTCTGCATGGATGTGCGCATTAGTCCGAAGGCAAGGAATGGATCCCGACTTCGACTCAGACACCGACTAGATGTTCAGGGATGTTTCTTTTACCTTATGCTTTTTAATTGTGTGTCATGGGGACATGCCACAACTTAAAGTGTGGGGTGGGGGATTATATGTTGTTTGTATATGTGTCAGCTTTGTTAGTTGCTGCAGTTGGAAAATTGAAAAAAACCATAAACATTGAAAAAATTTCAATTTTTCCCGATGATGGATATCATTCGACGGGTTTCTTGAGTGATTAAAGTCGAAAGAAAAAGACCAAAAAAAAATTATTTTCTTTTGTAGGTAGTGTAACAAGTCCCCCTTAGTTTTTCTTTGTGCCACGGTTCTTTTCCAAGGGTTTTATTTGATCCGGGTGTAGTTAGTCTTTATTTTTGTTAGGAGTAGGAAACCTTGTGCAATTGTTTAGATGGAAGGCAATATCTGTTGACTCTATTATACCTTGAGAATAGTGAGTGATTTAGTTGTTACGCTTAGGCTCAATCTTTTACTCTTGTATAAGTACCTTAAATTGTATGATCTTAACTTTGTTTAACTTCCTTGACTAGAGTATCTTGATAGTCCAATCTTGAATGAGTTATGTGCCATGTGTGTGAGAGGTTTTGTATATTCTGTGCATTGCATTAGATGTCTAGAACTTATCCCGTGTGTTAGCAAAGAGAAATAGTAGTTTTGTTCAGTCGTGGAAGTGATATAGTTGTTTCTTTGTTGAGCCAGTTATAAGCTTTTACCCACCTAATTGTTCTGTATCCTAGTTAACCCTCTGAACCTGTAATCTTGTTTCCTTGGCAACCACGTTACAAGCCTTACCCATTTGTTCAAATTTACCATTTATTTGAACCTTGTACCTCTCGTGAGCACATGAATTTATTATGAACTTTGTAGAAGTTGAAGTGTGGGGTTGTTGGTTGGCTTTTGAGTGGAACTAATGAAATAGGGAAGAAAGGTGCATTGGTTTGAAAATTAAGAGCCACTTGAATTGAAAAAGAAAAGAAAAAAATAATTGTATGATTGTGAAAAATATTCTTTGATAGATGTGACTCTTAGTGTAATTGTGCTTAAAGAAGTTGGGAATTAATGTATATTTTTGTAAAGGTGGAGTTATGGTTTGACATAAGTGTGGGGTTTTGAATGGGCTAATTGTATGTATTATAAGTGCTTAGGGAGGTGTAGTCACTCTTTTATCAAAATATATATATCCTACCCGTCCCACAGCCTACATTACAACCAAAAAAAGTCCTACTTGAGCCTTGACTGAATGAGCTCAATTAGTAGAGCAGTACACTACGGGCAAGCATATGGTACATCTTTTGTGGCATATGACTGTTGTTTCCGAGAGTGAGTGAATTCTTTCTATCTTGAGTTCCTAGTTGTTCTTAATTTTCATTGTTAGTGGAACTACTCTCTATTGTTGTGAGGGTGCTTGATTCATGAAGGAAATGTAATGTCGTTGACCTCTGTGATATAGTAAGTGAGCGGGTTATAAATAATGCATGGTGCTTTTGAGTCAAATCTTGAGGCTAGGATATTACAGTATTGTACTTAATCTGTTTTAAATATTCTTGGTATGATAAGTTATGAGAGTTGTTTAAAAAGGTCGTGGTTAAGTGAAGTGTAGTTTGATTGCTAGAGGATGAGCAATGGTGTAAGTGTGGGATGTTGATGGTAGGCTATAATTGCATATTTTAGTCGCTTATTTGAACTCTAATGTACTGCACTTTATTCTTTTTGAGCTTAAATTGATATTGTTTTGCACTTATTGTGTGTTTTATGCCTTGTAGGAGTGATTTCGAGTTATGTAGATGTTATAGAATTAATTCGACTGATTGAAGCTTTGAAGTCTGAGTAAAAGCCCAAGGGATTAAGCCGAGATCTTGTTTTTGGGTCGAGGACCAAGTCTAAATGTCAAAACGCAAGAAAAATCTGTAATCTGAGAAAACCTGACTAGTGCGGCGGGTGGGATGCCGCGGTAGCCTATTTTCCTGCCATCTATCAGAAACAACTCTCTGGATTTCCCCATTAATGCCCACATGGCGCGTCGCCCCACGCAGAGTGCCTACGTAATATGTACAGAGTGACAATCCTATTTCGGCTAGGAGAAGATGATTTCGTCGAGGCCCGACCCTACATGGTATAAGTACATGGAAAAACGTTATTTTCTGGACTTTTGACATATGTTCGACCTAAGGAAGCTAAGGAGGAGTTGGAAGAACACAAGAACAAGGATTTCATCATTCCTTCCTCACTCAAGGCACGAGTTGGATTGAATTTATGTTTTCCTATACTTTAATTTTATTTGTGATGAATTACTCCATATCTATAGAGCAGTCCTCTTTAGGGTTTGATGAGTTTGGTGTATTGATGATTTTTTGTGGATTATAACTCTAGTTTTATGTATTGAAGCACTTTTAGATAATCTAATTGTTGCATCTCTACTCACTTGTTCATGTAATCGAGAGAGGCATAACTTGTGATATCTTTGCATTATATTGTTGGTTGAGTTCATTTATTCTTCTTAGTAATCAAGAGAGGCTAGTTGAATTATTGATTAAACATAGTTAGGAGAAAATCGAGAGAGGTTTTCCTAAAGACCAATACACTACGCATTCTTTCATATATTCACGTAGTTAAATTAGTTCATCTCGTGAGGTTAAGACTTAATTGAGATAGGAGTTTTTGCAGAACGCTTGAATTGATTATTGAGTGAATTCGAGAGACTCACTTAAAAATTAGAAGTGAATTATCTAGATTTGGATTCCAAACAATTAGCTTGTACATATCCTATCAACCCCCATTTCCTCCCACTAATAACTTTCCTTGCTTATCTTTGTTCCAATTGTCATTAGTCAATGGCTCTAGACTCTTTGTTATTTTTAGTTAGAAATTATAAAAATCTCAATTGTTGATCATCTTGGATAGCGATCAAGCTAGAAACTATGAGAATACTGTTGAAATCCAATCCTTGTGGATACGATATTATACCATACTATATTTGATTGGCGAGCATAATTTATGTGTGTGTTTTGCGCTCGTCAATTCTGCGGAAGCTACCTCGCAGATGCGGCTTCCCCCAAGGTGCCAACTATCCCGCCTCTGCGGACATCCACTCACAGTTGCGCATCCGCTTCTGCTTAAATTAACCGCATCTCCGGACCCCCCAGCTCAAGCAGCACTCCGCGCATGAGCGCCCATGACCGCACCTCCGCTGGTGCTTACAACACCGGCACCTGCAATCGTCCAGCCCCAGACCACTTCCGCTTCTGTGCTTCTCCGCCCTCATCTGCGAGCCTGTAGGTGCGGTAAATTCCTCGCACTTGTGAATCCAACCAGCCTCTCTCCCTACCACTTCTGTGACCCCTAGGCCGCTTCTGCGGTCTCGCACCTGCGGCCATAACCTTGCAAGTGCGACCGCGCCAGAAGCCTTAAGCTTCAGCAGTTCCTCCAAGTCCAAACTCGACCTGTTTCCAATCTGATTCGCACCCGAGGCCCCCCGGATCCCATCCAAACATATCAACACATCCTAAAACACGATACGGACTTATTCAAAGCCTCGAATAACGTCAAACAACATTAATATTACAAATCGACGGCCAAAACCTTTCTTTCAACTTTCCAACCTTCAAACTTTGCCGAATGCGTCTAAATCACACATAAACATTCTGGAATGACGCTAGACTTTACGTGCAAGTTACAAATCGCGATACGAACCTATCCGAAGGCTCAAAACTCCAAACGAACATCAATAACATCAAAATCCACTTAAAATCAAACTTATGAAATTCTAGATCTTCCAAAATGCCAACTTCCCATAATAGGCGCCAAAATGCTCCTGGACCACCCGATACTCAATCCGAACACACGCCCAAGTCCAAAATCATCACACGAGCCTATTGGAACCTTCAAATCCTGATTCCAAGGTCGTTTACTCAAAATTCAAACCTTGGTCAACTCTTCCAACTTAAAGCTTCCGAATTAGAATTTTCCTTCCGAACCAACTCCGAACTTCTCGAAATTAAATTTCGACCACGCGTACAAGTCATAAACACATGAAGTGAAGCTACTCCAGGCCTCAGACTGCCGAACAAACACGCTAGAGATCAAAACGATCGGTCGGGTCGTTGCATTCTCCCGTACTTAAACATACATTCGTCCTCGAACATGCTAAGAACTGCTCTGGAGCTGCCCCAAAATCACCGTTCAACACCTTCTCCACCTATCCGTGCCACCACAACCTAGTTGAGCCCATTAGTTTGAGCCAGATTGAATATTCTCCCTTCTATTTAGTCAATAAGCCTTAGAACCGAATTCCAACCTCTGAATTTCTCTACAAGACCTTATTCTACCATACGAACACTGTATCAATCACTACGCACTGTACCAAACATGATCATGCTCCTTCGCTGAAATCACACCCTGCGCCACATAAGTCGTTTGACAATAATAACATCATCCGACCATAATAGCTACAATTTCACGAGTCAGGTGCCCGGAATACACCTCACAACATGTATAAGCTATGTTCCAACTCTCGCAATAGCGTCACGACAGAAGAGATGTGTAGAAACTCATAACCACTTGCCTAATCAACAAATCATGGAGTCTCTCCCCCTGACAAGGACCATTACCTCATTCTAAACTGAATAACGATATTTGCTCTTTAATATACCTTATATAAATCTAATTGCACTGATTTCAGGTCCAATAACCTCTTCTCACCCAGTACAAGCTGTTCCGGCAATAAGCCATCTCAAACACTGCCAAAAATCTCATACGACGCCAACAAATGCGCCAACAAGCTACAAACTCGAATGTGATACATGACGAAAAGCGAAATCTGGAAAGGACCTACCCAGCCCGCTTAACGAATAAGACGGTCGAACAGACGCTATGAACCCTTGTGAAACAAAATACAAAAGAATAGATATAAGGAACCGTACTCAACATCTCACTATTGCAGCGTGCAACCCGATCCTCACATGATATTATTGCGGCGTGCAACCCGATCGAAACAACATATCTGTGGCAGCGTGCCACCTGATCCACATATAACAATAAATAAGAAAATACCCATCAAGCCATTATGCTTATACCTACAAAGTACTGAATATCGACCACAAGCACGCCAAGTTCAAAAATACAGCCCTGGGGAGACAGATAGCGCCATATGCTACAAAACCTAAGCACAAATAAGGTGCGATAAATGACCTGCATCTCGAGAGCCATCCAGCTTATATAACACCACAAGCTACGCGGGACCATAACTCGTGTGCGGATAATCAAGTCGTCTTACAACCCACATAGAAAAATAGAGTATTACATAGAATAACTGACGATGGGAATAACATCCAATGCCCGAAGACTCCTCCATAAGCAACAGTATGATGTATGAACACATCCGGCCTGATGAAGAGCACACATTCACATTATACCCATCAAACCTCAAGCCAATTCTAATCATACCATACTGGTCTAATAACCTTCGAAGGATCCACGATAACCTTTTCCATGACACATAAGAACAATCGTCAAATCTGGAATAAACTCATACAGTCCACAGCCCAAGGAATAGAACGCCTCTCAGGCATAAACTCTCACATTTGTAATATTACTATAATCTCCATACTTGGTTTTAATCTTTCACAATCAAATGAACATGCTACACTTATACAATTTTTCTCGTGGGGAACGCTCCCACGACCTTCCGCACCAGGTAGCAAAATATGCACCTCCCTAGCACCAACCGTACTAATTCTGTAAGACAAATCACAATCCGTAAATCAATACACAATGCCTCTTTCACATATTACCATTCTCAGGTGACATTAAGATAACGCCAGCTTACTCTAAACATCTGAATTTTTCCCTCCTCATCTGAGCTCGTGACATTTCTATCAACATCGAACCGCAACCTTGATCCTCCACTTTCAATTCCCATGCTGCTCACTGTACCTATCATGCTCTTACGCGAGAGAACAGGAATTCATCATAACCCTTGAACTACTAGTAGAATAAACACTTTATTGGCTAGAAATCTTTCACTTGGCTCATTTCAGAAGAACCAATGCAACATGCAACTGAATTCCCAAACCGCAGAAAATACAAACCTCAAGTCGTGATCTAAACCGCCATGACTCTTCCGGAATCCATTTACACAACAAGGTCATTTGAATCAAATACCTCCCAAATCAATCAAGTTATGGTGGCTGTCAAGCCCGCACATACAACCACAAACCACATGTGTAATTCACATGCTGAAGGAACTGATCATTGCCACAATCATGCTGATTCAACTATTACTAACCGACCCAACTTCTTCCAATGTACTCTTGACTTGCTTTAGAAATAATAACAGCTCCATTCAAAAACATAACGAACTGAATCTGCACTCATTCTGAATGACCCGCATCATGAGACCATCTCATACCCTCCTTATGCGCACAATAGCATCTCCAACTGGTACACCCATTCTACAAGACCCTTTGCGAATCTGAATTTATTTCGTCCTTTCCTCGAATACTGTATCGCATACCCGATGATAACATGGAACACTCCAAGTCCCGTTTATAATCCACTGCAAAAACTCGATCCTTAACCACACATCAGACTCAAAATCCTTAGGCACTGCATTTTAGTTCTTGAACCCACTAGGGCCGTTGTTGAGAGTCACCCACTCTGACCTGGTCCCGAATATAACCAAACTCCAACGTTCTGCTAGCATATGAACACCCTTTCAAAAAAGAAACTGTCTGAATTCTTTTCCTTGTACATCACATCCACAAGAAGCATAAACTCTTAATCTTCCCAAAACCTGCACTTAAATCAATAGGGTGAAGTACATCACACATTCATCAAGTTCTTTGCTCGAATTACTCCTGATGTTTTTTTTTTCTTGGTCATAATAACCCACCAATGAACCGATAGCTAGAAATCGCACAAGCAGACAATCACGCGCTCCAATCATAGACGATAGGTTCCCCCACTTAGCTTTAAGCTACAATGACATCAACCTAGAACCCACAAGGATTCCTCCTTCTCAATTACCATGATCTCGCACCTTTAACCTGCCAAATTTCTCAAAATCTTTTGTTAAGCTTCTCATGAACATTCTAAATCATCAGTCACAATCACATATTCGACCTCTTACTGGGTAGCAAGTAGAATTCTTCTTAGAAGCTTCATCAACATCACGCAACCACTAACCTACTTAAAGGAGATAACTCACCTGTAGAATTCCATGCCGACATCTTCCAACGACGCTGCACTGGGTACAACTACTACTGAATCAGTAAACCCTCCTGAGCTCACGCTCGTCCACCGGCTGTACAAGTCCATTCATTCCTTGTTGACATCAACTGAAAGTCCGACAACACATTCCAAACTCGCAGTCACGATGTATTCCATAACGATAATCAATATCTTACACCCCTAAACACTTCGAGCAAACTTCTTTCCATCATATTCAATCTTCCTCAGAACAGTAGCCACCATTCTAAATAAAATCCATAGACCAAATCACCTTTCATCACAATTCCCAAATCGCCTTAAAACTTTCTCAAGGCAAGTGGCTTTTTTGCCATATAATTCATATCCTACTCTACCGCTCCCACTTCGGTTAAACCACCTCCTTTAAGCAACTCCTCGACCTCTACTCTTCATACTTTAACCTGCTAGTAATTCAACCACAACAAGACACCTCCCACATGTCTTCCCTCATTCTTCGCTACCCAAATGTTGCATCAAATCAAAATCCATCTCCGTAGCAACTGATCTAATAAATTCCTTCCAACTCTAAGCCTCCTCGAAGATCATCTTTCTCGAGTCATCAACATTAGAAACACCAATTCGATTTCTGAAATCGCTACATACAGCTATCTCTGACAACCGCTTCTCAGGCACCATTTCACAACACCCTGCCCTGAAAGCAAAGTTGAAGAAGACCATAACACCATTGAACCTTAATACGCTCAAACAAGGACGATGACACCACATCACAAATGAGAATTCCACCACGCTCGAAAATATCAAGTCTTGTTACTCCATCAACCGAGGCTTGAACATCCATAGTCCGATTGCCTTTCCTCCGCTGGAATTAAATGTCGAACCTCTAAATTATGCACCGAGGAAACCTCCTTTCAAGTAATTGACTGCCTCGACACATAAACAAGCACTCTACCATTACATATACACCATGCAATAACAACGCATGAACATCATAGCAATATGTACATAGGCTCAAAACCATCGAAAATATAGATACTGAGCTGAAACGACAAAACATCCTTCCATAAGAAGACAATGAGAGCCTACCCGGATACGCAAGGAAAAACATCTGGCACCACGTCTTCAGTACCACTGCAACTCCTCGATGCCCAAGTGCCAACAATTGCTTCACGTTGCATAAGATTGAATAGGAAGGAAATACAAGCATAAGCCCCAAAAGAATCAAATTGCCGGATGAGAAATCAAAAAGGGAAGTGCTCCTAATGGCCTTGTAGCCTCTCGAAGATAATTGTTGACGTCTCCGTACCAATTAGCAAGACTCTACTATACTTGCTCATGACTCGTGAGACCTAAGTGAACCTAACGCTCTAATACTAAGATGTCATAACCCAAAATCCACTATAGGACATGATGGCGCCTAACGTTGCCGTCAAGCAAGCTAATGTGATTGATCAACTTAATTACTCATTTTATTAATTTTGAAATCATAATTTCCATTAATTAAATAGTATGAAATAGAATTTATTGCGTGAAATGATAATATTTACGTAAAATACAATAATGAACAGCCAGTAGGAACCTCCAAAACCCGGTGTCACAAGTGCATGAGCATCTACTAAAGAGTATAATAAAAATACAACATCCGTCTGGAATACAAGTTAGACAGGAAAATATAAATAACTCTGATGGAGACTCTGTATGATGCGGATTGTAATATGGAATGTAGCTCACCGTAATATCCCCGTAATAGTCGTGCCTCTGCACCCATAGGACCACCAGAAACATATATAGACCTGCACAATAAGTGGAGCAAATGCAACATGAGTACGTAAATCAATGTGTACCCAGTAAGTATCTAGCCTAACTCCGGAGGAGTAGTGACGAGGGGTCGACTTCGACACTTACTAGTGATCCAATAAATCAAATACAGTTAGGAAGTAAGCAAATGCGAGGAAGAATAAATAAACAAAATAGCAAGTATAAATACGTGGTACAATCTTTCTCTTTACAATAAACTCAAGCTCTCAGTCAGCAGTTACCTCCTTAACCGGAGTGTGTGTGTGTGTGTGTGTGTGTGTATATATAATAGACCTCACCAGATAGGTCATCACAATTCAAATCAGGAAAACTCACAGATATACTGGCTTCTTGTCAAATATTATGCACGATCCCATAAGAGTATTTGTAGAAATGTCGAGGCGTACGGCCCGATCTCATCATACTATGTACACTACCGAGGTTCGGACGACACGAACCATAGATGCATCTATTATACTTCCGCGGTGAACGGCCTGCTCCCATGAGAGTGTGGTACATAATCCTGCCAAGGCGAACGGCCTGATCCCATTAGAATAAGAAGATTTAACGGGTCCTTGACCCCACTCATGAATAAACGTGTGAGTTATAAATTTTAAGAAAATTTTTTCGATGAAAACGCATAGCATGGGAGAAATTCATAAGAGGAGCACAATTATTCCCCGGCTAATCATGAAGCTCGTCAAATCTCTACAATAGCAAGTCTAGTCACAACTCATAACACAAAACAAAGGAATTTAATAGGCAAGGGACAACTCAAATAGTACAGTTATAGTATGGTGGGAACCTAAGTCTACCTGGAAATAACATGAATCTAGCTATGTACGGACTCTCATCACCTTGTGCATACCTAGCCCCCACAACAAGTAGCACATAACAAATACATAGCCTAGCGGCATTTTCCCCCTCACAAAGTTAGACAAGAGACTTACCTCACCCGGAAGTTCTATAACCTGCTCCAACGCCACTCAAACTAGTAAAACAATGTCCAAATCCATAAATATATACTCTACTACCCATAATAAATCAATTTATAACAATTCTCAACTTCGCTCGAAAAGTCAATAAAGTTAACCCTTGGGCCCACGTGTCCGGATTTCAAAAATTTTTAAAGATAATCACTACCCATAACACTACGAACTCAATGAGATAATTTATTCCTAATTCCATTTCCAAAACCGTGGTCAAAATCCAAAATTACCAATTTTTAGGTTTCTTCAAGAATCCCATAATTACTACGATTTTTTCATGTTTAAATCCTTATAGAATCCATGAAATTAACTTACAACAAGTGGTAAATTACTTACCTTGTGTTGCATGATGAAAACCTCCTCAAATAGCTCCCCAAATTCGGCCATCCAAGTGGAAAATGAGAGAAATGAGGGCTAAGTGTTGATTTAAAGAACCCTTCTGCCCAGCGATTTTCCACACCTATGGAACTCCTTGCGCTTCTGCGGCTCCGCTTCTTTGGAAGCTACCTCGCAGATGCGGCTTCCCTCAAGGTGCCACCTTTTCCGCTTCTGCGGACATTCACTTACAGATGCGCATCCGCTTCTGCGGAAATCACCCGCATCTCCGGACCCTCCCCTCCCC
>MCJB01011109.1:225382-278261 GCA_002018475.1 Nicotiana obtusifolia | reverse complement strand
CCCCCCAGCTCGAGCAGCACTTGGCACCTAAGTGCCCATGACCACACCTGCAGGTCTGCATGTGCACTACAACACCCGCACCTGCAATCTTCCAGCCGCAGACCACTTCCGCTTCTGCGCTTCTCTGCCCGCATCTCCGAGCCCGCAAGTGCGGTAAATTCCGCGTGCCTGTGAATCCAACCAGCCTTACTCCCTTCTGTTTCTGCGACCCCTGGGCCGCTTCTGCAGTCTTGGACCTGTGGCCATAACCTCGCAGATGCGATCAACTAGAACCCTTAAGCTTCAGCAGTTCCTCCAAGTCCAAACTTGATCTGTTTCCAATCTGATTCGCACCCGAGGCCCCCGTCCAAACTTACAAAGACATCCCAAAACATGATACGGACTTAGTCGAAGCCTCGAATCACGTCAAACAACATCAAAATTATGAATCGACGGCCAAAACCTTTATTTCAACTTTCCAACCTTCAAACTTCGCCGAACGCGTTTGAAATACACTTAAACATCCCAAATGATGTTAAACTTTACGTGCAAGTCACAAATCACAATACAAACCTATCCCAAGGCTCACAACCCAAACGGACATAGATAACATCAAAATCCACTTCAAACCAAATTTATGAAATTCTAGAGCTTAAAAAATGCCAATTTCCCATAATAGGCGTCGAAATGCTCCTGGACCCCTCGATACTCAACCCAAACACACATCCAAGTCCAAAATCATCATACGAACCTATGACAACCTTCAAATCTCATTCTAAGGTCATTTACTCAAAAGTCAAACCTTGGTCAACTCTTCCAACTTAAAGTTTCCGAAATTATAATTTTCCTTCCGAACCAAGTCCGAACTTCCCGAAATACAATTTTGATCATGTGTACAAGTCATAAAACATGAAGTGAAGCTACTCGAGGCCTCAAACCGCCGAATGACACGCTAAAACTCAAAACGACCGGTCAGGTCGTTACATGGGTTGTTTCTAAAGATTATTTTGGAGTGTTTGATTGATAATTGGCCAGATTTGGTTAGTTTGGAGGCTTATTCCAAAAGAAAAGTCATGGTTTATTATTGTTGATTCCGAAAAGAGGTAAATATAGTGTTTAACATTGACTCGAGAGAATTAGGATTTGATTGGTCTATGTGCTACATAATTTAAGTGTGGGGACGGTATGCAAGGTGACGAGTATATATGTGCTATCATGGGTTTAAGCAAGAGATATGGACTATTAAATTGTATATTTTAATGATGTCATGCCTTTATTTATTCTGTGTTACTATTCGTATCATGCCTTCATTGTTACATGTCTCTAATTGCCGAATACATGTTTTCATTGCTACATGCCTCTATTTTCTATATGATGCATGTATCAGTATTTTTACTTATAGTTAGTTATTTTTTACTTGTCCTACGCCCCACATGTTTCTAGGTAGAAGTTATTACTTATTCTATGCCTTTAATTGTCTGTTTGCCTTCACTTGCTTTCTATTTTACTTCGAAGTATCATATTATGCCTTTAATTGTCTGTTTGCCTTCACTTGCTTTCTATTTTACTTCGAAGTATCATATTGGTTTTCCTCAAGAGTATTTATAAGTTTGGTTCCTTTTACGTACATTGTGAGATCTACCGTAGTTACTTGTAGTATTACTATGATATTTGTGATCGAGTTGTACGCCACAACGGTATTAATATGATGTTTGAGATCGGATTGTACGCCACAACTGCATTGACATGATATTTAGAATCGGGTTGCACATACTATCTTTTCGAGGTTAGGCTCGGCACTTAGGGAGTACATGGGGTCGGTTGTACTCATACTACACTTCTACACTTCTTGTACAGATTCTGGTATTGGTCCCAGTGGCGCTTAGTGGAGACTTGCTCGGACCCATTTCATCAGAGGACTTGAGGTAGAGCTGCACAGCGTTCGCAAACCCTGAAGTTGCCTTCTTATCTACTATGTTGTTTATTTCATTTCGAACAATTATATTTTTATTTCAGACCTTGGTTGTAGTACTTTACCAGCTCATGTACATGTGACACCATATTCTGGGATTAGATTAGACTGCATGTATGAATAGTATTACGTATATCAAATTCTACAACTTTAACTTCTCATTAATCTGCTTTTAAAATTGTTAAAGTATATACTTGTGTAGCTAATGTTGAGGTGTCATCACGACCCCGTGTTGGGATTTCGGGTCGTGACATAAATTTATTGTATAACTACATAGTGTATGAGGAATCCTAGTGTATGATTACATTAAACTATTTAATTCTGTATCAACAATTCAAATTATGAAGAAAAAATTATTAATATTTTTCATAAACAAAAGATAACATAATATAATATTTTATCTTAATCACCTGCCAAATGAAATATTAAAGGTAAACAATAGATTGACAATACTCTTAAAATTAATTTTTCTTGTTTGTCATATTCATAGAATTACTAATGGAAGCATCAAATTACCAATAATATTTGGTAAAGGCAAGATACAAAATTCACTGATCTAGTTGTATTCTCAAGCGAAATCTATATAAAATATGTATATTATATGTATACAATACACTTATATACAAAAAATATATACATTATCGTCTATTATTTTTTGGAAGCGGCTAAATATACATTTCTCATAATATTTTATAGACGTGAACTAATAAGCTAGTTCAAATAAAATTACCAAATTAAAGGGTGAACTCAATAATTTTCTACATCAAAAAGAACTAAAAAGTTAAAATTTCTAAATCTTAGAAGATCCAAGTGAAAAAAACTAAAACTAATACTAAAAGTTAGAAAAGAGACTTGTTATGTATATATCAATAAATAAATGCAATCGCATACACACTTGAGATGTAACGACATGGTCGGTTGTTTTGAGTATTAAAATTTTGTTCTCCTATTTGATGCTTCCGTTAGATTCATTTGAAGATATGTGACTTGCGCTGATAGGTGATTTGGTTTTCATGGGGTTCTGGAGTGAATTGGAATACTTAGTTTCTATTTGAAAGCCTTAAGTTATAAGAGTTAACCAAGGTTTGGCTTTTGAATAAACGATTCTGGAGTGATTTGAAGGTTCCAATAGGTTCGTATATGTATTTTGGACTTGGTCATATGTTTGAATTTGACTTTGGGGGCTTCTAGAAGGTTTTATCCCTAGTTGCTTAAAGTTGGCAACTTGGAGGACTAGAGAGTCATAAATTTGACCGATAGTTGACTTGAGGCTATCGTATTCCGATTGGTATTTCGAGACTTGGGATAGGTTCATGTTATTGAATTGAACTTGTATAAAAAGTTTAGTTAAGGTTTGAGTGCCTAGGTATGAATCAGACGCTTGGTTGGAAGTATAGAAGCTTATCAACTTAAGAGAGTTCGACACGTAGTTTGATCTTTGATTCTTAAATGTAAAATTTTCATATGTATTTTGAGAACTTAGATATGTCTAGATAGTATTTATGACTTTAGAATATTTTGATAGGGTCCCGGAGGCTTGAGTGAATTTCGGAACCCCGGAGCATGTTTGAGATTGCTGATTTTTGTTGATATCTGGTGTGCATCGCTAACGCAGAGGTTGGATCGGTTTGTGAAGAAAGAATTGTAGCCTAAAAGTAGGCCTTCGCGTTCGCAGAGATAGGATGGTCTATGGCTTTCATGTTTGTGGATGTGCGCTTCATGTTGGCGGAGGAGGCCGAGCGGATGTCTATCGCATTTGCAAAGTCCATGTCGCATTCAAGTCTAGAATTCAGAATTTTTAAACTTTTTATGCTTTTGAGTTTAGGAGAATGAAAGGAGGTTTTAAAGAGGAATTTCACTACTATCTTGGATTTACGTAATTTACACTTGGATTTGATCATATATCTTGACTTCCCATGATATTCTACGCCTAAAATATTGAATTTAAAGTAAAATTTAGGATTTTTGTCTAAAACTTAAGAGAGTATAAAATGAGGTTTTAAGCGTCGATTTGGACTTGGACTTGAATAATAAACACATATTTGGACTCATAGAATTATGAAAAAACGGGATCTACCTCTAGACTCTGGTTTTTACGATGTGAGCCCGGGTTGACTTTTGCTGACTCTTTGGGAATTGATTAATGATTAATGCTTTATTGTTTGAAATTGATTCCTATAATGTTATTCAACTTTATTGAGTATTTCTTTATTAGATTTGAGTCGGTTGGACATGATTTCTAAAGGAAAGGTGGCTTTGGTAGGTTGATTTTGCTTTCTAAAGTAAGTATCTTGCCTAGACTTGGCTCGAGGAATCTACCTTAGGAGATTGATCTTGTTTGACTAATTTTTATGTATTGGATGAGTTATATATGCATTCTGGCGAGCACATATGCAAGTGCCATGGGCTAGTCATGCTTGAGATTGATTTTAGGCTACTTTATGCTTTGGGTTTACATTATATGCTATCTATGACTTGTTGTTATTCTTGTGTGACTACGTGAGATATCTTAGTTATGCTAGAAACCATGTTTTAGGCTCTTGGTACCTTGTTGATCGTAAATGGCTATTTGTGACATCAGTCCTACTTGTTCTAGCTGTAGTCACACTGTTCACATGCACATGTCATTGCGTGTAAATTTCTTATGTCCGTATATATTATTTATGTTTTTTATGGTGCATAAGCACATACTCTTTATATGGAAACTCTCATATGAACTGAGGCTGAGGTATGTGAATTGTCCGTGCGAATGTTGTTGTATGAGATAAGTATTGTAGCATGTGAGTTGTCCGTGCGAGTGTTGTTGTATTAGAACGTGACTTGTTCGTGTAGTGCATGGATTTGGATCCGTCCCACCGAAGTCAGGTGATCAACCATTGTACCTTGGGCTCTATGTCCGTAGGTTTATTGGACACGTGGAGAGTGTGATTTGATGATATCGAGTTTTCTTTTGATGCTTAGATAGTGTAGACTCATACACTTGGCATTTATAGTAATGCTCCACAATGCATATCATTCTTATATGCAAATTCGGCGTATCTATATGAGATTTGATCATTTATTTGAAAGCAAGCTATTATCTCTGTTAATAGTATCTGATCATCTTATACATTATATCTGCTAGATTCTTGTATTGTATATATTTTATGAATTGTTCAGATTATGATAGTAAATATCGATTGACCAATCTCGCTACTACTTCTCCAAGATTAGTCTTGATACTTACTAAGTACATTGGATCAGTTGTACTCATACGTCACTACTGCATATTTTATGCTAATCCGGGGTGTTGGTACTAGCGTAGCTAAGGAAAAGATAGCTGCGGTGCTAAGAGACTCGGGATAGTGCAGCCTATTCATCCTGAGGCCTCGAAGTTATCTTCTTTTCCTGTTTTGAGACTGTTGTTTATTTCAAATAGTGGTTTATTTCAGATTGCAGTATTCGACACTCTTAGAGCTCATGTACTCATTGACATTAGTTTCAGGGGGATTGTGTTCCTACTTCGTGTATTGGTGCTGGTTTAGACTTATTTATGTTATAGACCTCTATTAGACTTGATATATTGATTTTTTCTATTTTTTATTTGATTCTTGTGTGATTAGTTCGCCTAACTGGTGTGTTAGGTGCCATCATGATCATTGGTAGGATTTTGGGTCATGATAGCTTGTATCAGAGCTTAGGTTGCATAGGTCTCATAAATCAAAAGCATGTCTAGTAGAATTTTACGGATTGGTATAAAGACATTTATGCTTATCTTCAAAAGGCTACGAGACATTTAGGAAACTTCAAATTATTCCATTCTCCATCGTGCGATTTTGATTATCTCGAAGTTTGAATCTTTACCCTACTATTCTCTCCCAGATGGTGAGGACAGGTGCATCAGTCGCAATTGAGCAGGAGCCATAAGCGGAGCCCCAGGTTGTGGCCGCCACTACAGGCAAAGGCTGGGGCAGGGCTAGAGCCCAGACTAAAGCATGTGCTGCAGCACCTATAGCTACTCACGCACGTGCTAGAGTGACATCAATTGAGCCAAAAATAGCTCCAAATAGTGAGTAGACTCTAGTTCAGGATGAGCCGGTAGGGCCAGCTCAAGTCCTAGAGTGGTTTATTGCTACCCTAGTGCTTTAATATTCTTTAATCCATATGGTTTGTTTCATTGAGAGTATGTCTTAGGCGGGTGTACTTCCTATGGCACCAGCTACTTCCTAGGATGGGGAAGGAGCTCAGATCCTCGCTGTCCACGCTCCATAGTAGATGGTTCATGGATTTCACACTCCAAAAGTCCTACCAGCTAATGTAGTTCAGCCTGTTATTGCAGCACGGCCCAAGGTTAGGCCCTCTATGTCTTTGGATGAGCACAAGAGGATGGATAAGTTCCAGAAGTTGTAGCCCTCACACTTTGAGGGTGATCTTTTAAAGGATGCCCAGGATTTCTTGGATAGGTGTCGTGAGATTCTGTGCAATTTGGGACTTGTGGAGTCCAGTAGAGTCAATATCACTACTTTTCAACTGAGAGGTCCAGCCAAGATGTGGTGGCAAACTTACGAGGAGGATAAGCTAGTAGGGTCACTTCCTTTCTCATGGGCTCAATTTTCGCATTTCTTCTTGGAGAAGTTCATCCTATTCACAAGGGGAAATGAGCTCTATAGACAGTTTGAGCATTTAGTTCAGGGTAGCGTCTCAGCGACTCGGAAGGATATGAGGTTCACAAAGTTATCACGCTATTCAAGTTCTTTGATTTCCGATAAGAAGAAGAATGTACACATGTTCATTGAGGGTCTTCACTTTAATATCATGATTGGGATTGCGCATGAGGCTGAGATAAAGGACACTTTTCATCAGGCAGTGGAAATTACTTGAAGACTAGAGCGCATCCGTATGTATATAGGGTACAGAGAAGCACAAGGCCAAGAAGTCTTGTACCACCGGAGGATTTAGTGGTGCCTCATCTTGAGGCAAGGGATATTATAATAGAGGATATCATGCAAGACCAGTTCAATCAACACTTTAGATCTCCTGCGACACACCTGTTAATCACAGTTCCTATATTTCTCAATATAGACAATTGCTATATAGTGCACATAAATCTTATTGTCCTTACATCGCACCTTTAAGGCATGGTCAGTTTTGTAGGTATCTAGATCATCGGGGTCAGTCGCAAGTTCAATAGCCTCGTTAGTGGAGGGGATGTTTTGAGAGTGGAGATTTGGGACACCTTAAGATGAAATTTCCTAGATTACAGAGTGCTACACCTTAGCAAGGCACTCAGGCAATGATTCTAGCCACAGTTGCTACACTACCATCCCAGCAGTTAAAGGTGGAGGTCAGGCAGGTAGAGGTCTTCCTAGAGGTAGAGGTCAGGCTCGTTGTTATGCTTTCCCTGGTAGACCTGAGGTGGTTGCCTCTGATGTTGTTATCACAAGTATTATTTCAGTCTGTCATAGAAATGCTTCAGCATTATTGATTAGGGTTCTACTTATTCGTATATGTCATCTTACTTTGCACCATATTTGGATGTGCCTCTTGATTCTTTGGATATTCCTGTTTATGTGTCTTCACATATTAAAGATTCTGGTATGGTGGGTTGTGTCTATTCATCTTGTGTGGTTACTATTAATGGGTATGATACTATGGTTGATATCTTGTTATTAGACTGGTGGACTTAGAGGTGATTCTTGGCATGGATTGGTTATCTCCATATCATGATATCTTGGATTGTCACGTCAAGACTATGACTTTGGCTATGCTAAGATTACCTAGACTTCAGTGGAGGGGGTCACTTGGTCATTTACAGGTGGCAATTTCATTTTTAAAGGCTCAGGGTATGATCGAGAAAGGGTGTCTAGCACATTTAGCATTTATTCAGGATTCTAGTCCAGAGGTTCCTCCCATGGATTTAGTACCGGTTGCTAGGGAGTTTTCGGAGGTTTTTTTATAGCTTTGCCAGGCATGCCACCACATATAGATATTGATTTTTGCATTGACTTGGTTCTGGGTACCCAGCACAAATCTATTCCACTGTATCGCATGGCTCTTGCTGAGTTGAAGGAATAATTGCAAGACTTGCTTTATAAAGGATTCATTAGACCTAGTGTTTCTCTTTTGGGGCGTAGATGTTATTTGTGAAGAATAAAGATGTCACTATGAGGATGTGCATCGATTTACAAGCAGTTGAACAAGGTTATTGTCAAGAACAAGTATCCATTGCCTCGTACTAATGAATTTTGATCGACTTCATGGGTATAAGGTGTTCTCTAAGATTGACTTGAGATCAGGTTACCACCAGTTCAAGATTAGAGCTTCGAATATCCCTAAGACACCTTTTAGGACTTAATATGGTCATTATGAGTTCTTGGTGATTTAATTTGGTTTGACTAATGGTCTAGCGGCGTTTATGATTATTTGGACTCTTTTTTGATTGTGTTCATTGATGATATCTTGGTTTACTCTCATAGTAGAGAGGAGCATGAGAAGCATTTAGAGATTGTGCTTAAGACTTTGAAAGAAAAGCAACTTTATACTAAGTTTTCTAAGTGTGAGTTTTGGTTGAATTTTAGTTGCATTCTTGGTTCATGTTATGTCTTGTGATGGTATCAAGATTGATCCAAAGAACATTAAGGCGGTTTAGAATTGGACGAGACCTACTATAGCTATGGAGATCAACTTGGCATGCTACTATTATCGCTTTGTGGAGGAGTTTCATTTATTGCAGTCCCATTAACTAAGTTGACTCAAAAGGTTGCTCCTTTCAGATGGTTTGACGAGTGTGAGAAGAGCTATTAGAAGCTCAAGACTGTTTTGACTACAACCCTAATGTTGGTGTTACCCATTGATAATGGGTTATAGATGGTGTATTATGACACTTCTTGTATTGGTCTTGGAGCGATATTGATGCAGAAGGGTGAGGTGATTGCCTATTTATCGCAATAGTTGAAGCTTCATGAGAAAAATTATTCAGTTCATGATTTGGTATTAGCAGCTATTATGCATGCACTTAAGAGCTAGAGGCATTACTTGTACCGTATGTCATTCGAGGTTGACACTGGTCATATGAGTATTCAACAATTGTTCAAGTAAAAGAATTTGAATTTGAGGCAGCGAAGGTGACTTTGAGTTGCTTTAGAATTATGATTTACAGTAATCACTCTGGTAAGGCTAATGTGGTAGCAGATGGCTTAAATAGAAAGGTGGAGAGCATGGGAGTTTGAAATTTATTCCAGTTGAGGAGAGGCTGTTGGCAATGGAGTTTCAGGCATTAGCCAATAGATTTGTAAGATTGGACATTTCTAAGCCTCATAAAGTTCTTGGCTGTGTGGTTGCATTGCCATCCTTGTTTGAGTGTATTAAGGTTAGCTAGTATGATAACACATATTCGTTGGTGCTTAAGGACACGGTGCAGGGAGGTGGTACAAATAAGATGGTTATTAGAGACGATGGTGTATTATGTCAACAAGGTCGGTTTGTTTTCCTAATGTTGATGGTTTAAGGGTGTTGATTCTTGAGGAGGCTCACAATTTGAAGTATTCTATTCATCTCGATCTCATGAAGATGTATCGTAATTTGAAGCAACATTATTTGTGGCAGAAAATGAAGGAGGACATTCGGCATGTTCACGATATTTGAATTTCTAGTAAGTGAAGTATGAACATCAGAAACCAGGTAGTTTAACTCAGAGGTTGGTTATACCGGAGTAGTGGAGCATGTTATTATGGACTTCGTGGCAGGATTTCCACTGACTTTGAAGAAGCTTGATGCCTTTTGGATCGTTGTTGATAGATTGACCAAGTCCCTGCATTTTATATCCATGTTGACTACATATACTTCAGAAAAGTTGGCACGGATCTACATTAGAGAGATTGTTTGTTTTCATGGAGTACCTGTTTCTATCATTTCAGACTGAAGTACTCAGTTAACTTCCCACTTTTGGAAAGTTGTTCAGCATGAGTTGGATAGATATGTGGAGCTTAGAACAACTTTTCACCCACTGATAGATGGTCAGTTTAAGAAGACTATTCAGGTTCTCGAGGATATATGGGAGCTTGTGTGATTGACTTTGAGAGTTATTGGGACCAATTTCTACAATTTGGTGAGTTTGCATAAGTAAACAGTTACCAATGCAGCATTTAGATGGCTCTGTATGAGGCTTTGTATGGTAGGTATTGTAGATCTCCTATTTGTTAGTTTGCGCCTAGTGAGGCTAGGTTGTTAGATGCTTGATTTGGGTCGTGATGTTTTTGAGGAGGTGAAGTTGATTCAGGAGCAACTTCGTACAGCTCAGTCCAGGCAAAAGAGTAATGCGGACAAGAAGGTTTGCGATGCAATATTTATGGAGTGGGAAGGTACTTCTGAAGATTTTACCCATGAAGGAAATGGTGAGGTTTGGGAAGAAAGATAAACTGAGTCCGAGGTTTATTGGTCAATTTTTAGGTATTAGAAAGAGGGGGTGAGGTTGCTTATAGGCTTGCTTTGCCTCCTAGTCTTGCGTGAATTCATCCGGTATTCCATGTTTCTCTGCTCCAAAAGTATCATGAAGACAAATCGCATGATTTGAACTTCAGCACAGTGCAGTTAGATGAGAATCTGGCTTATTAAGAAGAGCTAGTGGCCTTTTTGGATAGGTAGTTTCAGAAGTTAAGGTCAAAGGAGATCGCGTCGGTAAAGGTGCTTTGCAGAGGCCAACCAAGCAACGAGGCGACTCAGGAGACCGAGTCAGATATGTGGAGCAGATATATATATCTTTTTAGTATCTCAGTATGTTTTTAAACCCGTTCGAAAATGAATATTTATTTAAGAGGTAGATAATGTAATAATTCGATCAATTATTTTTAGCATTAAAATCATGTTCCCCTATTTTACGTTTCCATGGATTCATTTGATAATATGTGCGAGTGGTTTTGTGTAAAGAGAAAATAACAAGAGAAAGAAAAATAGCAAGATAAAGTAGATGAAACAAAAGAAAAGAAAAGAAGAGAAGGTAATTAATTAGAAGATGCCAACAGTTATTTTATATCTTTTTGTGTGCTGAAGGGACACATGTTGCTCTACGCCTCCAAGTTGTCACTCATCGTGATGGCTCCTAAACCTCAGCGCATTCGTCACTGTAAGTCCTCTAACACAAACCCTAATTAACTCTTCCCCTTTTCTCTGGGTTTGTTAAAAGAGTTTTAATTTTTCGTTCATTTTGTTGAGTAGTGGCAGGAGCAACTTGGCAGAGCGCGATGAAGAAAGCAAGGACAATGAGTACTGAAACTGAGACCGAGTCATCATCAATGACAGACGCCTTCTCCAAATATGCGGATTACCTCAATAACCTTGTTAAGCTTCTTCCCTTTCTCTCTTTTTTGCTCCCTTTGTCTATGCTCACATTTTCGCATTTGCTTTTTTATTAGTTAAAAGCTGTTTTTCGGTTTAGCTTGAAATGGGGTTTTCTGAATTGGTGTTTTCGAGCAGAAAAAGCGCCCTATTAACTGTTTTAAGTTTCTGCACATCAAAGAGAGGACATGAGATGGGAAAGTGTTAGTAGACTAGGACTAAAAGAATTCATAGCCTTTAAAGTCGTGTTTTGGAATAAAATAGAGTGAAATAGATACAGAAGATTCGTAGAGCCCGACTCCAGCTAATTTGCATTGAGGTTTAGCTGATTGTTTTTTGAGACATTGAGAAGAAGAACATTATATTAAGATTATTTACATTTTAATGCCAAAATTATATTGGTACTCAACTAATAAAAAGATAATTGAAGTGGAATTTCTGTTGTAAAATTACGATCCTATGGCTTGGATGGCGGACTTCGAACTTATTATCTTTGTTTTTGCAACTTTATATCTTATACCCAAGTTAGACAAGCCATTTGGTTGTGCCGCTTTATTTTGGGAGTCCAAACATCATATACTATTGTGCAATTTTGAACTTTATGGAATAGGTGGTTCTGTTAACCAATAAAAAACAAGAAAAAGAAAGTTTATTATTATTATTTTGATATATAAGAAAAGAGAAATTTACTTTTGAAAGGATGTATCCTATATATTCCACGTACCTACCCTGCTTTTGTAGTTATACATACCCAGATGGCTCTCACTGTGTTGAAACTTGAGAACATCTGTCTGAAAGTATCCATGTTTGAAAGAGATAAGTCTCTGTTTCAATTCAAGGTCTAGTTTGAAAAGAGAAAGATATAGACGGCACTCTAAGGTGTGACATAATGGTCAATGAAGTGAGTTTAAACCTTGGAGGCCAGGACAAAGAACACTAGGTGATAGTTTTCCCTCTGGTTAAGCCTTGCTACCAAAATTGTCCGGTACTTGTGTTGGTGGGAGGTAGCAGATATTCAGTAGAGTAATTGAGGTGCGTGCAAGCTGATCGGGCACCACCGTTATTTAAGAAAGATCTGGAGCGAGGGTTGATGGCATAGAACACTTGAGGATTTTGTCTAGCTAGTTCCAGTATGAAGTTTTTATGTGACCTGGTTATAGATCTAATTAAATTGACGATGGAGAAAGGTCTGCATATACACGACCCTCCCCAAATCGTACTTGTGGGATTACATTGGGTCTGTTGTTGTTGTTGATGATGATGATGATGATGGAGAAAGGTTATCCTTGAGTTCAAAAGCCATCAAAATTCACATGGAATCATCATATATGAATTTTTACTCTTTATGTTGCAGAATGATAAAAGAGAGAGGGTGGTGAAAGCAAGTCGTGATATTACTATGAATAGCAAGAAGGTTATTTTTCAAGTGCACAGGTGCAATCTCTATGAGCACATTTTTAATCTATGCAGCCAAGAAGTGTCAAATGTTGGATAGCTATTTATCTGCTTGACTTAATTAGGTTTTTATGACTTATGTAAGGTGAAATTTTCCCAGTCAATTTCTTTTTCTTCGCTTCCTTCATTAACAGAATAAGCAAGCACAACAAAGAGGAAGTTCTTGATAAAGCAGTTAAAGATCTGGCAGCTGTGACTGATCACTATGTGTCCCGGCTAGTAAAGGAACTCCAAGGGACTGATTTCTGGAAGTTAAGACGAGCATATTCTCCTGGGGTATGTCAGTTGGTCTTATTTTTCTTTTGGAGACTCTTTAATAATCCAATTCGACTTAGTTTGTATGTGCTTCCAACTTATAGGTTCAAGAATATGTTGAAGCTGCAACACTTTGTAATTTCTGCAAGACAGGGACTCTATTAACTCTTGATGAGATTAATGCAGCCATTCTCCCATTAAGTGATCCTTCTGTTGAACCCTTGCATATTAACATCTTAGACTATATTTTAGGGGTAAGTGTATCATCTTCCTGTTTGTATTTTCTCAAATTAAGCATTACTAGTTGTCTACTTTTCCCCAATAAGAAATATTTCCATATTGCTAAATCTTCTACTTTAGCTTGCGGACTTGACAGGAGAATTGATGAGGTTGGCAATTGGACGAATATCAGAAGGGGAACTTGATTTTGCTGAGAAGATCTGCAGTTTTGTGCGTGAAATTTACAGGAAGCTTACTCTTATTGCCCCGGAAATGGATGATCCTTCAGACATGAAACAGAAAATGGAAACTATGCTCCAGAGTGTGATGAAGATAGAAAATGGTATAGTCTTCAGCTGTTTTCTATGACTGATTTCTTTCTCTTTGTGCCTTACTTCTAACCTAACTAGTCAATAACTGCTTTAGTACAGTGTAAACAAATTCTATTTTAGCAACTCATGAGGTGAGAAGATTGGGATTGGGTGTAATGCTGGGCATAAATGTTTTTGTATACTGTCTTAGAGGTTTGTTCTTTTCAAAGTGGACATATTTAAAGCTTTTAGTTGGATGAATAGAGAAAAAAAAGATTATACAAAATGTAAATGTGCACTCGCTACTGAATACTATAAATCGTGCTTGTGTGTGGTCAACTGGGTGTCCCATGTACATTAACTATAAGAATATTATAGGTGCTATGTTTTCATCTAATGTTATTTTAATTACATTTGTTAGAATTGTTAGGTTTTTTGTCGCACCAGGTAGTTGGATATTCAAAATCTGAATCCTGAAAATGCATCTTCACGTTAAAACCCATTGTTTTAGTGTTGTATTTCTGCAGTCAATGGTTGTTTTTTGTTTTGGACAAAGTGGATAACTGGTCACTACTAACTGAATCTGGAAAAAGAGTTGAGGCATATTTCTTATCCAACTGAATGTTCTGCAGCTTGTTTTAGCGTTCATGTAAGAGGATCGGAGTACATTCCCCTGCTTGGATCTGCTGACCCCAGTTATCCACTGTTGGGCATGCCGGACGTTGAATGAAGTAATTATCTATTTTGTTGAAGGCAGGAAGAGAAGTGTTTGTTTGCTGTAGAAGTTCGTGCTCTCCACCTGGATATGCAAATGGTGTAGAGAACTGCATCAAACTGGTGAGAGAAGGAATTTTGGAAGGGACACATTTTCCTCATACTTTCCGAAGGTACCTGCTGGGAAATATATGCGACTTTGTAAGGGAAATTGCATAGCTTTTACTTACTCTAGTCCACCTACTGACCTAATGGATCTTGGAATCTGGTTCTTACAATCTCAAAGATTTTCCTCTCTTCTATCTTGTCTTGAGTATATGGCACTCCCTTCCTTTTTCTTTTTTGTATTTTACCCCTTTTGGATCTGGGAATCATTGAATCAATGGTGTTGACATCTTTAATCCAATGCATATTTCTTTTTTGGGGCCTCTTGTAAATTGGTCAAGTATTTGCTGAGCGGCGAGTAATAATACCGGGATTTATGTATTGTTAATACGTCTATTCTTATTTTATATTTATCTCGCATGAAATAATACCTTGACTATCTCATAACTTGCTAGTATTCATAGCGTATAATTCAAATCCGCCAGCTAAAACCTCTATTAATATGCATAAATTATCATTCTTATGCACTCAAATAAACACTACATTATTTACTTGTAATTTTATGTTGGAATGATTGCTGTTAGACTATATCAATTGAAGAAGAGATTATTAAGCGCAACAAATATGCTACCACACTAAAAACTGCTTGAAATACTCTGGCCTTCATATTAAAAGATCATGAAGCAATCTCTTGGCTCAAAAACGGCTAGTGCTTGCTTGTCGGCCTAAGTTGGGCTATTTCTTGTTGAAGCAAGAAAGGGGATTTCAATCATCACCAAAGATTGTGCTAAAGAGATTTAAGCCCCTGATCAGAGGTCTCGAGGGGTGCTTTACCCTCTTTGTGGGTCTATCGTAAATTTAGATTAGTCGGGCTTATAATTACACCGATTATATATATATATATATATATACTAATGACAAAATTATGCACTATTAGAAGTCTAACAAGATAGCTACCCCAAAACATCCATTGTTCAATTCCATCTCGCACCCATCCATTAAACAACTTCAGTGTTAATATATAGGCACCATATTCTTCTTCATGTATAATAAAGTTAAGATCCACCATATTTGTTGGTCTCTTTTATCCCTTCTTTAGTTATTTGTCTGTGGTTAAAATTAATGACATGTAAATGCTAGCACAATGAAAAAAAATTGCGACGATTAGAGTAGCTATTAATTTATAAGTAATTATTGTTTTTTTTTCCTTTTAAGAATTTCAGAGTGAAGGATTAAAAATACCCCAAAGAAAAATTTAGGCACAATTGAAAAGTTCAACACATGCTATATAGATATCAAACTAGAGAGAACGGGGTAGGAAGCTTTTTCATTTGCTCATAAACTATTAAATCTCTTTATGTCTCAACCTTTGGAAATATTTAGCAATACCATATTTATAATACTGTTTACCCTAAAAAAATGGATAACAATTGAATTTATATGTGGTTTTAAGGATATTTTGATTAATTCAATACGAGTGATTAATGACGTTAGATTAAGCAAATGAAAAACGTAATAGGTGATCAAACCAATGATAAGGGTGATTCGAGCTCGATTGATGGCTTGAACAAGAACCTGCCCTCGATTCCAAGCTTATACTTATGAAAAACTTAAGAACAAGAATAGGAACTTTGATCAACAAAGAGAATTAAAATAAATCGCCTTGAATATGCGTGTTACAATCTCCTACGAATAATAAGCTTTCCCCTTTATATAGTAGGGGAATTTTATCCTAAGTACAATTCTAAGAAAAGGTAAAAATCTTCCGTTTCGCTAATCACTTATTTTCTGCCGATACGGGCCGAGATTCATGCTGTGATATCCGGGTAGGCGCTGACATCATGGGCCTTTGTTAGTCGTTTGCAGCTGTTTGGTAATGCCCGAGAAAATGGCCATGATATCTCCGAGGGCAGGTGTTTTGACTGAGCCACGATAAGAGGGGCTCCTCGCTCTGACTCCGATCCATTACGGTCATGTTCGTGTCCGTTTAACTTACCAGGATGTCGAGTCATATAGTGGACATGATTTTACCCATATATAGATAGTCCCCTCATTTCTCAAAGAGTAGGCTTGCTGAAATGATGGGAAACGACATATGACTCCGGTTCCTTCGTACGTTACGGTGCAGAGCTGAAACGTCCCATTAATCGCGTCATTCTGACTTAGGACACGTGTCGCTCACTGGCAGGTCGCCTCCGAATGCGAAACGTCGGCTATTTCCCTATATAAGCCTCCTTCCGTTGTCCTTTTTCTTCTTGCCGATCAAACCGCTATCTTCGAGCTTTCCAACCTTTGACTTAGGGCTGTTTCCCTGAGCTGGTTGCCCTTAAAACGGCCTCCCCTAGTTGTGGCTGCAAATGAACCGGCCGCCGAGCCTCCCTTGCGGGGGCTTCTCTATTGCACATGACTTCAAGGTCGAGAAGCCTTCACGCAAACAGGACAGGGTCGAAGGAGTCTCGAGATATATATGTTCTGTGACCGAAGACGCTCTTCCCATAGTTCTTAATGACTGTAATTGGGAAGGTAAGATGTGTTAGTTCCCGGGCCCGAGGACACCATTACTACCCATGTGGATAGGTATTTAAGTGTTTACACTTATCCCTTCATGTTGGGCTCGATGGATTAATCATTCTAGATTTTGCAAGAGGTACGAGGTATGCCTCGGTCAAATCCACCCATCATTATGGAGGATCGTGACCCTCCTCCATTACTTCGTGAATAAGATTGAATCTCGTCGGTTCACGATCAACCATCTGCTTCGATTATACAGTCCCCGGATGTTCCGAGGGGGGCTAATTAATCTTACACGCTGGGCCAGCAAGGCCCCCTTCTCCAGTATTGACAAAGACCGAGATCGGGGTTAGCAGGGACACTTTGTCTGAGTGAAGACCGATGATTTGATCCCCCCGGATTACATGCCATTCCCTGAGAAATGGAATGCGTCTCGTAAGTGAAACTCCTCTTTTCAACATCAAAATTTCTTCTTCTTTCAATTCTATCTTCTCATTCATGTTTGTAGTTGTGCAGCTGTTGCCCGGGTTCCGAGTGCGGTCCCCTAGTTAAAGGAGTGGATCGAGGGCATCTGTACTCAGATGTCTTACTTCGAGCGCTCATGGAGCGAACTCTCGAAAGGCGGATGATAGGCCTGTTCTTATGGTAAGGCCTCTTTCCGAGTAGCCAACACTATGTCTTCACCTTCTATTACACTAACTCCTCTTCCTTCTTTGTTATTGCAAGTTTGCCTAAGACCACTGAAGAAGTGCCGCCGCTCATTGATCCCTCCGTTGTTGCCACGGAGAGAAAAAAGAAGAGGAAAAGAAAACCCTCGGGCTCCCCGAGCTCCAAGGTGAAGAAACCAAAGAAGCGGGTGCGCCGCAAGCATAGGAGGGGCTCCAGTTCTCGGGTGCCAGCCTCCGACTCCCTCCTCTGGCTTAGGGAAGAGCTGTAGGATGAATCTATTTTTGTAACTCACAGGACGACCTATCCTAGAGATTGGGATGCATCCGAGGGGGATACCGTGAGACCGACCCCCTCTAACTCAAAAAGCCGATGTAGATACCAGGGGTGAAACTTCCCAGGATGCTGGTTCTGCACTAAAGGAAGCGTCCAGCGTAATTGAGATCTGGGGTACGCCCTCCTACACTGAGTCCATGCTCGAGGAAGCCCAAGCGAGCAAGGAGAAATCCATCGAAGGGGGGCTAGGGTGTGGAAGATCCCTTTCACTCCTTTTTCAATGGAGTGAATTCGTCCGCTTTGGAAGACTTCTATGGTCTGGGTGACCTGGAAGTTCCAAAGAAAGACACTTCCTCGGAAGCTGCCGTGCCGAGCTTGATCCCAAAATTAGTCAATTAGTTCTCTGCTCCGAGCATGGACCCTAGCCGCAAGAGGTCGATTATACTGATAGTCCTGGAGGATGCTCGGGTTTTGTTTGCTCCTGTGGGGGTAGCTAGCTATCTCCGATGCCTGTTAACGAGGAGGACCAGGCAAAAATGAACGCGGTTAATGTGCCATGCCTTTTTCAATGAGGCGCAACAGGCGCTGAACTGGGTAAGGCATCGTTTGACATTTCTCATGTTTTCTTTGCCTTTTTGCATGCCTCGGTTCTTCATCATGAGCATTTCCTATGATATCGGGTTGAATTTAATCGACTCGAGCTCGAGATCAAGGAGCTTGCCCAAAAAAGGGACACATTTTCCACATACTTTCCAAAGGTACCTGCTGGGAAATATATGTGACTTTGTAAGGGAAATTGCGTACCTTTTACTTACTCTGGTCCACCTACTGACCTAATGGATCTTGGAATCTGGTTGTTACAATCTCAATGTTTTTCCTCTCTTCATCTTGTCTTGAGTATATGGCACTCCCTTCTTTTTTTCCTTTTTGTATTTTACCCCTTTTGGATTTGGGAATCATTGAATGATACTTCAATGGCGTTGACATTTTAATCTAATGCATATTTCTTTTTTTGGGGCCTCTTGTAAATTGGTCAAGTATTTGCTTTGTCAACTATAGTCTCCTCATTCTCCTTGTGTTTTATATAACGACAATCTTGAAATGGTTGCCAAAGTTAGTTTTTCAGGATAAAGTTAGACTAGAATATTATCATTATTTACCTAGAAAAGGTTTCTCAATCTATGTTTCTTTTGATTTTGTTGTATTTCCAATCATGTGTATGCTATTAGATGTGAATCATTCCTTCGACAGATTTTAGAATCTCTGCTCTTTTTGCTTATCATGTTTCTCTTTTATAAATCAAAAATTGCAAACTTTACAAATGAAAGCATTTTTCACACCATGCGATCTCTGGTGGTCATCTCAATAAGCAGATTTTACAATAAGACTTTGCTACCTTATAAACCAAAAAAGAAAAAGCATTTATATGTTTTCCCTTAGTTATGACTGCACATGAAAGTTTGACAACTTAATTAGTGCCATTACTATTGCGTTGATGCTCAACCTATTGCCTAAGATGGTAATATGGGTGTTTTCCACTGGGTTTGCTTATCTTGTGGGTGACGGTGCCAAATTGGGATGATGAGAGATGGGAGTACATTCCATTAGTATTGCGTTAGTGCTCAATCTATTGCCTAAGATGCCTTCTTTTTGAATGGATACAGACCTTCAGTGACCACTTTCTATTTTTTTTTGAATTTGGCACATCAAAGAGCATCATTTTCTTTTTGGGTTTGGTTGTATAAAAGTACAGGACTTTTGGCAGCTTCAAAGCTTTATACTACTCAAGGTTGTGATTATAATTCTAACAGCATTGCAATAGTTTACCCAATCTTGTTTTTCTTGTCAGTCTTGGGTGATAACTGTACCATATTGCCTCACTCTCTTTAATTATCATCGCCTCATTTAAGTAATAAAAGGAAAAACATCCTTTCATCGCCTCTTTAGTTTGGTCAATAGGATTAGATTCTGGAAATTTGCAAAAGTTAAAGAAAAATATTACCATAAGAAGAGCTTTCTCGTAATAACTGATCAAGAAGATGGATGAGATCCAAGTGATGGCCGAGGGGTGGAAAAACAAGATGGACTTTCTAGCCTCAGAGAAGGAGCCCGTCCAGTCCAAGCTGTCTTGATGGAAGTTCATCTTCGAGTGGCGAAGGAGAAGGTTGATGCACGAGCCTCAACAAAATGAGGAGGTCCAAGCTCAATTGGGTCGGCCATTGCTGAACGGGATGCCCTTGGCAAGGAGCTCGAAATAATGAGGTCCAAGTTGGAAGCAACCTTGGCTGATGATGACGAGATGGTGGCCCAGTACAAGGCCAATGTTGAAGCAACCAAGGCTTGCCTGAAGACTATCGCTGAGTATGTGAGGCAGCTTTCCCGACGGGAGACCCTCGAGGAAATACATGCCCGAGGTTTCGACCTATCTACCGAGATCGAAGATGCAAAAGGATTTGAGGTCGAGGCCAATAAGCTAACCGAACCTCGAGGTGAAGAAGGCTTCGAGTCTGAAGGCCCTGAGGGTTCTACTGATGAGTCGGGTTCTGGTGAAGACCAGGTGGAGATGCCTCAGGATTTTTTGTTTTTGTTTTTGTATCTTGTACATTTATTTTTTTGTGGCCGTTTTTATTGGCCTTTGTAAAGATATTCCGGAATGTATAAAGTTTTTTCTTTCTTTCTGCAATTTTTAAGTCTATTATCTTCGTCATTTTTTTTCACAATTGTAAACATTTCTAATGCCTTAGCACAAAAGCAAACGTTGTAATAAGTCATTTTTCAAATGTCCGAAAAAGACCTGTCCTCGATGCAAATTTTGCTCGAACTTATTGAAGCTTGGAGTGGCCGGGAGCTTTCCCAAATATGCTTGTTTAAATGTTTTTAGACTATGTCTTTGCCTAGGGTAACCTTTGAACAGGTTTGGAATTTTGTTGAAGGCCTTATGTTTTGATTACGGGCTTCGAACGTCTCCGAACCATTTTTAGGGTGGCCGTAGCCTTTTAAGTTTGGGCATTCTCTAATAGGTTTTGTGCCTCCGGGTTTCGATAACTCGAGCGGCCTAAACTTTTCTCGAACGACAGTCCCCGAGTGGGGGTAGCTCTTTGGGCTCTGATAAGGATGGCCCTTGGGCTCGATAGTTCCCGGGTAGGAATATCCCTTAGGCTCGATACTTTTAAGGAACAAAAAATGTTTGTTAGCAAGGAAGAAACTTTTTTTATTTCTGTGTGTAACATACTAGATTGTAAGCATGTAAAAGCTCGTATTACGGCTGAGGTGGCCTATGTAGGCACAGTTTATTTGACCATTTGACCCTTATAATAAATCCTATCCACCGACCCTAGATTGTTCAAGCACAAAATTTCTTTCCTTGCCAAAAATATTGACCGGAGGGTGATGGTCCCCAGTATTTGAGGTCGAGCTTCGAGAGGGCTCAGATACTGTTGGTGTGACCATTGGCTCTGATTTAAAACCAGTCTTCGATTCTAAGTTAGCACGATTTGCTATTGTCTTGTTAAAAACCTTGCCGGAATGAGGTCGTACCTTAGCAGTAGTATTGTTTTAAGTGAGTCACATTCCAGTTGTTTGGTAGCTGTGCGTCATTTCCTACTTCGAGTTTATACAAACCTTTATCGGTAATACGATGACTCGATATGGTCCTTCCTAATTCGGTCCCAGCTTCCCTTCGTTCGGGTTCCGAGTGATATCGAAGTGTCGGAGGTTGGCTCTTTGGTTATAATATCTTTTTATCTGCTACTTCTGGGTGGCCAACCGGACTAGGGCAGCCTTGCGCCTCTCGTCCAGTAGTTTCAGGCTTGTGCTCATGGCCTCACCGTTGGATTCTTCGGTTGCATATCGGAACCTGAGGCTCGGTTCTCCCACCTCAATCGGTATTAGTACTTCGGCACCGCAGATCAATAAAAATGGAGTGGCCCGGTACTAGATTTTGAGGTCGTGTGGTATGCCCACAAGACTTCGGGTAGAATTTCCTTTCATTTTCCTTTGGCATCGGTCAGCCTTTTCTTAAGGTTTTGAAGGATGGTTTTGTTCGTCAACTCCGCCTGTCCGTTCCCACTAGGGTGATAGGGTGTTGACAAGATCTTTTTGATCTTATGGTACTCGAAAAATTTGTTTACCTTACTGCCGATGAACTGTTTCTTGTTATCACATACTATCTCAGCCAGTATACCGAACTGACATATGATGTGGTCCTAAATGAGGTCAATGACTTCTTTTTCCCGGACCTTCTCGAACGATTGAGCTTCGACCCATTTAGAGGAATAGTCAGCCATAAATAGTATAAATTGAGCCTTATCGGGTGCCCATGACAGGGGACTGACAATGTCCATTCCCTATTTCATGAAGGACCAAGGCGATATGACTGAATGTAGTAGCTCCCCAGGTTGATGGATCATTGGTCCATGCCTGTGATAGCCGTCGCATCTCCGCACAAAGTCATTCGCATCTTTTTCCATATTGGTCCAGTAATAGACGACTCTGATTATCTTGCGAACCAAAGATCCTGCCCCCGAATGGTTTTCGCATGTGTTTTCGTAAACTTCCCTTAAAACATATTTGGTGTCCCCGGCCCCAAGCATATGACGAGCGGGCCATCGAACGTTCTTCTGAACAGAGTACCTTCGGACAGGCTAAACCTGGCTGCCTTTGTTAGCAGAGCTCTCGATTCTTTAGGATTCAAGGGCAACTTCCCAGTCTTCAAGTAGTCTATATACTTGTTTCTCCAGTCCCATGTTAAAATCGTTGAGTTTATCTCGACATGGCCTTCTTCCACTACTAATTTCATGAGTTGCACGACCGTTCTCGAGCTGAATTCATCGTCATCGACTGATGAACCCAAGTTAGCTAGGGCGTCGGCTTCGCTATTTTCATCTTGGGGCACGTCTTGTAGGGTCCATTCCTCGAATCGATGCAGCATTACTTGTGGTTTATCCTAGTATCTTTGCATTCATTCCTCTTTTACTTTGAATGTCCCATTGACTTGATTTACCACTAGGAGGGAGTCGCATTTAACTTCGATCACTTCAGCTCCCAGGCTTTTAGCCAATTCGAGATCTGCAATCATGGCCTCATACTCGGCCTTATTGTTAGTCAATTTCACAGTTCTAATATATTTCCTAACTATGTTACCCGTTGGCGGCTTCAACACAATGCCGAGATCGGACCCCTTTGCGTTCGAGGCACCGTTTGTAAAGAGGGTCCACATTCCTAAGGAAGTCCCAGAGGTTAACAACAATTCCTTTTTGGCTTTAGGTATTAAGGCCGATGTGAAGTCGGCCACGAAGTCTGTCAAAATTTGAGATTTGATGGCCGTTCAGGGTCGATATTCGATATCGTACCCGCTACTTTCCATGACCCATTTGGCCAATCATCCTGAGAGCTCAGGTTTGTGCATTATGTTCCTCAATGGGATGTCATTGAAAATATGGCTTTAACTTCCTAGAGGCACTTAGCAAAGCGAGAACCAATTTCTCCATGTGAGGGTACCTTGTTTATGCCTCGTCTAGAGTCCTGCTAACATAGTAGATAGGAAATTGCGTACCTTCCTCTTCCCAGACTAAGACTCCACTTACCGCTATCCTGGATACCGCCAAGTCTAGGTACAACTGCTCATCCGCCTTTGGAGTATGAAGCAAAGGTAGACTCAAAAGGTCCCTTATAAGTTCTTCCAAAGCTTGTTGGTACTCTAGGGTCCACGAGAAGTTATTTTTATTCTTCAATAATAAGAAGAACCGATGGCTCTAATCGGAGGACCTTGATATGAAACGACCCAGGGCAGCTATGTTCCCGGTTAGCCTTTGAATGGCCTTGACATTGTCCACCACGGTGATGTCCTCTATAGCTTTGATTTTGTCGGGATTGATCTCGATCCCCTGGTTGGACACCATGAATCCAAGGAACTTCCTAGACCCGACCCCGAATACGTATTTCTCCGGGTTCAGCTTCATATTTTATTTCTTCAGTATGTTGAAGGTTTCTGCAAATGTTCCAAATGGTCCTCTCCTCGCAGGGACTTAACTAACATGTCATCAATGTAAACCTCCATTGATTTTCCTATTTGCTCATCCAACATCCGGTTTACTAGGCGTTGCTAAGTGGCACTAGAATTTTTTAGTTCAAACAACATTATGTTATAACAATAGGTGCTGCAGTTAGTGATGAAGGAAGTTTTTTCTTGATCGCCCGGGTCCATCTGGATTTGGTTGTACCTGGAATAGGCGCCATGAAAGCTAAGTATCTCGTGATCGGCCATCGCATCAATCGTGCGCTCGATGTTAGGCAAAGGAAAAGAGTCCTTTGGGCATGCTTTGTTCAATTATTTGTAATCCACACACATTCTTAATTTATTTCCCTTTTTAGGCACTACCACTATGTTAGCTAACCAATCCGGGTACTTAACTTCCCGAATGGAACCCATTTTATGGAGTTTGGATACCTCGTCTTTGATGAATGCATGCTTGACTTTGGACGGAGGCCTCCTCTTCTATTTAACCGGGTGGAACTTTGGATCCAAGCTCAGCTTATGAGTAGTTATTTCTGGCAGGATCCCTGTCATATCAAGATGGTACCAACCGAAACAATCTATGTTAAATATAAGGAATTCAATGAGTTTTTTCCTAAGCTTGGGAGTTAACCCCGTGCCTAGGTATATCTTCCGATAGGGCAAGTGTTTGATCAATGTGACTTGATACAGCTCTTCAACCGTTGACTTGGTGGCATCAGAATCGTGGGGGGCGATGAACGACCTGGGAACTCCGTAATCATCATCCTCGCCTGCTTTTTGCTTCTCTAAAACGGTCGGGGCTGGTGTAGGTGATTTCTATTTAGTTTCTTTCTTTCTAACCGACTCCAGGTTCTTTGATGTTGAGAGGGCGGACATCAGAATCACCTCATCGACTGCGAACATTTCTTTTACGGCCGGCTGTTCTCCATAAACTATTTTGATCCCTCCTGGTGTGGGGAACTTCAATGCCTAATGCAGAGTCTAGGGTATTGCCCTCATGTTGTGAATCCATGGCCTTTCGAATAGAGTGTTGTACCTCATATCCCCCTCGATGATGTAGAACTTCATCTTCTGAATGGTTCCGGCGGTGTTCACCGGTAGGGTTATCTCCCCTTTAGCAGTTTCACATGCTATGCTAAATTCGTTTAAGACCCAGACTACGGGCACTATTTGGTCTTGTAGACCCAGCTGCTATACAACCATCGATCATATGATATTGACCAATCTACCTAAATTAATCAACACACGCTTAACTCGAGATTTAATAATGAGTACAAAAATTACCAGGGCATCGTTATGCGGTTGCACGATGCCTTTAGCGTCTTCATCGTTGAAAGAGATGAACCCTTCCGGCATGTAATCTTGGGTGCGCTTCAACATTGGCCCCTGTGGGATGTCGACTCCACCGATGATCATGTTGATGACGTGCTGAGTTTCGTCTTGCTTGGTCTGCTTGTTGGAGTCCCTATTCCTGAAGTGATTTTTGGCTCGATCACTCAGAAACTCTCGGAGGTGTCCGTTATTGAATAACCGGGCCACTTCTTCTCTTAGCTATGGCAGTCTTCGGTCCTGTTGCCGTAGGTGCCATGATACTTACACATCAGGTTAGGGTCTCTTTGGGCAGGATTGGACTGCAAAGGCCGAGGCCACTTGGTATCTTTGATGCGTCCGATGGCTGATACGATGACGACAACATCGACGCTGAAGTTATACTCCGATAATGTTGGTGCCTTCCTGGCCCCGATTGCCCTGTCGAACTGTTTTTGCTCATGAGTCCCCAATTATTATGACCTCGATAGCTTCTTTGTTGATTCCTCACTGGGTTGCGTCCGGATCCACTGCCACTTCGATCTTAGCTATACGGTTGGTACCGATCTCTGCTCGGTCTTGGTTCATAATCGACGTCTCGTTTAGACCTTTCATTAGTTCTGATGGGGTACATAGACCCAGAGGGGGCCCCGAGCTGATCATCATCCACTCTAATTTTCGATTGGTACCTGTTATGGATGTTAGCCCAAGTTATCGCCGAGTATTCTATCAAATTCTGTTTCAGTTGCTGCGAAGCCAAAGAGCGTTGGGGGTTGAGTCCTTGGGTGAATGCTTGAACAACCCAATCATCCCCAACCGGGGGGCAAATCCATCCTTTCCATTTGAAACCTCGACACGAACTCCCTGAGTATTTCGTTATCCCTTTGCTTGACTTTAAAGAGGTATGATTTTCTGGTCTCGACTTTGATGGCCCCGGCATGAGCTTTTACGAAGGCATCCGCTAAGCATGGAAAATAAATCAATGGAATTAGGGGGTAGGTTATGATACCATATCATTGCTTCTTTAGACAGGGTTTCCCCGAATATTTTTAGGAGAACCAACTCGATTTCGTCATCTTTCAAGTCATTTCCCTTGATGGCACACGTGTATGAGGTCATGTGTTCATTCGGATCTATGGTCCTGTTATACTTTAGAATTTCGGGCATATGAAACTTCTTCGGGATTGGTTTTAGAGTTGCGCTCGGAGGGAAAGGTTTTTGGATGAACCTTTTAGAACCCAAGCCTTTGAATATCAGGGGTACTCCTGGGATGCGATCAACCCTAGAGTTATAGGTCTCCATTTTTTTGTTGATGGCTTCGAATTTCTTTTCTCCCAATTCCATCCGTTTTTTCAGTTTCTCAAGCATCTTTATTATCTCAAGGCTGGTCAGGGTTTAGCTTCACCCGGCTTTTCTATGGCCGGTTCATTTTTGTGAGTGTTTTCCCGGGATGGTTCGTGCTCAACTCTGCTGGGGGCGCGACTTTGGTTCTTCAACTGGGCTATCGCTGCCTGTTGAGCCTATAAAATTTTAAAGATCACCCGCAAATTGATCCCATCACCTTCGCCGTCATGTGTACTCCGGGACATCGATTGGTCTCCCTCGCGAATTCTGTTTTTGGGGTCGGTAGGAAATTTTGTGTCGATAGCTACATGTTAGTTAGCATCGATCGGGTCCAAAACTAGAACTCCGTTGGGGTCAATAGGGGGCACCTCATTGTTGGGCACTACATTTTTGTTCTTGTCATGGTGGCCAGACTCAGCATCAACGTTGAAATAAGTAGATTGAGAGTTTGACATTTTTAATTTGACCTGAAATTAAAATCTCAAAAAACAAGGGTTTATTAGAAAGCGTTATGGAAATTTGTATCAAATTACCATTATCATCCCTATTTCCACGATGGGCGCCAAACTATTTACCCTAAAAAATAGATAACAATTGAATTTATATGTGGTTTTAAGGATATGTGGATTAAATCAATACGAGTGATTAATGACGTTAGATTAAGCAAATGAAATACATAATGGGTGACCAAACCAATGATAAGGGTGATTCCGAGCTCGGTTGATGACTTGACGAAGAAACTGCTCTCGATTCCAAGCTTATACTTATGAAGAACTTAAGAATAAGAATATGAACTTTGAACAACAAAGAGAATTGAAATAAATTTCCTTGATATGCGTGTTACAATCTCCTATGAATAATAAGCTTTCCCCTTTATATTGTAGGGGAGTTTTACCCTAAGTATAATTCTAAAAAAAGTAAAAATCTTCCGTTTCGCTAATCACTTATTTTCTGCTGATATGGGCCGAGATGCACGCCGTGATATCCGGTTAGGAACGGACATCACGGCCCTTTGTTAGTCATGTGTAGGTGTTTGGTAATGCCCGAGGATATGACCCCGATATCCCCGAGGGCAGGTGTTTTGACCGAGCTCCGATTTGAGGGGCTCTGATTCCGATCTATTACGGTCACGTTTCTGCTCTATTTAGCTCACCAGGAAGTCGAGTCATGAAGTAGACTCGGTTTTACCAATATAAAAATACTACATAACTAAATTTGACTAGATTAAGAAACCTATGACAAAACTCCACTAGAAATGAAGTAAATAAACTCGTAACTACTAAATCTAGACAATTTAGAAATACTAATTAATCTTGGTTTAATTCCCAACAACCTCCCTTAAACCAAGATATTCAACCTGAACATGCCATAAGTAATATTAATACTTACAAAAGTCAAATACCTTAGGTTTGATGACCCGATAGGTCATTTTGAATACTAGCTTCGTTTTCTATATTTTAAGACCTCTCATGGCTTTATTTGATGATATATGACTGGCGTGAGTGGTCCGTGTCGTTGTTTGGAAACTTATATGTTAAATTTTAAAGAAAATGTGATTTTTGGCGTTAAAAATAACTTGAGTTGACCACGGTCAATATTTTTGGTAAACAACCTCGGATCTATGTTTCGACGACTCCGATAAGTTCGTATGAATTTTTTAACTTGTACGATGAGTGACCCGATGATGTTTTGGTGTATTATGTGAAAAATTAGAAAAATGAGTTTAAAAGTTGAAATTTTGGGTTTTGATAGATCGATTATTGATATTTAATGTTATTTTGATGATTTGAGATAGTGAGAAAGTTTGTATCATGTTGTTACACTTGTGTGAATGTTCGGATTGGAGTCTGAGGGCTCAGGTGAGTTTCAGATGCGTTTTGTGACGTTTGATGCAACATTTGGTGTTTTGAGGTTACATGTCTCGCATTGGCAAAGACCTAATCACAATTGGGAGACTCGTATTTGCGATGTTAGGCTCCCAAATGCAAAGATAGGCTTGGTAGGCAAGCTCGCAATTACGAAGCTATAACGACCAGCCCAGTCAATTTGATCAGTTGCCTTTTTCTTTTTGGTGGTTCGAGGCCGCGAGTAGCTTCATATGATGTATTATGACTTACGTGTATGGCTGGTTTCGATTTTCGAACGAAGCAGCTTCTAAGTTGAAAGATTTGACTAAGTTTGACTTTTGCGTATTCAATCTCGGATCGGAGTTTTGATGGTTTCGTTGGGTCCGGATGATGATTTTGACTTAGGCGTATGTTCGGATGTGGATTTGGAGGTTCCTATGTTGTTTTGGCTTACAATGGCAAAAGTTGGATAGTTGAAGGTTTGGAAGGTTGATAGGTTTGACCAAGAGTTACCTTTATGAATATCATGTTTGAATTTCAGTTTCGGGAGTTGGTATAGGTCCGTTTTGTCATTTGGGACTTGCATATAAAATTTTAGGTCATTCCGAGTTGATTTGATATGGTTCGACGTGAATTTTGAAACTTAAAAGTTCATTAGTTTATTAGGCTTGAATTGAGGTGCGATTCGTAGTTTTGATGTTGGTTGGTGTGATTTGAGGCCTCAAGTATATCCGCATTATGTTTTGCGATTGGCTGGTGTGGTTGGACGGGATCCCGCGGGCCTCGGGTGTAATTCAGATCATTTTTAGTCATGTTTGGATTGTAGATTTTCTAGTGATATGGGGTTCATCGCGATCGCGAGGTGTTATTTGGGTGATTGATATTTTTGTCATCGCGTTCGCGACGAGATAGTCGGGTTCGTAGAGCTTGAAGGGAGGTGTTCATCGGGTTCACGCTAGGTGAGTCGTGTTCACGTAGAGGGTGAGCCGGATGGGGTGCCCAGTAGTTGGCCTTTGTTTTTGCGTAGGCCAACGAAGGTGTTGGTCGCATTCATGGGTTCCAGACCGCGTCGTGAAGACGGATTTAGGCCAACTGATGATTTGTTCTTCGCGATCGTGAAGTAGGTACCACAATCACGAAGAGGACCCCTGGGAAGACTTATATAATATTTCATTTTGAGGGTTTTGAGTTATTTTATCACATTTTGAGTTATAGAGCTCGAATTTGAGTGATTTTGTAAGGCGCCGTAAAATTTCGCCAAGGAATTTAAGGTTTCGTGGTGTTGAGGTAGGCTTACGTGTTTGAAAGTTGTATTTAGACTCTTTTTGGGTTGAAGAATGCACTGAAGAGTTAGTGGAAATATTTGGCAGAGTTGAACAGGTAGTTGTTGGAATTTGAAAGTTATTTTGCGCCCATTCCACGGTCGGATAATTCATTCTGCGACCGCATAAGTGATCTACGAACCGTAGAACGATCGCAGACCGGTGCAGCGCAGCCTAGTTCTAGGCATCAATTTTGCGGTCCATTTTGCAGATCGCATACCTGTTATGCCGTCAGTTCTGTGACCGCAAACTGAGTTCGGAGGATCCATTTTTCTATTTTTATAATCCGACCCCATTTTGATAAATAGCCTTTGGGGCTTATTTTTGGGCGATTATCTGATGATTTTAGGGAGAAGTGAGAGTGTTCTAGAGAGGAAGAAGCTCAAGTGCTCTGTTCATCAAGATCTCGTCCAAGCTTTGAAATCCAACAAGGAAATCTCAGAAGATATTCACTAAAGAGGTAAGGTTCCATACCCTAGTTTTCTATTTCGAATTTGGGTAGAAGATGGTTGATTGAGAGTATGATTCTTGGGTGTGAGAGTATTATGTATACATGCATGTCCCAATAAGGTTTGTGGACGATTGTTGAGCCCAAATGGGTAAAGATTAGGTTGTGAGGAGAAAGAAGTCTCGTGGAAGAACTTTGTAACCAATTTGTACATCTAGTGTTTGAGAACATGCTCAAATTAGCTGAGACCATGAATATCGTCCTAATTTATGTTAAATTTTGTTATGTCTTAAGGTAGATTGGGATTTCTAGGATTTTCGGAACATTATAGTCATTTGAGGAGAGCTCAAAGCAAGGTATGAAGGCTAAACTCTTCTTCTAGTATTGGAATTTTCGAACCCTTGTAAGATTCTATCATGTGTACTCGAACTTGAAACGCTATTGATGTGGGATGTTCAAGCTAGTAAATTGATCCTCAAATTGCATAACGTGCCCAAACCCTCATGTGTAGATTGTCTATTGTGACTTAATTATGTTATACCCTTTGTGGGATGAAGGTATTGATTTGCACTTATTTCTCATATGATGAAATCTTATGAACTTACACTGCTAAGGCTAAAGGTGCCAAATGGTTGATTTGAAAGGGAACTCTTTTCTACAAACTATTATAGTTTTGGGACCCTAAATTTTGATATTGTGAGTACACCTCCACCCGCATATATTGGGGTGAGGTGCCGGGTTCGCTTTGTGTAGTGTTGTGGTATTGTGAGTAAACCTCCACTCGCATATATTGGGGTGAGGCGGCGGATCCTCTTTATGTAGTGTTGTGGTATTGTGAGTACATCTCCACCCGCATATATTGGGGTGAGGCGGCGGGTCCGCTTTGTGTAGTGTTGTGGTATTGTGAGTACACCTCCACCCGTATACATTGGGGTGAGGTGGCGGGGTCGCTTTGTATAGAGTTCCTGGTATTGTGATTGCATCTCCACCCTCATACATTGGGGTAAGGCGGGGGGGCCACTCTGTGTCAAGATAGTTGTAAAGGATCCCCGACTTGAAGTTTGTAAATGTTATTGAAAGCTCTTACTAAATTTGCTGTGGCTTTAACGGCTAATTAAGCCTTCTATTGTTACCATAACTCATCGTAAGTTATATTGTATTTCCAATTCCTTGAATAGGTGTTTAGTTTTCATACTAGCACTATTCGACATGTACTAACGTCCCTTTTGCCAGGGGCGCTACATCTTTATTGGATGCAGGTGGTTCCACGACGGAAGACATTGACCAGTGATTGTGGTACACTCTTCTCTCAGCTGACTTGGTGAACCCCACTTCTTTCCAGGGTTGTGCATCTTTTGTTCCGTGTTTATTATGTTTTGAGGTATAGCCAGAGCCTTATTGCCGGCACTATCATTGAACTCTTCGATATCTATTGGAGTCTCCGTAGACGTAGTATGGGTTGTGTATTAGTGTGAGAAAGTTAAACTAAAGATGTTGTAATTGTATCTCATGCTTCCATTGTAAAACTATGGTTGTGAAATGTATTGTTCTGGAGACGTATAAATGAAGTATCTAATGGTAATAGAACTAGTGTTGTCCAAGAACCCTCGTGGTATTAATTAATGAAGTTTATATTCTCTTTATTTGTGGGTGAGTTGGGTAGAAGGAAATCCAGTAGGCTTGCTCGGTAGGGTTATCTCGGTTGAGCGCTGGTCGCGCTCCCTGAGGTCGGGACATGACTGATTTGGAAGGGTATTTTCACGATTTGGAATGTGGTATATTCATGATTCTAACGTTGTTTTTAGAATTTGTTTGATGAATCTAAGTTAGAAAAATTGGGGATTCTAGTAAAAACTTTTCTAAATAAAATTTAATGATTTGAAGGTCGATTTGAGGTCGGAATTGGATGAAATTGGTATGGTTGGACTCGTATGAGAATGGATATTCAGAATTTCTGAGTATTTTTTTGGATTTCGGGGTGCAAATCCGGGGTTGATTTTGCATAATTGAACAAAGATCGCAGCTTTATCATTTGGGCTTATTTTCTATGGCGTTTATTGATATTATTAAGTTATTTTGGCTAGATTTGAGCCGTCTGGAGGTTGTTTCATGCGGGAAGGGCTTCTTAGAGTATTGATTTAGCTGAATTTGAGGTATGTATCTTGCCTAACTTTGTTTGAGAGAATTACCCCTTAGGATTTGGTTTTTGTTGCTTATTTTTGATATGTGGGAACGGCGTGTATACGAGGTCACGCGTGTGTACAGAGTCATATATGTGATTTAGGACCAGACTTGACGCGAGGTTGCTTTCATCACTTTATTCTATTTGAGAGGCCTTTTGCTTTACGTGCTTTCACTTTGGTTGTTTACTTGAATCCATGTTCCATGATAGAGATCATGTTTTTAAGGATTTTAATTCCTTAATTGGCCAAGTTGAGTGTTTGTGAGATTATTGCTAATTCGAGCTAGCTTCCATGCTTATATGTTGAACACCCATACGTATTTCCTTATTGAATTGTCCTTGTGCACTGCATTGGTAGATTGTGAATTTATGCCTTGGTGACAATTATTGGCATGTTGTGTTGTTATGATCATCACACTGGTGGACTTTTTGGGTGGATTACTCGAGTTTTGGTATGAGGTTTCTGCCGTGCTATTGTTTTTATTGATATTGCACATGTGACATGATATGGTGGGCTATATATCGGGTTTGCATATGTGGCGAGACAAGGTAGGATGATTAAATGCGTATGGCGAGATAAGGCGGACATTAACTTTATTATTGTGCACACAGTGAGATAAGGGTGGCTATGTGGGGATGATATGTGATGGCCTAGGGGTGTGTTGATGATGAAAAAAGTGGTATTCTTGCTTGTGGTTATGACTTCCTTGTGTATGTCGTGCATTTTACATAATTTGTTGTGTTGTTCCTAATGTGCTACTATGCGTCTCTGTTATTACTTGATGCTTTGGCTACCAAGATGGATTTACATAGATGGAATTAATATCTCATATTCTGTTGAGTTATTGGTAATATAACGGATGGAAATAAAGGGGAGTTATTATCATGCATTATTTTGCCGTGGCACGAGGTCTTTGCCGTGCGGTTCTAATATATGTTGTGGCACGAAGTCTTTGCTGTGCGAGTGAGAGTTATGTTGTGGCACGAGGTCTTTGTCGTGAGGGGATGATTGATAGTATGGGCACTAGGTGCTGTGAGTATGTGATTCTATTTGATGACTTATTGTCAGAACAAGACCTTTAATTGTTCTAAATGATTATCGCTTAAATTGATGAGATTACAGTTATTTCTTTATTGTTATTATTCCTTTTTGCCGGTTCTTGATATTTTATAAGGCTTATTGATAAGTGAATGTTTTGACTAGAACCTCGTTACTACTCTACCGAGGTTAGTCTTGATACCTATTGGCTACCGACTGTGGTGTACTCATACTACACTTCTGCACATTATTTTGTAGATCCAGGTGTTGGAGATAGCAAATCCAGGCGGTGAGAATTTTCTTTGATTGTGAGGATTCAAGGTAGAGCTACTTTGATCGTCGCAGTCCCTTAGAGTCCTTTCCTTATATTTGTACAGTTAATTCTCTATTCGAACAGTATTGTATTTGAGTTATTTCTATGTATTCAGTTAGAGTTCGTGACTCTATACTACCTACTCTTGGGATTTGTTGTGATTATCATTTTGTTGGCTTGCATCACCATTATTTTTGCATTTATATTAAACTCTGCTTCATAATATCAAGTTTTATTGGTCTAACTATTGTTAGTGATCAGATTACCCAGTTTTAGGGACTAGGTGCCATCACAATCACAAAGGTGGGATTTTGGGTCGTGATAAGTTGGTATCAGAGCTCTAGGTTCATAGGTTCTACGAGTCACGAACAAGTTTAGTAGAGGCTTGCGGATCGGTACGGAGACGTCTGTATTTATTTTCGAGAGGCTACGAAACTATTAGGAAATTCCACTTCTTTCATTCCTATCATGCGAATTTATTGATTTCGAAGTTGAGCCTTTGTATTTCTATTCTCTCATAGATGGTGGGGAGACACACTACCGAATCAGCTGAGTGGACACCCGTGCCCGTGCTAAAGCCGTGAGAGGCTAAGGCCGAGGTAGAAGCCGAGGAGGGGAATATGCTACAACTAGAACACCTATTGAGCAGCTGAGGGGCCACCAGTAGCTCCAGTTGTAAAGCAGGCACCGGAGGGGCCTATTACTACTCTTGGACTTTAAGAGACTTTGGCACATTTTCTGAGCATGTTTGGTACCTTGGCTCAGGCAGGATTGATCCTAGTTGCACCAGCTACTTCTCAGGCTGGGGGAGGAGCTCTGACTCTCGTCGCTCGTACTCCAGAGCAACGGGCTCACATTGATCAAGCTTCATGTGTTATGCCGGTGCAGCCCGTGATTGTGGTTCAACCTGAGGTCAGGCCGGTGGCGTCAGAGGAGGAGCAGAAGAGGTTAGAGAGGTTCAAGAAGTATTTCCCTCCTACTTTAGTGGCGCAACTTCTGAATATGCATAATTTCCTAGACCAGTGTCACCCTATTCTGCGCACTATGGGCATAGTGGAGTTGAGCGGGGTCGCCCTTTCCACTTTCCGACTGACGGGACAGACGTATAGATGGTGGCAGGCTTATGAGGAGTGTAGGATAGCTGGTGCAGCGCCACTTACTTGTACTCAGTTCTCTGATCTATTTTTAAGGGAGTTCGTTCTAGAGACCCTCAAAGATGCGTTGCGCATCGAGTTTGAGCAGTTGTGCTAGGGGACTATGACTGTGTCCAAGTATGCTATGAGGTTTGCTGAGTTATCTTGTCATGCACCTGCTTTGGTTTCAACTGTTAGGCAGAGAGCTTGCAGATTTATTGAGTGACTCAGTTATGGATTAGATAAGAGATGGTGCGAGCGTTGGAGGCTGATAATCCATTTCATCAGGTTGTGGAGATCGCTACGACATTGGAGCATATCCACGGTCTAGAGAGGGAGGATAGGGAGGCTACGAAGCCTCGTGGACCTGCAGGATCTACTAGTCCCTACTTTGGGGGAAGGGCGCATCACGGTAGAGGTTTTGCTGGTCAACCAGTTTAGTCTGCACTTCAGGTTTCACATAGTGCTCCAGTTATCCATGGGTCTTAGAGCACCACGTTAGCAAAGAGGTTGCTTTGAGTGTGGGGATACCAGGCACATGGTGAGAGATTGTCTCGGACTCCGGGTAGGTGCACCCTATCAGATTACTCAGGCTATGGGTTCCGCTCCAGTTGCTATAACGCCTGCATAACTAGTTAAGGATGGGGGACATGGGGTAGAGGGCATCCTATAGGGGGAGGCCAGGCTCGCTTTTGTGCTTTCACTGGTAGGATGGAGGCTGTTGCACCAGAGGATGTCATTACTAGTATTGATTCGATTTGTCATAGAGATGCATCAGTTTTATTTGATCCGGGCCCTATTTATTGGTATAAGTCATCCTATCTTTCTACATATATGGATATATTTCGTGATTCTTGTACTTTGTTTATATGTCTACACCTTTTTTTTTGGGGGGGGGGGGGGTTCTACTATGGTTGACCGTGTTATCGTTCTAGTTTGTTCACTATTGAGGGTTATGAGACTAGGATGGACTTTCAGTTACATAATATGGTAGGTTATGACCATGACTTATGGTTGAGGTGCTCTACAGGCATGGGTAGTATGTTACGTGTTATGGTTTTATACTATAGGGTGAGTGAAAGATTTTCGTTTGATGTGATGTCTAACCTGCTTGTGATTCGGAGTTGAGAATGGAATCCTCATGTTTCAGGTGGATCGGTATGTTTGGACCGGGCCACATGCCACGGTGGAGTTATGTTAGGATGAGGTTCTTTGTAATTATTTCGTGTATTATGCTTCTTCCTTGTGGGATGGATTCATAGTATGGCGCTGATGGGGAGCTGTACCTGTTGGTTTTGTCAGATAGTTCTCTCATGTGTTTCTCTTTCTATCTTCAGTTACATTTGAGTTTTTTCTTGTTGGGTGCGGATTGCAACGTATGTGACTAAGTGGTGTTTGGTGTGGCTTATCTTTCAGACATCTCGTATTGGATGAGATGAGGTCATTGGACCTAGGATTAGCAGGATCAGACTGGGCTAAGGTATGTCTTGATTAGAATGTCATTGATTAGATTGGAGCTTGGCGTGGTTCTTATCGGGAGAGAGAACTTCATGACTTGTTTATTGGGTGAGTGGTTATGATATCTACATTTTTCCTACATCCGTATCAGTGTGGTGAAGGTTTCTATTTGTTGTGTGGTTTTTTACCGGTACCAGGTCTGTTTATGGAAAAATATTATGGTCGGAGATGTTGCTATGGGCGTATGAGCGATGGGCTACGTCGTGTGGTTGTATCTTGTGGATGTATGAATGAACTGTTGCAGCTGGTTGGGTCGAGACAATGTGTATATGTGAGGGTCGAGTCTTAGGAGAAGGACTATGTGATGAGATTGGGATCTAAGGTTTGTGGACTAAGATTGAAGGAAGGATCTTCACTTAGGTGGTGTTGACAGGCTTATATGGATTACAGTGATGTGGGATTGTCGTGGATATGTGTATGGTTAGTTTATACAGTGATCCGATGGCTCTATAGCGACTATTGGCACTTTTGAGGAGGAGCATTTATTTAAGGAGGGAGAATGTAACGATCCGATCGGTCGTTTTGATCATTGAAATTTTTGTTTGGTGGTTCAAGGCCGCAGGTAACTTTATGCCGACTAGGCAAATTAATCACAGAACAATCAAATAAACAAAAGAAACGAAGAAATATATCTAGTCTAATAGAAGTTTATAGCATAAATAAGTCTAAAACCGGGCATCAATATACGAAGCAGAAACACAATCAGCCTAAAACTGGTGTTAATGAGTACATGAGCTCTAAGAGTGTTAGAATACATTTGTCTAAAATAAATACACCCACTTCCTACATAAGCAACGGTCTCAAGATAGGAAAAGAAGGTGACTTCAAGGCCCCCAGATGAACAAGGTGGATTGCCTCGAGTCTCCTAGCACCGAAACGATCTACTCCTAAGTCAGCTACTACCAACTCCTGATTTGCACAGATTGTACCAAAGTTTAGCATGAGTACAACGGACCTAATATCATTAGTAAGTATCATGACTAATCTCGGCAAAGTAGTTGCGATATTGGTCAATTGATAATTACTATCATAATCTGAACAAGAATCTTGCAGATACATTGTATAAGATGGTCAGATACAATTAATTGAGATAATAGCATGCTTTTAGATAAAAAAATCATCAAAGCTCATATTGATACACTGAATCAACATATAAGGATGATATGCATCGCATAACATTATTATAAATGCCAAGTGTATGTGCCTATACTGTCTAAGAATAAATAAGACTCAATGTCATCAACCAATACTCCCCAGGTGCCGAATAAACCTGCATACAGGGCCCAAGGTACAATGTATGCACCTGACTCTGGAGGAATGAATCAAAACCCTTATGCTTCTCGGACAATTCACGTGCTAATACAATAACACTTATACGAACAACTCAGGTGTCTCAACCTCAGTCGATATGATAGTTTTCATATACAGAGTATGTGCATATGTACAATAAATAATACAAATGATGTATATGGACATAAGAAATTTACAAGCAATGAAATGTGCATCAGCTAGAACAAGTAGGACATAATGTCGCAAATAGCTATTTATGATCAACATGGTACCAAGAGCATGAAATATGATTTCTAGCATAATGAAGAGAGCACATGTAGTCACACAAGAATAATAACAAGTCATAGATAGCATATGATGTAAATGTGAAGCTTGAAGTATCCTAAAATCTACTCCGAGCTTGAATAGCCCATGGCACTTGCATATGCGCTTCCCATAATACATATATAACACCCCCAATACATAATCAATCAAACAATGTCAATCACCTACGGTAGATTCCCTCGAGCCAAGTCTAGGCAAGATACTTACTTTAGAAAGCCAAATCAACCCTCTAAAATCGCCTTTCCTTTAGAAATTACGTCCAACCGGCTCAAATCTAATAAAATAACAATCAATAAAGTCAAAAATAACATCATAGGAATAAACTCAAATAATATAGCTTTAATCTTTAATCAATTCCTAAAAAGTAGACAAAAGTCAAACATTGGCTCACATTGTCAAAACTCGAGTCTAGGGGTAGATCTCGTTTACTCAAAACCCCACTATTTCAAGTATGTGTTGAGTTTTTAAATTTAAATCTAAATCAATAATCAAAATCTCAATTTATACTCTTTTAAATTGTAGACAAAAATCCCAAAATTAACTTTAGAATTTAATATTTCCGGTTTAGAAATTCGTGGGGAATCAAGATATATGATCACATCCAAGTGTAAACTACTTACCTTCAAGATAGTAGTGAAATCCCTCATCAAAATCTATTCCTCTCGTTCACCAAGCCTTAAAAAAAAATATAGAAAAAATCCCAAAATTCTAGAGTTAAAATGCCCCTTCTAGCATTACTCTTCACAAACGCGGCCTCAACTACGCATTCACGAAGCACAAACTGCCACGTCCAGAAATCCCTTCTACTTGAACATGACAGGGACCTCGGGGATCTGCCCCTCTTTCCTCCATGAACATGATCCCTTCTTCGCGAACGTGAAGGCCTATCTCCAGGCTTTAATTCCTTCTTCATGAACGCGATCCAACATCCGACTTAGCAATGCACACATGATAAGAACAAAAATTAGCAATCTCAACCGTACTTCGGGTGGTCCAAAAATTACTCGAACCCTCGGGACCCGTCCAAATATTCTATATCCATAAATGCTATACGGATCTATCCAAATTCTCAAAACACATACGAAATTTTCTCATCTAAGAAGAAAAGATCAAAACACATGTTGGACTCTGTTAGGTTCATAAGCTTTTATACTCCTAACCAAGCGTCTGATTCATACCTAGGCACCTTGGCCCTCAACCACACTTTACATACAAGTTCAATTCAACAACATGAACCTCAGTCCCGAAATACCAATTAGGATTCGATAACCTTAAAGTTAACTATTGGGCAAACTTATGATTCTGCAATTCTTCAAAGTGCGAGCTTTCGGCAACTAGGGGCCAAAACCTTCTAGGAATCTCCAAAATCAAATTTGAACATACACCCAAGTTCAAAATTAACTTAGAACCTATTGGAACCTTCAAATCATCAATCCTGGATCATTTACTCAAAAGTCAAGCCTTGGTCAACTCTTACAACTTAAGGCTTTCAAATAGAAACTAAGCGTTCCAACTCACTCCGGAACACCACGAAAATCAAACCACCCATCCCCGCAAGTAACATATCATCAAATAAACCTACGGGAAGCGTCAAATAGGGGAAAAAATGTTCTAATACTCAAAAGTTGTTACATCTCAAGTGTGCACACGATTGCATTTAGTTATTCATATATACATATGCACAAATCTGTTCTAACACATGATAAGATTTAGCATATATAACCAACTTAAATATTAAATATAAAATGATAAATGACATAACATAGTTGAAACTGAACAATAGTCATACATCCTCAAACAGGAAGTACGGAGTCATATGATCTACTGCGAGTAAACTAGAAATCTCAAATACAATACTATTTTGGAATGAAAGGTAAACATCAAAAGGTGACTCCGAGGCCTGCGAGCGGAATGGCAGGTATACCTTGAGGTCTCCACAACAATCTTAAAGCAGCTCACTACCGAACGACACGCTCATAGGTAGCTTGATCTGCACAAAAATATGCAGAATCATAGTATGAGTACACCACATTTGATACCTAGTAAGTATCAAGATTAATTTAGGTGGGATAATGACGAGGTTCAAGTCAAGACACTCACTAGACATGAAAAACTGTGCAGAATATAAGTATAAAGCTAACAACTAAAAGCAAAATCAATAAATGGCAACAAAGAGTAAACATGTGATAAAATAACAAAATAATCAGAACACAATTAAAATACTAGTAAATTTAATGAAGAAAAAACAAATGATAGGTCAAACCATCAAGCTGTTCCAACACAAGATTTACAACAAGAATCACCCCGAGGTACTACACCTCATAATCACAAATCACAAGTCACAGATCACAAATCATCTGTTACGACCAGACCGATCGTTTTAAGCTCGGGTGCGTCGTTTGGCAGTTTGAGGCCTGGAGTAGCTTCACTCCCTGGCGGAGCTGATTTGGAAGAATAATTCTCAATTGGGAAGCTTTAAGTTGAAAGAGTTGACCAAGGTTTGACTTATGGATAACAAACTCGGAATTGGAATTTAAAGATTCCAATAGGTTCGTATGATGAATTTGGAAATGGGGCGTATGTTCGGGTTAAGTATCGGACAGTCCGAGAGCATTTCAGCGCATAATGTGGCAGATTGGCATTTTGAAGAATTTAGAATCTCCTAAGTTTGATATGAAGTGGAACTTGGTGTTATCGATATCTGTTTGGTGTTCCGAGCCTTGGAATGGGTTCGTACTGTAATTTGTGAATTGTACGTAAAATTTAGCGTCATGCCAGAATGTTTAAGTATAACATGGACGTGTTGGTAGAGTATGAATTTTTGAAAGTCCAAAGAATGATTTTGACCATCAATTTGTGGGTTTGATGTTATTCGTAGGGTTTGGAGCCTTTGGATACAGTATTGGGACTTGTTGGTGTGATTGGACGAATTCCTAGTGGCCTCGTGATGGTTTCAAACAATTTTTCCTTGATTTTCAAATGCTGGTGCTAGTTTCTAGTGTTGTTCTTCGTGAATGCGAAGCGAGGCATGCGTTCGCGAAGAAGGAATTTAGGCTGTTGGGATTCTGTGCTTTGCGTTCGCGACTGTGGTCTCGCGTTCGTTGAGGTTTGGTCAGCAATGATACGCATTCGCTAATGCCAGCTTCGCATCCTGAAGAAGCTGGACCTGGTGGACTTGGCCTTCGCTTTTGCGAGGGCATGATCACGTTCGAGATGTGGTAGCATGGTAAAGCTTCCATTTTGCGAGCCTGTTCTCGCATTCGCATAGAAGGTTTGGGTAGCAGAAGCTAAGTGTGGTTTGTGAACGCAAGGCACTTGCCATGTTGGCGAAGAAGGGATGACTGGGCAGTGCATATGTTTGCAAAATCGGGTTTTAGTTCATTTCACCACAACTCTTCTATGGGATCCGACTTTGGAGCGATTTTGAGGTGTCATTTTCATCATCTATCATGTGGTAAGTGATTCCTATCCATTATGAGTTAAATATATGGATTATATGGGCTTTTAACATGAAAATTTGTAGAAATTATGGGATTTTTGAAGAAAACCTAGAAACGGTAAATTTGGAGTTTGACTATGAAATTGGACTTGAAATTAGGAATAAACTATTTATTTGAGTTCATAGTGTTATGGGTAGTGTTTATCTTCGATTTTTTTTGAAATCCGTGCACGTGGGCTTGGGAGTTGACTTTGTTGACATTTTGAGCGGAGTTGGGAATTATTATAAATTGTTAAATTGCACGTATTGGAGTATATTTTGATTGGTTTTCACGTTGTTTGAGTAGTTTTGGATTTGTTTGGCATCGGTTCGAGGTATTAGAGAGGCGATGGAGCCGGTTATTAGATTTCGAAGTGAGGTAAGTTTCCTGTCTAACCTTGTGAAGGAGAATTTGCCCTGTAGGTGTTATATTTCTTATGTGTTACATGTTGTGGGAGCTAGGCACGTCTGAGGTGACGAGTGTCAGTGCGTATGCTAGAATTCCTGATTATGTTCGGGAAGACTTAGACTCACGCCATGCTTTAATTGTACTATTTAGTTATTCTTGCCTGTTTAAATGCTTTAACTCACAAGCGTGTAGAGTAATGGACATGCTATTTTAGATACTTGATGAGGTACTTGATTAGCCATGGAAATTGTACTTCCCTTAAGGATTTTTCCCGCTTTGTGCGAATTCATCGGAAGTTTTACTGAAATTCACAACTCACACGTATATTTTGTGAGTGGGGTCAAGGACCAGTTAAAGTTTCATATTCTAATGGGATTGGGTTGAATGCCTCAGTAATACTCTTATGAAGTCGGGCCGTTCTCCTTGGTAATATCATGTATCATACTCTTATGGGATTAGACCTTTTGCCTCTACAATATCATGTATCATACTCTTATGGGATTGGGCTGCTTGCCTTGGAAGGATTATTGTAAAACACTGTAATGGGATCGGGTCGTTTGCCTCGACAGTATATTATAACACACTCTTATGGTATCAGGCCATTCGCCTCGGCAGTTCTACAAAATTCTCATATAGGATCAGTTCGCTCGCCTCGACATAATCGTGCGTCAATTCGATAAGAAGTTAGTGTACCCATGAGTTTTCTTACTTGAGATGTGACCTTTTACCTGCTGTTGATCATTATGTATTCCGTTTGAGGTACTATAAGATATATGAGGACTTTGTGTTAACTGTTCAGTTGAGGATCGTATTATGTACCTATATCTGTTTTCACTATTTACTTACCATACTTCATGCTTGTCAACTTTTTACTGTACTTGATTTATTGGGCCGCTAGTAAGTGTCGATGTCGACCCCTCGTCACTACTTCTTCGGGGTTAAGGTCGATACTTACTGGGTGCACGTTGATTACGTTCTCATGCTACACTTATGCACTTATTACGCAGGTATATATTTCTGATGGTCACTTGGGTGCAAAGGCGCTTACAGGGACTTTACGCTGAGCTGCATCCCATGTTACGATCCCCAGCACACGGAGTCTCCTTCATATTCATTTATGTTATCCTGTCTATTTTACATTCCTGACAAATATTGTATTAGTAGTGTACTTCCTAGTAGATGCCCATGCACTTGTGACATCGAGTTTTGGGAAATTTCAGTAGATGTATATGGTTTTGCTTAATATTATCACCCTTTTATTTCATATCCTACTAATATTGTATGTATCCATGATTTCCAAAGCATTAATTTCGTTATTTAATAAAAATTTCATGATTTCAAAAGTAATAAAATGATTTATTAAGTTGGTAATTCACTATTGGCTTGCCTAACAGTGATCTTGGACGCCATCATGACGTATAGCGGGAATTGGGTCGTGACAGCTTGGTATCAGAGTTCTAGGTTCACTTGGATCTCACTAATCATGAGTAAGTCTAGTAGAGGCTTATAGATTGGTACAAAGACGTCTTCGAGAGGCTACAAGGCTGTTAGGAGAAATTCCCTTTATTGATTCCTTGTCGTGCGATTTGATTTTGGTTGAAGCTTATGTCTTAAGATTGTTCCTACTTATTCGAACATGATGTTGAGCACTTGATATCAGTTGGGCATCGAGGAGTTGTGTTGGTGCTACAGGTATTGTTCAGGATGTTTTCCCCTGCGTTTTGAGGATACACTACAATCATTGCCTCGTGGGGAAGGGTGTACAATCGTTGTAGTTCAGTGTTGGTTTTTGCCACGTATTATATACGGTGTATTGTGATGATCATGTGTGGTTATCACGCAGTAGTGGTATGAACAGTAGGGTTTTGGCTCATGTGTTGCGGCAATGAGTGCTTCAAGAATAAGAGTTGTAAGGTTCCTGATTGGAAGATCAATAATTAGTTACCGTACATGAGAGGCAATTGGACTATGGGTGTTCAAGCTTTGGTTGACAAATTAGCGAGACTTGATATTACCGAACTTGGTGGAATTCTTGTTTGTGTTGTGTCATCGTCCTCATTTAAACGCATTAAGTCTCATCAGTATGATGATTTTCATTTGTTTGCCACTGGGGCATGGTGTTGTGAAATGATACCTTAGAAGCAGTTATCGTAGATGATGTTGTGTTGCGACTTCAGAATTGAGTCAGTGTTTCCAGTGTTGATGGTTCGAGGGAGATGTTCATTGAGGTGATTAATGTACTTAGGGAGATCGAATGTGACGAGAAGGGCTTGATTAGAATGTAGGAAAATGTGAATATTTGATTATAGTTTTGGGATGTAATAAGGATCTGAGTTTTAAACATATTGTTGAACCTTTGGTTGATGTTAATGAATGAATGGATTCTTACAGCTGGCATATGAGTGTGGGCCCAGGGAGATTGACTGATTTTATAATGGTTATAACCATAATATCGTCGAAGGATGTAGATATGAGGTCACACAGGTAGGCTATATCCTATAAGCAGGTTCGGGGTTGTGTGGTTTCTGATAAAGTTTTTATGAAGAGTTCTACTTTCTATCCAACGGGGAGCATGTACTATGATGTAGGCTGGTATTGCTTAGGAAGATGGCCCGACTTGTATGAATTTGAGTGTGCATTTAGGACTGCTAATTTGGGATGTGCGATGATTAGTGCAACAAGAGATTACTGGAAATTTGGTTGAGTAATAGTGAGGGGATCATGGTAGCTAGGAGGAGTAGTGATTGTGGGTCTTTGGATTTTATGATTGTGGCTTGAAGCTAAGTGGGGCAGCCTACCATATGTGGTTGGGACACGTGGTTAAGTGCCTTTGCAGTTTATGGTTATCGGTACGTTGATAGATTGGTTGTGACAAAGGGAAGGAAGCATCAGGGGTAATTCGAGCAAGGAATTTGATTGATGTGTGCAACATTTAACTTTATTGGTATGTGGAGGTTGTGGAATGACTCAGACTTTATACTACTTGTGGATATGATGTACAAGGGAAAGAGTTCATCCGGTCGCTTCTTTGGAGTATTTGTGTGCTAGTGAAGAACTTGTTGTTTGGTTATATCGGGATTGTATTAGAGTGGGCGACTCTAAAAAAGATGGTTCTAGTGGATTCGATGTGGATGATTATTAGGTTTTGCAGCAAAGGGTGAACTATATTTGGAGTATTCCTATGTTATCTTTGGGTCTACACTATAGTGTTAGAGAGATGGGAGAAACAGTTCTGGTTTGCAAGAGGTCTCATCGGGATGGGTGTAGAAGTTGGAATTATAATTGAGTGCATGAAGAGAATATACAGTGGCTTATGGTCATCGAGACGATGTGGTCTCGCGATTGGGGTCACTCGGATGATTGTTGATTGAGGTCTATTATGTGTTTGAAAGGAGGTATTACTTCGAAGGCATGTCAAGAGTAAATCGGAAGAAGTTGAGTCAATTAGTAGTGGTTTGGATCATCATTGGTAAGGAGGTTACCGGTTCCTTTGGTGTGATAAGGGTATACAGGTGTTTCGTGGCTATACTTGCGGGCTTGGCAGTCCCCGTAATTTGATTGATTTGGAGGTATTTGATTATGATGGTTTTATTATGTGTAAATGGGCCCCGAAAGAGATATGGTGGTTTAGGCCACAATTGAGGGTTGTGTTCTCTGTGGTTATCGAAATTTGGTTGTGTGTTGTGATTCTTCTTCTGAAACGAGTTAAATGAAAGGTCGTTAGCTGATGAAGTGTTTATTCTACTGGTGGTTCAAGATTTATGATGAAATTCTTGTACCCTCATGTAACAACATGATAAGTGCAATGAGCATTGTAGAATTTGAATTGAAGGATCAAGGTTGCGGTCCAGTATGACCGGGATGTCACGAGCTCGGAGGAGCGGGGAAAGATTTCAAATGTTTAGAGTATGCTGGCGCTATTTTAGTGTTGCTTGAGAATGCTGTTTTGCGGAAGAGGCATTGTATGTTGAATTGTGGATTCTTGATTTGCATTACAGTAATAGTATGGGTGGTAGCCATGGATGTGCAAATTTTGTTACCTGGTGCGGCAGGTTGTGTGAGTACCTCTCGTTAGATGATTATGTAAGTGTGACGTATTGTATTTAAGTAGTAGAGATTGAGGTTAGGCACCGAGATTCTGGTGCTGTCGTGGATTGGAGAGTATATGTTTTAGAAATACTCCTTTCCTTTGGTTGCAAACTGTGGAAGATTGTTCCGGAATCAACAATTGTTCGTATGTGTCATGGATAAGGTCATTGGGGATCTTTGGAAGGTTATTGACCTGTTTTGGAATGATCGGAATAGGCTTGAGGTCCATTGGCAGGCCTAACGCGAAGGTATATTCTTCACCAGATCGAATATGTTTATCTAACATAGCATTTGTCTATAGATGAGTATTTGGGCGTGTCTGGTGTTGTTCCAATTGTTATGTATTCCATGTATTATCCTATTAGGCCATATGGGTTGCGAAACAGCTTGATTTTTCATCCGTGTGTTATGATCTGGTGTATCTTATGGTGGTACGTGAGTTAGATGGCTCTCGCGATGCTGGTTGTTTATTGCACCTTAGTCGTGCTTGGGACTTTGTAGCACATGGCGCTATCCGTCTCCCCAGGGTTATGTGTATACACTTGGTGCTTTTTTTGTTATTATACGTGTGTTTAGTGAGAATGAGCTTGTTTGGCTCGATGGGTATTCCCATGCAGATTTATTATGTGTGGATCGGGTGGCACGCCGCTACAGGTATGATGTTTGGATTGGGTTGCACGCCGCAATAGTGAGATGTTGATCACGGTTCCTTATATTTATTTTATGTGTTTGTTTCCCATCTTGGAGATAGGTCTTTAGCATTGTTTGGCTGGTTCTATTCATTATGCAGGCTGGGTAGTTCTTTATCGGTGTTCATTTTTCCATATTGGTCATATTCGAGTGGTAGCTTATTGGTGCATTGATGGCATCGTATATGATTTTAGACGGTGTTTTAGGTGGCGTATTGCCCGAGTAGCTTGTATTGGGTGAGACGAGGTTGTTGGACTTGCAATCAGTGCAATCAGATTTATATAATGTATACAGAGGGAAAATGTCACTAATTATTTCAGAACGAAGAAGTGGTTATTATTAAGTTGATAGACTCCATGAGTTATTGATTTGGCAGGTGGTTATGAGATCCTACATGTCTCTTTTGTCGTTGTAGCATTGCAAAGGTTGGAACATGGATCATATGTGTTCTGAGGTACATTAGGGCATCGGGTTTGTGAATTTGTAGCTATTGAGGTTGGAGGATGTTATTATGAGCATACGGATTATGCAGTGTATTGTGTGATTTCAGCAGGGGTGCATGATCATGTTTGGGTACAACATGCTTAGATTGATACGATGTTCGAATTTTAGAATCAGACCTTATTTTGAATTTTGGATGTTGGAAATTGGTTCTAGGGCTTGTGGGTTAAAGTGGGAATGATCTTTAGTCTGGCTTGAGCTAATATGCTCCTATAGATTGTGGTGGCACGGGTAGGTGCATGAGGTGTTGTACAATGATTTGGGCAACTTTCGAATGGCTCTCGGCACGTTCGAGGACGAACATATGTTTAAGTGGGGGAGAATGTAGAGACCTGACCGGTTGTTTTGAGCTCTGGCACATCGTTTGGCAGTTTGAGGCCTTGAGTAGCTTCATTTTATGTATTATGACTTGCACACCTTATTGGTTTCGATTTTCAAGAAGTTCGGAGTTGATTTGGATGAATAATTCTCAATTCAGAAGCTTTAAGTTGTAAGAGTTTATCAAGGTTTGACTTGTGAGTAAATGACCTCGTAATCAGGATATGAAGATTCTAATATGTTCGTATGATTATTTTGGACTTGAGCGTATGTTCGGGTTGAGTATAAGAAAGCCCGGGAGCATTGCGACGCTTAATGTGGAAGATTTGCATTTCGAAGATATTAGAATCTCCTAAGTTTGATATGAAGCGGACATTAGTGTTATCGATGTCTATTTGGGATTCCGAGCCTTGGAATGGGTTCATATTGTGATTTGTGACTTGTACATGGAATTTTGCTTCATTACGGAATGTTTAAGTATGACTCGGACGCGTTCGACAAAGTTTGAATGTTTGAAAGTCAAAAGAATGATTTTGATCGTCGATTTGTGGTTTTGATGTTATTCTTGGCGTTTAGAGCCTTTTGATAACTTTGGATAAGGTATTGAGACTTGTTGGTGTGATTGGACGGGTTCCCGGTGGCTTATGGTGTATTTGGGGTTGGTTTCAGACCACTTCTCCTTGTTTTGCAACTGTTGGTGCCGGTGTCTTGTGTTGTTCTTCACGAACACGAAGGGGGACACACGTTTGCGAAGAAGGAATTTTGGCTGCTGAGATTTTGTGCTTCGCGTTCGCGATGAAGAAGCTGGGCCTAGTGGACTTGGCCTTCGCGTTCGCGAGGGTGTGCATTCCAGATGTGGTAGCATGGTACGCGAGACTGTTCTCGCGTTCGCATAGAAGGTTTGGGGAGCAGAAGCTGAGTGTGCTTCGCGAACGCGAGGAACTTGCGGCTTTCGCGAAAAAGGGTCGACTAGGCAGTGTATAAGTTTGGAAATTCGGGTTTTGGATCATTTCACCTCAATTCTTCCCTGGGAGTTGACTTTGAGCCGATTGTGAAGTGTCATTTTCATCATGTATCATGTGGTAAGTGATTCCTATCTATTGTGAGTTAAATACATGGATTATATATGAATTTTAACATCAAAATTTGTAAAAATTTTAGGATTTTGGAAAACAAACCTTGAATTGGTAAATTTTGATTTTTACAATGAAATTGGAATGAAATTAGGAATAAGTTATACATTTGAGTTCGTAGTGTTATCGATAATGTTTATCTTCGAAAAAATTCGAAATCCAGGCACGTGGGCTCGGGGATAGACTTTGTTGACTTTTCTAGCGGAGTTGGGAATTATTATAAATTGTTAATTTACAAGTATTGGAGTATATTTTGATTTGTTTGATTAGTTTTGAATCGTTTGGCATTGGTTTGAGGTATTAGAGAGGCGTTGGAATCAAACAAATGAGGATACTTTTTCTTTTTTTCTTCCTCAGTCTCCGAGGTGGCCTCTTCAACTTGTTGGTTTTGCCATAGCACTTTTGCAGATGCAATCTCTTTATTTCTCAAATTTCGGACTTGCCTATCAAGAATGGAAATTGGAATTCCTTCATAAGTCAGTTCTTCATTAACCTCTATAGTCTCAATCAGAACAATAAGCGACAGATCTTCAACCACCCTCTTCAATATGGATACATGAAACACCTGGTGCAATAAAGAAATTTCTGGAGGTAGTTATAGCCTGTAAGCCACCTGACCAATCCTTTGAATGATTATGTACGGTTGGACATATCTTGGACTCAATTTCCCTTTCTTACCAAACTGTATTATACCCTTCATAGGGGAAACCTATAAAAATAGCCAAGCATCTTCTTTGAACTCCAAATCCCTTCGACGAACATCCGAATAGGACTTCTGATGGCTCTGAGCAGTTTTCAACTGCTCTTTAATGAAATTAACCTTCTCCATAGCCTGATGCACGAGGTCAGGTCCTATCAATCGTGTTTCCCCAATCTCGAACCATCCAATAGGAGATCTATATAACCTACCATATAAAGCCTCGAATGGTGCCATTTGAATGCTAGCGTGATAACTATTGTTGTTGAAAAATGGTATGAGTGGCAAGTGATCATCCCAGCTACCTTTGAAGTTAAGAACACAAGCGTGCAACATATCCTCAAGCGTATGAATAGTCCGCTCTTCATGCCTGTCAGTCTGCGGGTAAAAGGTTGTACTAGGATTCACCTTAGTACCCAAACCTTGCTGAAATTTCTTCCACAAATTAGCTGTGAACTATGCCCCCGATCAAAAATGATGGAAATTGGAGTACCGTGCAACCTGACTATTTCCTTGATATACAATTGATCATATTGTTCCACCGTGTCGGTTGCCTTAACAGGTAAGACTTGCGCTGATTTCGTGAGTCGATCCATAATCATCAAAATCGAGTCGAACATTCGAGGAGTGTGAGGTAGCCCTACCACGAAGTCCATATTATCATCTCCCATTTCCACATTGGAATTTCTATGTTTTGTTCCAACCCATTGGGCCTTTGATGTTGATCCTTCACTTGTTGATAATTTGAACATCTTGCCACAAAGTCCGCTACCTCTCTTTTCATGTTATTCCACCCGTAGACTTCCTTAAGATCATGGTATATCTTCGTAGAGCCTGGGTGCACAAAGTACCTGGAAGTGTGAGCCTCGGTCATGATTTTTTTCCCAGAGTCCATCCACATTTGGAACACATAGTCGCCCTTGGTACCTTAGTGTACCACCATCAATGCTAAGAGAAAAAGCCATGTTCTTGTGTTTATGAATTCCTTCCTTAAATTTTACTAATATTTCCTGTCCTGGAAGTTGATCCCCGTTTTCCAAAACCAACAAAGGTTCTAAGAGTCAAGTAAATGGTGGGACCTCCTTCCAGGAACTCCGATTAACTTATCTTATTGAGCCTCTCTCCTAGGGTTGGTTTTCTCATCTGATCCTAAAGCATTCAACAACCTGAGTGTTGTAGCTCTCTTGTTCTTGGCTGCTAGACGAGGAAATCGAGATTGCTTCATTGTATTGCTTCTTCTTGAATTCCATAACAAGTGATGATTCAGCCTTATTTTGCACAATCACCCTCCTTCACCAGAGATCACAAGAAGAACTCCCAAACTATCCAACCAATGAACCTCCTTGGCCAACAGCCTTTGATATGCCTCCAAGTGAGCCAAACTGCGCATAGATTTTTGGGTAAGAACAGCGGCCAGAACATTCGCCTTCCCCAGATGATATAGGATATCGATGTCGTAATCTTTGAGTAACTCAAGCCATCTTCTCCGCCTCAGATTCAATTACTTCTATTTGAAAATATATTGAAGGCTCTTATTTTTCATGAATTTATCCACGTGGAACCCATACATATAATGACGCAAAATCTTCAACGCAAATACCACTACCGCAAGTTCTAAGTCACGTGTTGGATAGATCCTCTCATGATTCTTGAGTTGCCTAGAAGCATAAGTGATCACCTTTCCATGTTGCATAAATACACACCCTAGTCCGATTCTCGAAGCATCACAATATACCACAAACGCATTCGTACCCTCTAGTAGGTTCAACACCGGTGTCGTAGTTAATCTTGATTTCAACTCTTGGAAGCTCCTTTCACAAGCATCTGACCATTGTAACTTAACTGCCTTCTACGCCAATTTAGTCAATGGACAGGAAAGAGTATAGAACCCTCCACAAACTTTCGGTAATACCAGCTAATCGCAAGAAACTGTGAATCTCTGTTGGAGTTGTAGGCCTCGACCAACTCTTCATAGCTGCGATCTTCTGCGGGTCAACCTTAATTGTTTCTATGGAGATTACATGACCCAATAATGTGACAGATTCAAGTCAGAATTCACACTTCAAAACTTCGCATACAACTTGTGCTGATGTAGAGTCCTCAAAACTGCCTTGAGATGATCGACATGGTCCTCTCGACATTGTGAGTATACAAGGATGTCGTCCATGAACGCTATCACAAAGGAGTCAAGAAAATGCTTGAGGACTCGATTCATAAGATCCATGAAAATTACCGGGGCATTTGTTAGCCCAAAAGACATTACCAGAAACTCAAAAGTGCCCATACCGTGTTCTGAAAGCTATTTTCGGAATATCTTGCTCCCTGATCTTCAATTGGTGATACCCCGATCTCCAATCAATTTTGGAGAAATACTTAGCACCTTGGAATTGATCAAACAAGTCATCTATCCTTGCAGTGGGTACTTATTCTTGATCGTGACCTTGTTGAGCTGCCGATAGTCAATACACATTATTAGTGACCCATCTTTCTTCCTTACAAAGAGAAGCAGTGCGTCCCAAGGCGACACACTCGGCTGGACTAAACCATTCTCGAGCAAGTCCTTTAATTGTTCCTTTAGTTCCTTCAATTATGTCGGTGCGATTCTATAGGGTGGAATAGATATAGGTTGCATGCCTGGCATCACATCAATTCCCAAATCAATTCCCTATCTGGTGGGATCCTATGGAGCTCATCCGAAAAGACTTCCGAAAATTCATTCACAACAGGAACGAACTCAAGAATAGGTGCCTCAGTATTGATGTCCATAACCCAGACCATATGGTAAATGCACCCCTTGTTGATCATCTTCGTGACCTTAAGGTAGGAAATGAACCTACCCTTCGGCACCACATCATCCCCCTTCCAATCAATAACGGGCTCATTTGGGAATTAAAACCTAATAGTCCTATTTCGACAATCAAGCTTGGCACATTTTGAAAATTATTATGTTTTAACTGTGTATTTCGATATTTTTGATTGTGACTTGTTGTTTCTCTGATTTTTCCTTTCTTATATGGGTATTTTATTTTGAAAGAAGACAGTTACCTTTACATACTAGTACTATTCCATATGGGGACGCTGCTTCAATGGATGCAGGTGGTTTATCAGCGGGCAACTTTGGTCCTCCGTAGCAGTTACTCCCGATTCAGCAGGTTTTGGTGAGCCCTACATTATTATGGGCCAGATATCATTTGATGTTGTACTTTGTGTTTTGAGGTATAGCCCGGGCCTTGTTGCCTGCATTTCAATATTACTCTTCTGTTGTACTTAGAGGCTCCGCAGACAAGTTGTGGGTGGTGTTTGATGTGGGAATTTGAACTAGAAATGTTCGTATTGGGCAAACATATTTTTCATTATATCTATAAACTTGTAATATTTTGGAAATTATTAATGAAGCTGCTAATGGGAAATGAAATGGGAGTTGTTAATGAAATCTTTTCAGTGTTTGATTAATGGAGTGCATCTCCTCTTTATTCATGGATGAGTTTGGGTAGAAGGAAATCTAATAGGCTTGCTCGGCGGGGTTTACTTAGTTGAGTGTCGGTCGTGCTCCTTGAGGTCGGGGCGTGACACCGGGACCGGAAGGTGGAGCTGGAGGTGGAACTGGAATATCAATTTGAGGGACCGTTGTACCCTCAGTAGGTGTAGGAACTGGTGCAGTTTGAGTAGGAATAGTGGGTTTAGGCGGTGTAGTAATTGGGGGGG
>MCJB01011109.1:168806-216266 GCA_002018475.1 Nicotiana obtusifolia | reverse complement strand
CCCCCCCCCCCCCCCCTTACAAAGTTAGGCAAGATACTTACCTCAAAGAAGCTAAATCAATACTCTAAAAAGCCCTTCCCGTGTGAAACAACTTCCGGTCCGACTCTAGCCAAAATAACATAATATCATGAATAAAATCCATAGGAAACAATTTCAGATAATAAAGATTCGATTGTTAAGGAAAACCAAAAAGTCAGCCCAAAAAGTAAATCCTATGCCCGCACCACAGAATCCAACAAAAATCACAAAATCTGAACACCCATTCGGATACTAGTCCAATCATACCATAATCATCAAATTCCGAACTCAAGTTGGCCTTCAAATCACCAATTTATGTTTTAGAAATGTTTTTACTAAAATCCCCAATTTTTCCAATTCAAAACATTAATTAATAATAAAAACAAGGATGTAATTATTAAATATATCAAAATCCGAATAAAAAATAGTTACCCCAATCCAAACCGTGAAAATCCCCACCAAAATCGTACAAAACCAAGCTATCTAACTTAAAACGTGATAAAAAAACCAAAACGTACTTTGTACATTCTGCCCAGTGAAACACATCACGATCGCGGAAAGTACATCACGATCGCGAAGAAGAAACATCACTGCCCCCAAAAATGAACTTCGCGAACGCGATAATAGGGGCGCGAACGTGATGAATCAAGTAGCCAAGCTTACGAGAATGCGGGCTATACCGCAAATGCGAATAAGAGAAGCTGCCACCCATAAGGATACACTACGCAAAGACGACTAACTCTTCGCGATCGCGAAGAACAACATCAGACACCAACCATCAGCGACCCAAAATATGATGAAATGGCCCGTAGCCCATCCGAAACACACCCGAGGCCCCCGGGACCCCATCCAATCCCAAAACGTAACATGGGCCTACTCTAAACCTAAAATCATACCCAACAACATCAAAAATACGAATCGCACCTCAATTCAAGGCTTATGAACTAGTAAACTTTCAACTTCCAAAACGAATGTCGAACCATATCAAATCAAACCGGAATGACCTCAAATTTTGCATGCAAGTCCCAAATAACATGACACACCTATACCAACACCTGGAACCACAATCCGAACCTGATATCTACAAAGTCAACTCTCAGTCACACATATCAACTTTCCAAACCTTCAACTATCCAAGTTTTGCCAATTGAAGCCAAAACAATCTAAATCCAAATCCAGACATATGCCTAAGTCCAAAATCACCATCTGGACCTTACAGAACCGTCAAAATTCTAATTTGAGTTCAAATACAAAAGTTAAACTTGGTTAACTATTCCAACTTAAAGCTTCTAAAATGGGAATCATTCTTCCAAATCAATCCCAAATCGTTCAAAGAATGAAACTGACCATACACACAAGTAATAATACAAAATAGGAAGCTACACAAAACCATAAACCACTGAACATATTTCTAAAGCTCAAAACGACCGATCGGGTGGTTACAATAATTAATGCAAACAAACCAAATCCCAAGATAAAATTCCTCCACATAAGGATAGGCAAGATACTTACACAAGTTAGGCCAAATCAACACTCAAAAATAGTTTTTCCTTTAAAATATACCTTCGTCAGGCTCAAATCTAGAAAAAAATGACTTAATAATATCAAACAATACAAGAGAATCCAATTTTGATTAATAAAGTTAAGATCTTTTCACAATTCCCCAAAAGTCAATTAAAGTGTCACGACCCTAAATCCAAAGGTCATGTTGGCACCGCTAGGTAAGAAAACAATCACATGATAACAATGAAAATGGAATAACATGGTCTAATAACCCAACAGTAGAACAATATCATAAAATTATCTGAGAATAAAGCCAAACTGCTATGATAACCAACCCTAAAATCTGGTGTCAACGAGTAAACAAGCACTATTAAATAACAAGGTATAGACAAAATCCTCTAATACAACTGTCTGAATGTAAGAACAATAAAGATAAAGATAACAAAAAGAGGACTTCAAGGACTGCGGACAATATGGTAGCTACCTCGTAGTCTCCTTAAAGCTGGCAATGACTCTAGCCTAAAAATCATCTCGACCGGATGTACCTGGGCTGCACACAAAGTGCAGAGTGTAGTATAAGTACAGCCGGCCCAATGTACTCAATAAGTAACAACACAGACCTTGGGTTGAAAAAAGTGACAAGTTCAGAACAACAATCCAATACCATTACCAATAATCGATAACACTTCAGAATATAACGGATAAACCGTAGAAACAGTAGCTCAATAGTATCAGGTTCAGCTTGACCACATTTATGTAATTTAGATATGCTTTCAAGTGTAACACTTAAAGCCCTACACAGATAAAACAGGTCAAATATCAGGTAGCATGAGGAAAATGCATCTCTATGCCTACATGTCAGGTATACATGTAAATCAACAATATCACAGTGGATCAATCAAGAATATTTACACTTAACACAGTACGAGTTCCTGGCATAAATGTCCATCATCAAGCACGGGTATGAAATATTGTGCTTGCGCTAATCATATTCATTTAACCGAATAGTTAGGACTAGCGCACGCGTCACCCCAAAATAATAACACTTAGCCCAATGTGGGTCTGGCGTACGCGTCACCTCAAAATCAATACCAAACCGGCTCTAAGGCCCAAACTCAGCCATTTACCGTTCAAGTCTCATATAAACACATTTCAAATACTCATTTTAATAGAGTTACCCTTATGCGGTATCAACAACATGTGAGAAATCAAATAAGAACTAATGAGACAGAGATATTATTCACGGATTTAGTATCATGACTTAAAACATGTATGCAAATAAGGTACATAACTCAGAGAGAACAAGAATACCCCTGTCATGTCTTAAATAGTTAACACATAGCCTAGACATGATGTCTAACATGATTCACAGTTCAAATAATCAATTAAGTAGAGGAAACAGGAGATAACATGATATGATAGCAAAACAAGCCCGGCAATAGCCTAAAGGCCTCCCCAAACCAGAAACAACCCGGTGCACGCACACATGCCCGTCACAAAGCGTGTACATCACCCCAATATCTTTCATATAACGTAGTCGTTAGGGTTAAATACCCTCAATTCTAAGTTTAGATGTGTTACTTACCTCAAAGCCCACAACCCAAAGCTCCAACAAACCCTTGACTCGCGAATTTGCCTTCGAACGACTCAAATCTAGTCACAAACAACTTAATATAATCAATACAAGCTATAGGTATCGATTTCGCACGATAAAGGTAATCTTTCACAAAAATCAGAAAGTCAACCCAAAAATTCTACCTCGGGATTGCATCGGAACCCAACAAAAGTTTTAAAAAATCCGAACACCCATTAAATTACAATTCCAACCATACTAAAATCATCCAATTCCAACCACAAATCGACCCTCAATTCCCTAAATCTCACTCTACCATACATAGTCCAAAAATCCCCAAATTTCACCTAAAAACACACCATATAGGTGTAAAATCAATGGGTATTCAATATTTATGGAAAAAAGTGATTAAAAGTCACTTAACTCTTCAAGTATAGTGAATCCCTCTCAAAAAGCGCTCCTAACCAAGCTCCACAAGTCCAAAATGAGAAAAATGCCAAACCCTTTGACATTTATGTTCTGTCCAGCAAAACCGCACCTGCGGTCCAATTCTTCGCTTCGGCAAAAACACTTCTGTGGTAAAGTTTCTGCATCTGTGGAGCTCACTTAAACTCCGCCTCACCATATCTGCGGCCCAATGCCCGCACCTGCGGAATCGTAGCTGCAGAGCTTCTCCGCATCTGCGGCTCTTGCATACGCAATCCTCTTCCGCTTTTGTAGGCCTTCCATCGATTCTACAAACGCGCTTCTGTGCACCAAAATTTGCTTCTGCGAAAACCCATGACCACCTCATCCTTCGCACCTACGGTCACAGGCATGCACCTGCGGCGTTGCATGTTCGATTAATTCTCGCATCTGCGTATCTTCCCAGCTCCAACCCAGAACCGCTTCTAAGACCCCTTGGCCGCTTCTGCGGTCTCGCACCTACAACCAAAATCATGAAAGTGTGGTCACACTTGAACTGAAGCAAACAGAAATTTCTTAAGTCCAAAACTGAATCCAATTTCAATCTGAATCATACCCGAGGCCCCCAAGACCCCATCAAACGTACCAACACATCCTAAAACATGATATGAAATAGTCGAAGCCTCAAATCACATCAAAAAACATCAAATTCACGAAACCATACCCCAATTCAAGCCTATTGAAACTTATGAACTTCCAACTTCGTAAACCAAAGCCGAATCATATCAAACCAACTCTGATTGACCTAAAATTTTGCACACAAGTCACAGATGACACAACAGACCATCTTCAACTCTGGAAACAAAAATCTGAGCCCGATATCAACAAAGTCAACTCTCAGTCAAACCTCTCAACATTCAAAACATTCAACTTTTCAACTTTCGCCAATTCCAGCCAAAAACGATCTGCGGACCTCCAAATCAATATCCGGATATACTCCTAGGTCTAAAATTACCATATGAAGCTGTTAGAACCATCAAAACTCTATTTCAAAGTTGTCTACACAAAAGTCAAACTCCGGTCTACACTTTCAACTTATGCTTCCAACTTTAGGACTAAGTGTCTTAGTTCATTTCAAAACATCCCAGGACCGAACCAAACACCCCTGACAAATTACATAACCATAAATGAACATAGAGGTACCGATAAATGGGGGAACGGGGCTATAATACACAAAATGACCGGCCGGGTCATTATATTCTCCGCCTCTTAAACAAACGTTTGTCCTCGAATGGGTCTAGAATCATATATGAAGTCTAAAATAGGTGTGATTACTTGCTCCGCATCTCCCGCTCGGTCTCCCAAGTAGCCTCCTCGACTGGCTGGACTCTCCACTGAACTTTCACTGAAGCTATATTCTTTGATCTCAACTTTTGAACCCGCCAATCCAAAATGACCTCCGGCACCACATCATAAGTCAAATCCCTATTTAGATATACTGTGCTAAAGTCGAAAACATGAGACTGATCACCATAATACTTCTGGAGCATAAAAACATGAAACACTGGGTGAACACTCGATGGACAATGTAGTAATCCAAGCTTGTAGTCCACCTTTCCAATCCTCTCAGGTACCTCTAAAGTGCCAATCTACTGATGGCTCAACTTTCCTTTCCTTTCGAACCTCATCACACCTTTCATGGGTGAAAATTCGAGCAATACCTTCTCTCCAGCTATATATGCGATATCACAAACCTTACGATCAGCGTAACTCTTCTGTCTAGACTGCGTTGTATGATGCCGATCTTGAATCAACTTCACTTTCTCCAAGGCATCCCGAACCAAATTGGTACATAACAACCTAGCATCTCTCGGCTCAAACCAACCAACTGGAGATCGACACAGCATCAAATATAAGGGCTCATAAGGAGCCATCTGAATACTCGATTGTTAGCTGTTGTTTTAGGAAAACTCTGCAAGCGGTAGAAACTGATCCCAAGAACCCCCTCGAAATACATATCACAAGCGCATAGCATATCCTCCAAGATCTTACTGGTGCGCTCAGACTGTCCGTCCTTCTTGGGGTGGAATTTTGTACTCAACTCAACCCGTGTTCCCAACTCTCATTGCACAGCTCTCCAAACCTACAGTGTGAATTGTGTGCCTTGATCGAAAATAATGGACATGGCACACCGTGAATACGAATTATCTTGCGGATATATATCTGAGCCTGTCGCTCTGAAGAATAGGTAGTCACAACCGGAATGAAATATGCAGACTTAGTCAACCGGTCCATAATCACCGAACTGCATCAAATTTCATCAAGGTCTATGGGAGCCCAACAACGACGGCCGTGGTAACATGCTCCCACTTCCACTTGGGAATCTCAAGTCTCTAATGCAAACCGCCCGGCCTCTGATGCTTGTACTTCACCTGCTGACAGTTCAAACACCGAGCCACATACCCCATTATATCTTTATTCATTCTTCCCCATCAATAGTATTGCCCCAAGTCCTGACATCTTGGCTGCACCGGGATGAATGGAATACCATGAACTATGGGTCTCTTCAAGAATCAACTCATGCAACCCATCCACATTGGGCAAAGAAATTCGACCCTGCATCCGCAACACCCCATCATCTCCAGTAAAAACCTCCTTAGCATCACTATGCTGCAACGTGTCCTTAAGGACTAGCAAATGGGGGTGATCCTACTGATGCTCTCTGATGCGCTCACACAAAGAAGACCGAGAAACCACGCAAGCTAGAACCCGACTAGGCTCCAAAAAATCTAACCTCACGAACTGATTGGCCAAGGCCTGAACATATGATGCTAGCAGTCTCTCACCAACTGGAATACTTGCAAGGCTACCCATACACATAGCCTTTTTTCTCAAGGCATCGGCCACTGCATTGGCCTTTCCGGGATGATACATAATGGTAATATTATAATCTTTTAAAACCTCTAGCCATCTTCGCTACCTCAAATTTAGATCCTTTTGCTTAATCAAGTGTTACAGATGCTGATGATATATAAATACCTCACAAGAGACACCGTTGAGATAATGCTTGCAAATCATCAATGCATGTACAATAGCCGCCAACTCTAAATCGTGAACATGGTAGTTCTTTTCATGGGGAATCAACTAGCGCAATGCATAAGCAATCACCCTACGCTTCTACATTAAGACACACCCAATATTGATCCGAGAAACATCACAATAAACTGTATATGAACCCGATGTTGAAGGCAAAACTAGAACTGGAGCTATGGTCAAGGCCATCTTGTGCTTCTAAAAGCTCTCCTTATACTCATCAGTCCACCTGAAAGGGGCACCAAAGGTGCAGAAGTGGACGAGAAACCCTCCACAAAATGACGTAATATCCGGCTAAGCCAAGAAAACTCTGAATTTCAGTAGCTGAAGATGGTCTGGGCTAACTCCGAACTGCCCCAATCTTTTTTAGATCTACCTTGATCCCCTTACTTGACACCACGTGCCCCAAGAATGCCACAAAATCAATCCAAAACTCACACTTGTAGAATTTAGCATATAGATTCTTCTCTCTCGACGTGTGGAGTACAATCCTTAGATTCTGCTTATGATCCTCTTGGCTACGTGAGTACACCAGTGTATCATCAATGAATACTATGACAAAAGAATCAAGATATGGTTGGAATACACTGCTCATCATATGCATAAATGTTGCTGGGTTATTGGTCAGCTCCAAAGATAACACAAGAAACTCGTAGTGACCATAGCGGGTCCTGAATACCATCTTCAGAATATCAGAATCCCTAATCTTCAACTAGTGACACCCAGATCTCAAATAAATCTTAGAGAACACTCTAGCACCCTGAAACTGGTCAAATAAGTCATCAATGCACGGTACTGAGTACTGTACATTTTCTTAATTGTAAATTTGTTCAATTGCCTATAATCAATCCACATCCGCAGAGTACCATACTTCGTCTTCACAAACAGAACTGGTGTTGTAACGAACCGATCGGTCATTTTGAGATCTAGCACGTCACTCGGTGGTTTGAGGCCTTGCATAGCTTCACTTCATGTATTATGACTTGTACGTGTAATCGGAATTGAATATTGGGAAGTTCGGAGTTGATTCGGTTCGAATTATTCTAATTTCGGAAGCTTTAAGTTTGAAGAATTTACTAGATTTGACATTTGAGTAAACAAACTCGGAATTAGGATTTGAAGGTTCCAATAGGTTCTTATGATGATTTCGGACTTTGGCGTATGTTCTAGTTGAGTATCAGGTCGCCTAGGAGCATTTTGGCGCTTATTGTTGAAAGTTGGCATTTTGAAGGTTTTAGAGTTTCCGAAATTTGGTTTGATATGGAATTTGGTGATATCAATGTCCATTTGGGGTTTCGAGCCTTGGAATAGGTTCGTATCATGATTTGTGACTTGTGCATAGAGTTTGGCATCATTCCAGAATATTTTGATATGATTTGGATGCATTCGTTAAAGTTTGGAAGTTTGGAAGTTGAAAGACAGATTTTTATTGTTGATTCATGATTTTTATGTTATTTGTGGTGTTTCGAGCCTTTGGATAAGTTTGTATAAGGTGTTGGGACTTGTTGGTATGTTCGGACGGGGTCCCGAGGGCTCAGGTGAGTTTCGGGGTGGTTTCATACTATTTCTAGGCCATTATTAATTGCTTGTTTTTTGTTACAGCAGTGTGCACCGCTATCGTGAACATTGGATCACGTTCCCGAGGATCAAAATGGGAGAAAGGGGTCTGTGAATTGTGTTCGAGGAGAGAGATATGCGTTAGCGTAGAAGAAATTTTTGCTGCACATGGCTGACTTTGGAAGCTCATATCTTGCAATCTATAAAGAACTTGGAGATGATCAAAAAGTGAAAGTTCTAGCCCTTGGTGTCTAGTTTGCAGAAAGTAAAACCATTTGTAATTTGGACTTTTGTACAATATGTAATGACATTTACTAGAGGCTATTTGGAGGAGTGGGGCAGCTTGTTCTTCGCGATTGCGACTGCTTTTCCGCGATCGCAAAGGGTAAATACCTGGGGAGAAGCTATATTTCAAGGTTTTCGGCCATTTTATCATATTTGGAGCAATGAAGCTCGGATTGAAGCATTTTTTGAAATGTTTTCGCCATATGGGTTGGGGTAAGTGTTCTCTATTTAGTTTTGACAATATTTCATGAATCTATCCTCGTTTTTGGCATTTGCTTGATGATTTAAAAAGAGAAAGTAGGGGTTTTTGTCTAAAGTTTCATAGAGTGAATTATTGAGTTTTGAACTTCGATTTGGAGTCGGATTGGAGTGAAACTAGTATGGTCGGACTTGTATTTGAATGGGTTGTCGCATTCTGTGACTTTTATCGGGTTCCAGGCACGTGGGCCCGGGGGTTGACGTTATTGACTTTTCGAGCGGAGTTGGGAATTTTTATAAATTGATTTATTACGAGTATTAGAGTTTATTTTTATTGGTTTTCACATTGTTTGAATAGTTTTGGAGCGACGGGCATCGGTTTAAGGTGTTAAAGTGGCGTTGGAGCCAGTTATGGAACTTCAAAGCAAGTTAAGTCTCATGCCTAACCTTATGAGCGGGAAACTACAGCCTAGGTGATATAATTGCTATGTGCTAATAGTTGTGGGTGCTACGTATGTACGAGGTGATGAGTGTCCGTACCTAGCTAAAGCATGTTTATTTCCGCGTAGACCTAGGACTTTTATCAAGTAATATGTGAATTACTCGAACTCGCTATGATGCCTTAATTAAATGGATTTATAATTGAAGTTGATTTGGAAATATATACATACATACATACATACATACATACATATATATATATATATGTATATATATATATATATATATATTTATTTATTTATTTATTTATATGTTAGGCCGAGCCTTATCACCTTGAGTTGTTGGCAAGTTATTTAAGAAATGGTAAAGGTTATATTCACTTTGTGCTCATGTACTGTATTGTAAACACGTGTCTCGTAATTCGATAAGTTCCTTCCTTTCTTGTGGAGCGGGCTGAACGCCTCGGCAGAACAATAGATGCATCTATGGTTCGTGCAGCTCGACCCTCGATAGTGTACACATTATTCTGGATTGGGCCGAACGACCTCGGCATAATCGTGCGTTATATCGCTGGCAGTCGAATATTCACAAGATTACCCATCCAATGATGCCTGGCATTTCATGTGGTATTCCTTATTTGTCTGATACAGGCACTTGATACATCTGAGCTATTGAGGTAGAATACAAGACTGAGAAATTCATACCTTTAAAAGAAATTGTTGGAAGATTATGTAACATACAAATTTGCCCCATTATTGATGTGTGCTTCATATATGCTTAAGATTTACTATATTGGTTAATTGCACCTCTAGTAAGTGTCGATGTCGACCCCTCGTCACTACTTCTCCAAGGTTAGGCTAGATACTTACTGGGTACGCGTTGGTTTACGTACTGATGCTGCACTTCTGCACTAAATGTGCAGGATCCGATATATTCATCTGGTGCTCATCTTGGCGTGTAGGCATAGCTGCTGAGGGAACATTATGGTGAGCTGCATTATAGGCTACGCACGCTGCCCACCGAGTCTTCATCGTACTATTTACTTTATCATGTCTTATTTACATTCCAGACAGATTGTTGTATTATCATTGTATTCATTAGTAAATGCCTATGCACTTGTGACGCCGGGTTTTACGATATGCTAGTTGTTGCTTATGGATTTATATATCATTATCGCCTTTCATTTATTTTATGAACTAATACTTATGTACGTTCCCGTGGATATAAAAGTGTAAATTTATTTCCTTAATAAAATTTATGATTTCGAACATAAGAAAATGAACAGTTAATGTGATAGTTCACGTTAGCTTGTCTAACGGTGACGTTGGGCGCCATCACGGCCTATAGTGGATTTTGGATCGTGTCAGCTTGGTATTAGAGTGTTAGGTTTACTTAGGTCTCACGAGTCATGAGCAAGTCTATTAGATTTTTGTGGATCGGTACGGAGATGTGTATACTTATCTTCGAGAGGCTACAGGGCTGTTTGGAGCACTTCTCTTCTTGATTCCTCATCGTGCAATTTGATTCCATTAGAGTTTATGCCTTCATTTCCTTCCTGTTCAAGCTTATGGTATGAGGAGCGCTTATTATTAATTGGGCATCGGGGAGTTGTAGTGGTACTGCAGGCGTGGTGCAGGATGTTTCTCCATGCGTATTCAAGTAGGTTATTATCATCGCCTTGTGGAAGGGCGTTCTGTCGTTTCAGCCTAACATTTGTATTTCCTATGGTTTCGAGGCTATGCACAGACTATCATGATGTTCATGCATTGTTATACCACAGTGTTGGTGTAATGGTAGGGTGCTTGTTTATATGTCGAGACAGTGAATGACTTGAAAGGAGGATTTCTCATTGCATGATCTAGAGGTTCGGCATTTAATTATAGTAGAGGAAAGGTAATCGAATTATGAATTTTTAGGCTTTGGTTGATGGAGTAACGAGACTGGATATTTTCAAGCGTGATGGAATTCTCATTGGCTATGTGGTGTCATCTTCCTTGTTTGAACGCATTAAGGTTCGCTGGCGTTATGGTATTTCGTGGTTTGCCTTCGTGGCAGGGTGTTGTGAAATGGCGCATGAGAAGCAGTTGTTAGAGATGGCGATGTGTAGCGGTTTCAGAATCGAATCGATGTTTCTATTGCTGATGGCTCGAGAAAGATGATCTTCAAAGAGGATTGGAGTTGGTAGCAATTTATTAGTTCAAGTGCTACAGAGATGGATTATGATTTGAGGCAGTATTTTGGCAGCAAAGGAGGAGGAAGGACATGGTGGGACGTGTCCCACAGAGGTTGAATTGCTAGAAGGTCAAGTGTGAACAGCAGAGGTTGAGAAGTTGCTTAAGGAGATAGTTTAACTGAAGTGGGAGTGGTAGAATAGCGTATGGATTTTGTGGTAGAATAACTACATGCCTTGAGAAAGTTTAGAGCAATTTGGGAATCATGGTGGAAAGTGACTAGGTCTACGAATTTTATTTGGGATGGTGGCTACTGTAGTAAGGAAGATTGAATATGGCATAGAGGAGTTTGTTTGAAATGAAAAGGGGTGCGAAAGCTTGATTATTGTTTTTTGGATGCAACGTGACTTCGAGTTTGGAATGTATTGTCGGACTTTTAGTTGATGTCTATGGGGATTGAACAAATTTCCAACTGGTGGACGAGCATGGGCTTAGGAGGGCTTATTAATTTCGTAGTAGTGGTACCAAGTGTACTATCGTTGGAAGATGTCGATATGGAATCCCATAGGTGGGCTATGTCCTGTGGGCAGGTTAGCGGTTGCATGATTTTGATGAAGTTTCTACGAAGAGTTCTACTTACTACTTGGCATAAGGCCAAATATGCGATTGTGGCTGATAATTCGGAATGTTCATGAAATGTTTTCAAGAGATTTCGAGAAATTTGGCGGGTTAACTGTGCGAGATCATGGTGATTGAGAAGGAGGAATCTTTGTGGGTTCTACATTATGTGATGGTAGCTTAAAGCTAAGTGGGGGAGCCCACTATCTACAATTGGATCGCATGGTTGTCTATTTTTGCGGTTTCTAGTTATCGGTGCATTGGTGGATTATTTATGACTAAGAAAAGAAAACATCAGGGGTAATTCGAGAAAAGAACTGGATAAATGTGTGTTGTATTTCACCTTATCGACTCAGGTTCAGGTTTTGGGAAGACTCGGAGTTTGTGCTTCTTGTGGATGTGATGTACAAGAAAAATAATTTATCTGGTTGCTTCTTTGGGAGTGTTCATGTGCTGATAGCGCATTAGAGATTGGTTTATATTTGGAACCAAGTCAGAGTGGGTGACTCTTAATAGTGGTTTTAATGGGTTCATTATATGGGTGAAGACCGGAATTTTGTAGCAGAGTGTCAAGTATACTTGGAGAATTTTCAATGTTATCGTCAGGTATGTGGAGCAGTATTGGAAAAATGGGAGAAACATTTTTGGATTCGGGGAAGGTATTTCAGAACGGGTGTACCAGCTTGAGATGCTATTGTGTGCATAAGAAGGGTATGAGATGGTTCATGGGTATTGAGACGATATGGTAATCGTGAATTAGATAACTCGGAAGACGTGTTGTTGAGTTTCGTTATGTTCTCGAATGGAGCTATTATTATTTCTAAGGAAATTCAAGAGTAAATTGAAAGAAGTGGGATTGGTTAGTAATGGTCTAAATCAGCATAATTATGGCGATGATCAGTTCCTCCGGTGTGTTAAGTTATACAGGTGGTTTTTGGTTGTGCGTGCGGGCTTGACAGGCACCATAATTTGATTGATTTGAGAGGTATTTGATTCCAATGTCCTTGTTATGTGTGAGTGGATCCCGGAAGAATTATGGCGGTTTAGACCACAACATGAGGTTTGTATTTTCTGCAGTTATGGGAATTCAGCTACGCATTGCAATGGCTATCTGAAATGAGTTAAGTGAAAGGGTTCTAGTAAATCAAGTGTTTATTCTACTAGTAGTACAGAGGTTATGATGAATTCTTGTACTCTCATGTAGCAGCATGATAGGTGCAGTGAGCGGCATGGGAATTGAAAGTGGAGGATCAAGGTTGCGGTTCGGTGTTGACAAGAATGTCATGAGCTCGAATGAGAAAGGAAGAATTTAGATGTTCGGAGTAAGCTGGTATGTTCTTTAGTGTCACCTAAGAACGGTCCTCTGTAAGAGGCATTGTGTATTAATTTGCGGATTCTTGATTTGCACTACAAATTTGTACATTTGGAGGTGTGGACGTGAAGATTATGCTACCTGGTGCAGAAGGTCGTGGGAGTATAACCCCGGGGAAGACCGTATAAGAGTAACAATGTTTGTCACTTGATTGTTAAGGGTTGAAACCAAGTATGGAGATCATGGTACTATTGCTAATGTGAGGTTTATGCTTGGAAGGCGCTCTATTCCTTGGTTATGGACCGTGGGGGTTTGTTCCGGATTGGACAGCTGCTCGTGTGTGTCATGAATAGGGGCATGGTGGATCCTTGGAAGGTTGTGGCCTAGTATGGTATGATTAGAATCGGCTTGAGGCCCATTGGTGGGTCTAATATGAATGTGTGCTCTACGTCAAGTCAGATGTGTATATTCTGCATAGCCATTGCTTACGGAGGAGTCTTCGGGCATTGGATGCTTTTCCTATTGCCAGCTATTCCATGTAATACTCTATTGTGCTAGGTGGGTTGTGGGACGACTTGATTATTCGCACGTGTGTTGTGATTCCATGTAGCTTGTGGTGTTATATGAGCAGGATGGCTCTCGAGATGCAGGTCATTTATTGCACCTTAGTCGTGCTTGGGTTTTGTAGCTTATGGCACTATCCGTCTCTCCAGGGTTGTATTATGCACTTGGCGTGATTGTGGTCGATATTGGGGCATTTCGTAAGTATAAGCATTATGGCTTATGGGTGTTTTCTTGTTTGTTTTTGTGTGGATCGGGTGGCACGTCGCCACGGGTATATTGTTTGGATTGGGTGGTATGCCTCCACTGGTATATTATTTAGATCGGGTTGCATGCCGCAACGGTATCATGTGTGGATCGGGTTACACGCCGTAATAGTGAGATGTTGAGTACAGTTCCCTATACTTTTTTCCATGTACTTTTTTTCTCATTCTCTGAGAAAGGTTCATAGCATCTTTTCGGCTGTTTTATTCATTACGCGGCTAGGTAGTTCCTTATCAGAGTTCATTCTTCCTTATGAGTCATATTCGAGTTGTAGCTTATTGGCACTTAATGGCGCTGTATGTGATTTTAGATGGTGTTAGAGGTGGCCCATTGCCCCAGCAGCTTGTACGTGGTGAGACGAGGTTCTTGGACCTGAGATCAGTGCGATCGGATTTAAGTAGGGCATATTAAAGTGAAAATATAATTATTCAGTTCAGAATGAGGTAACGGTTCTTGTCAGGTGAAGAGACTTCATGAATTATCATTATGGTAGGTGATTAGTTTCTACACATCTCTTTCATCGTGGCGGTATTGTGAGAGTTAGAAAAGGGCTTACATGTGTTATGAGGCGTATTGCGGGCAGTGGATTCGTGAAATTGCAGCTATTGTGGTCGAAGAATGTTATTATGGGCTTGTGAATTATGCGATGCGTGGTGTGATTTCAGCAAAGGTGCATGATCATAATTTGGTACAATGTTTAGTGATTAATGCGGTGTTTGTATTTTAGAATCGGGTCTCATGGAGAATTTCGGATGTTGGGATTTGGTTCTAAGGCTTGTTAGCTAAGGTTATAGGGAGGATCTTTAGTCGAGCCAAATATGCTCACATGGGTTGTGGTAGCATGGGCAAGTGCACAAGGTGTTAAATAGTGATTTTGGACAACTCGGGAATATTTCATGGCACATTCGAGGAAGAACGTATGTTTAAGTGGGGGAGAACGTATTGACCCGACCGATCATTTTGAGCTCTATCGCGTCGCTCGACGGTTTGAGGCCTTGGGTTTCTTCACTTCATGTATTATGACTTGTGCGCATAGTCAAAATTGAATTTTGGGAAGTTCGGAGTTGATTTAGATGGAAAAATTCTAATTTCGGAAGCTTTAAGTTGAAAGAATTGACTAAGGTTTGAGTTTTGAGAAAATGACCTCATAATCGGGATTTGAAAGTTCCAATAGGTACGTATGATTGGGTCGCCCGGGAGTTTCAGCGTTGTTGTCGAAAGCTAGCATTTTGAAGGTTTTAGAATTTCTTAAGTTTCGTTTGAGGTGGACTTTGTTGATATCAATGTCCGTTTGGGGTTCCGAGCCTTGGAATAGGTTCATATCGTGATTTGTGACTTGTGCATAAAGTTTGGCGTCATTCTGGATGTTTTGATATGATTAGGACGCATTCGTCGAAGTTTGAAAGTTGAAAAAAAGATTTGTATCGTCGATTCATGATTTTTATGTTATTTGCGGCGCTTCGAGCCTTTGGATAAGTTTGTATAAGGTATTGGGACTTGTTGGTATGTTCGGATGGGGTCCTGAGGGGCTTGGGTGAGTTTCGGGTAGTTTCGGAACATTTCTATGCCATTTGTAATTGCTGGTTTTTGGCTAAAGCAATGTGCATCGCGATCGTGAACATTGGATCGCGTCCGCGAAGAGTAAAATGGGAGAAAGGGGTCATCGCGATCGCTGAGACAGATTTGCGTTTTGCGAAGAAGATATTTTTGCTGCACATCCTTGACTTTGGAAGCTCATATCTTGCAATCTATAAGGAATTTGGAGATGATCCAAAAATGCAAGTTGTAAGTCTTGGTGTCTAGTTTTTCAGAAAGTCAAACAATTTATCATTTGGAGTTTTCTATAAAAATTTAGAACCATTACACTAGAGGCTGTCTGGAGGAGTTGGGCAGCTTGTTCTTCGCGATCACGATTGGTTTTCTGCGATCGAGAAGGGAAATTTTGAGCTGAGAAAAGCTGTGCCTCATAATCACGAAACATTTTCCACGATCGTGCAGGGTAAATACCCGAGTAGAAGTTATATTTCGGGGGTTTCAGCCATTTTATCATATTTGGAACTATGAAGATCGGATTGAAGCGATTTTTGCCGTACAGATTGGGGTTAAGTGTTCTCTACTTCGTTTCGATTATATTTCATGAATCTATCTTCGTTTTTGGCATTTGGTTGATGATTTAAAAAGGGAAATTGGGGGGTTTTGTCTAAAGTTTCATAGAGTGAATTTTTTGAGTTTTGAACGTCGACTCGGAGTCAGATTTGAGTGAAACTAGCATGGTTAGACTTGTAATTGAATGGGTTGTCGGATTTTGTGGCTTTTGTCGGGTACCGGGCACGTTGGCCCGGGGGTTGACTTTATTGACTTTTCGAGTAGAGTTTGGAATTGTTATAAATTGATTTATTATGTGTACAAGACTATATTTTTATTGGAGCGACGGGCTTCATTTTGAGGTGTTACAGTGGCGTTGGAGCTGGTTATGGAACTTTGGAGTGAGGTAAGTCTCATGTTTAACCATATGAGGGGGAAACTACCCCTTAGGTAATATAGTTGTTATATGCTACTAGTTATGGGTGCTACGTGCGTACGAGGTGATGAGAGTCTGTACGTTGCTAAAGCATGTTTATGTCCAAGTAGACCTAGGGCTTTATCAAGTAATATGTGAACTACTCGAACTCACTATGTTGGCTTAATTAATTTAATTTATAATTGAAGTTGATTTGGAAATAAATAAATAAATATATATATATATATATATATATATATATATATATATATATATATATATATATATGTATATATGTTCGGCCGAGCCTCATCACCCTGAGTTGTTGGCAAGTTATTTAAGAAACGGTAAAGGTTATATTCACTTTGTGCTCATGTACTGTATTGTAAGCACGTGTCTCGTAATTCGATAAGTTCCTTCCTTTCTCGTGGAGCGGGCCAAACGCCTTAGCAGTATAATGGATGCATCTATGGTTCGTGCTGCTCGACCCTTGGCAGTATACACATTATTCTGTATCCGGCCGAACGACCTCGGCATAATCGTGCGTTATATCACTGGCAGTCAAATATTCACGAGATTATCCTTCCACTGATGCCTGGCATTTCATGTGATATTCCTTATCCGTTTTATACTGGCACTTAATACATCTGAGTTGTTGAGGTAGAATACAAGACTGAGAAATTCATACCTTAAAATGAAAATTTTGGAAGATAATGTAACTCACACATTTACCCCATTATTGATGTGTGCTTCATATCTGCTTATGATTTATTATATTGCTTTATTGGACCTCTAGTAAGTGTCTATGTCGACCCCTCGTCACTACTTCTCCGGGTTGAGGTTAGATACTTACTGGTTACGCGTTGATTTACGTACTCATGCTACACTTTTGCACTAAATGTGCGAGATCCGACATGTTCATCTGGTGGTCATCGTGGTGCGTAGGCGCAGCTGTTGAGGATACTTTATGGTGAGCTGCATTCCATGATACGCATCGCATCCCATGGAGTCTTCATTGTACTTTTTACTTTATCTTGTCTTATTTATATTCTGGACAGATGTTGTATTATTATTTTATTCCTTAGTAACTGCTCATGCACTTGTGATATCGGGTTTTGTGATATGCTAGTTGTTGCTTACATATTTATATATCATTATCGCGTTTCATTTCTTTTATAAACTAGTACTTTATGTTCTCGTGGATTTAAAAGCGTAAATTTATTTCCTTAATAAAATTATGATTTCAAAAGTAATCGAATGAACGATTAATGTGATAGTTCACTGTTGGCTTGCTTATAGTTGATTTTGGATCGTGATAGGTGCACCCAAGGCGACACACTAGGCGTAATGAATCCCTTTATCAAGTAGCTCGTGAAGATGTTCTTTCAATTCCTTCAACTATGTTGGTGCCATACGATACTGAGGAATAGAGATGGGCTGAGTACCCAGTACCAAGTCAATACCAAAATCAGTGTCCCTATCGGGTGGCATGCCCCGCAGGTCTACAGGAAAAACATTCGGAAAGTCTCTCACTACCGAAATGGACTCAATGGTAGGAGTATCAACAATAACATCCCTCAGAAAGGCCAAATATACCTGACATCCCTTTTCAGCTATCCGTTGGGCTTTTAAATATGAAATCACTCTACTAGGAGCATAGTCCAAAGAAACCCTCTACTCAATCATAGGCAATCTCGTTATCACAAATGTCACAGTCTTAGGGATGCAATCCAGAATAGTGTGACATGGTGACAACCAATCCATGCTTAAAATCACGTCACAATCAACCATGCTAAGCAGTAAAAGATCAAATATCGTCTCTAATCCCCCTATAGCCACCATAAACGACCGATATAAATGGTCCACAATAATAGAATCACCCACTGGCATAGATACATGAACAGGCGTAACTAAGGAATTACGGGGCATATTCAAATAACGAGCAAAGTAAGATGATACATATGAATAAGTGGAACCAGGGTCAAATAATATGGAAGCATCCATGTAGCACGCCGAAACAATACTTGTGATCACTGCGTTGAAGCAACTACCTCTGTCCTGGCGGGCAAAAGCATAGCAGAAAGCCTAACCACCACCTGATTAACCTCCCCCTATAGGGCGACCTCGAACTCCTTGTGTCCAATCTCGAGCTAGCTGAGCGGGTGATGAAGCAACTAATGCAGTGGTCATAGACTGGCCTCGCTGCTGCACTGGACCTCTATAATGATGGGGGCAATACTTCCTCACATGCCTCAACTATCCACAATCATAAAAACCTCGAGCTGGAAATAACGGTGGAGCCTGAATCAGGCCCCAAGAACTAAAATAGCCACTGCAAGAACTCGGTACTGACGAATCCTGAACTAACGGAGCATGGGATGAACTCTGAATTGGGAGGGCACTGAAGGATGACTGACCCGGAGGAGCTGTATGAACCATGACTAGCTGATGTACTATGATTAAACCTAGCATTCGTCTCGGCCTCTCGAGCCAAACTGTAACGTAGGCCATAGTTGAGGCCATCAATGAACCTCCTGATCCTCTCTCTCTCTCTATGGGAAACAGTCATCTAGCATGACGTGCCAAATTTGTGAATCTCTTCTTATACTGGGTCAAAGTCATATCTCCTGCGTAGCTACTCAAATCTCTACGCAGCTCCTCCCTGCGAGTCTTTAGGACAAACTTCTCCAAAAAGAGAATGGATAACTCATGCCATGAAAGTGGTGTTGTGACAACTGGCCTGCTCTACTCATAGGCCTGCCACCATTTGTTGGCTACCCCAGTCAGCTGAAAGGTGGTAAATGCAACTCCTTTGGTCTCCAAAATACTCGCTGTTCGAAGAATCCGCTAACACTGGTTTAAGAAATCCTAAGCATTCTCTGACTCCTCCCAACTGAACTCTTGAGGCTTAAGCCTCCCAAACCTCTGTAGTCTCTTATGCTCCTCATCACTCATAGGTGGGCAGACCTCGGTTTGAGAAGCAGCAACCAGTTGGGCTTGTAGTACCCATGGTGTCTGGAGCCCTTGAGCTACTTGCTCTAAAGTACGGGCAGTAGGAGTTTGAGCATATTCCCCGGACTGAGAAGTGGTTGGTGCAGCTGGAACTAAAGATTTCCTGTGCTAGGCTCGTGCACACAGTCAAAATCTGAGCTAAGGCTTCCTGAAGGCCTGGAATCACAATGGGCACAAGTGGTGCATGAGCTGGTTTCCACCGGCTCAACAACATTTGGTAACCTCTCCTCTACTGGAGCAATTGGTGGCTCCACAGGTGCTGCTCTAGCCGTAGTACGAGCCACACCTTGGCCTCTACCGCGACCCCGCCTCTCACGGCCCTAACTGGTGTTACTAGTGGCCGTCCGCCCGATCTGGTCGCACGTGTCCTCACCATCTGTAAGAGAATAAAATAGTCAAGTTTCAAACTTCAAAATTAACAAATTCGCACAATAAGAATGCAAGAAAGTGGAATTTCCTATTAGTTCTGTAGCCTCTCGAAGATAAGTACAAACGTCTTCCCTACCGATCCGCAAGACACTACTAAACTTGCTCGTGACTCGTGAGACCTAAGCAACCTATTGCTCTGACACCAACTTGTCATGACCCCAAATCCACAAGTCGTGATGGCACATAACTCAACTCGCTAAGTATGCCAACAATCACATGATATTAATGAAAATGGAATAACATGTTCTTTTAACCCAACAGTGAAAGAATATCATAAAAATATTTGAGAATAAAGCCAAAATACTACTTCAACCAACCCTGAAATCTTGTATCAACGAGCACACGAGCACTACTGAATAACAAGGTATAGACAAAATCTGCTAATACAACTGTTAGAATGTAAGAACAGTAAAGATAAAGATAACAGATATAGGGCTTCAAGGACTAGGACGATATGGCAGCTACCTTGTAGTCTCCCTAAAGCTAGCAACGACTCAAGCCAAAAAATCACCTTTACCGGATGTACCTAGATCTGCACATGAAGTACATCGTGTAGTATGAGTACAACTGACCCAATGTACTCAATAAGTAACTACACTAACCTTGGTTTGAAAGTAGTGACGAGCTTTGAACAGCAATCCAATACAAATATCAATAATCGATAATAGTTCAGAATATAAAGGATAAATTATAAAAACAGTAGCTCAATATTATAAAGTTCAGGTTGTCCACATTTCAGTAATTTAGGCTTGCTTTCAAGTATAACAATTAAAGCCCACCACAGATATAGCAGGTCAAATATCAAGTTGCACGAGGAAAATGCATCTCTATGGCTACACGTCAGGTATATATGTAAATCAACAGTATTACAGTTGATCCATATAGAATATTTACAATTAGCACAGTACGGGTTCCTGGCATAACTGCCCTTCATCAAGAACAGGTATGAAATATTGTGCAAGCGCCTACTGCTGCCATGTCAGACCCCGGAGGGGCGGATCCTTTCCAAGCGCTAATCATAATCATTTAGCCCAATAGTGAGGCCTGATGCACGAATCTCCCCAAAACAATACACTTAGTCCAATGTGGGCCTGGCGTATGCGTCACCTCAATATCAGTACCAAACTGGCTCTAAGGCCCAAACTCAGTCATTTACCTTTCAAGTCTCAGATAAACACATATCAAATACTCATTTTAACAGAGTTACCGTTATGCGGTATCAACAACATGTGAGGAATCAAATAAGAACTAATGAGACGGAGATATTAGTCACAGATTTAGTATCATGACTTAAAACATGTATGCAAATAAGGTACATAACTTAGAGAGAACAAGAATACCCCTATCAAGTCTTAAAGAGTTAGCACATAGCCTAGACATAAATATCTAACATAATTCACAGTTCAAATAATTAATCAAGTAGAGGTAACAGGGGGATAACATGATACGATAGCAAAACAAGCCCGGTAATAGCTTAAAGGCTTCACAAACCAGAAACAATCCGGTGCACGCACACATACCCGTCACAAAGCGCGTACGTCACCCTAATATCTTTTATATAATGTAGTCCTTAGGGGTTAAATAACCTCAATCCAAGTTTATATGTGTTATTTACCTCAAACCCCGCAACTCAAAGTTCCAACAAACTCTTTCCTCGTGAATCAGCCTACGAACGACTCAAATCTAGTCACAAGCAAATTAATATAATCAATACAAGCTATAGGAATTGGTTCCATACGATAAAGCTAAGATCTTTAACCAAAATTAAAAAGTCAACCAAAAAGGTCAACCCCGGGCTCGCACCTCAGAACTCGATTGAATTCATAAAATCTGAACACCAATTAAATTACAAGTCCAACCATACCAAAATCATCCGACTCCAACAACAAATCGACCCTCAAACCCAAAAATCTCACTCTCCAACACATAGTTCAAAAATCTTCAAATCTCACTCTCCAATACACATAATATAGGCGTAAAACTCAATGGGTATTAAATATTTATTGTCAAAAGTGATTAAAAATCACTTACCTCTTCAATTATAGTAAAATCCCTCTCAAACATCACCCGTAGCCCAGCTCCAAATGTCGAAAATGAAAAAATGCCAAACCCTTCGGCATTTATGTTCTGTTTAGCAAAATTGCATCTGCGGTCATATTCTTCGTTTATGCGAAACCACTTCTACAGTACAATCTCTGCATCTATGCGACTCACTTAAAATTCGCCTCACCGCATCTACGGTCTAGCGCCCGCACCTACGGAACGTCTCCACATCTGCGGCTCCTGCACACCCAGTCCTCTTCCGCTTCTGCGGGCCTTCCATCGCATATGCGGACGCGCTTCTGCCCACCAATGTCCGCTTCTGCAAAAACCCATGTGTAGCTCATCCTCCATACCTGCAGTCACACGCATGCACCTACAACCTCGCAGGTGCGATTAATTCTCGCATCTGCGTATCGTCCTAGATCCAACCCATAACTGCTTCTGCGACGCCTTGGCCACTTCTGTGGTCTCGCACCTGCGACCAAAATCATGCAGGTGCGCCCACACCAGAACCGAAGCAAACAAAAATCCTTAAGTCCAAAACTCAACTCGATTTCAATTCGAATTATACTCGAGGCCCTAAGGACCCCATACAAACATACCAACACGTCCTATAACAAACGAACTTAGTCGAAGCCTCAACTTATATCAAACAACATAAAACTCACGAATCGCATCCCAATTCAAGCCTATTGAAATTAATGAACTTTTCTAAAACCAATGCCAAATCATATCAAAACCAACTCCGATTGACCTCAAATTTGGCTCAAAAATCATAAATAACACAACGGACCTATTCCAACTCCCGGAACCAAAATCTGAGCCCGGTATCAACAAAGTCAACTATCAGTCAAACCTTTCAACCTTCCATACCTTCAACTTTCAAACATTCGACAATTCAAGCCAAAGTGACCTACGAACCTCCAAATCAGTATCCAGATATACCCCTAACTCTAAAATCACAATACAAAGTTGTCGCAACCATCAAAACACCATTCCAGAGTCGGCTACACAAAAGTCAAACTCCGGTAAACTCTTCGAAGTTAAGCTTCTAACTTTGGGACTAAGTGTCTCAATTAATTGCGAAACATCCTGGGGATCAAACCAACTATCCAGACGAGTTACATAACCACAAATGAACATAGAGGAAGCGGTAAATGGAGAAATGGGGCTAGAATACACAAAGCTAACGGCCAGGTGGTTACATAAAGTCAACCCCAGGCCCGCTCGGTAAAAACTCGAGTCCAAGGGTAGATCTTAACTACCCATAACTCCGCGAGTCCATATATATATATATTTTATTTTTTTTTAATTATCTTTTTTAAATCCGAGTCCAATTGGACTCTCAAATCTTAAATTTTTATTTTTCAAAATGTAGACAAAATTCACCAAAGCTTCCCTTCAATTCTCATGATTTAGAAGTTAAATCTCATAAATAATCATGTTATATAATAAAATCTATCAGAGTCACTTACCCAATAGTTTTGTAAGAAAATCTCTCCTCAAAGTCGCCTCCCACCGAGTCTAGGACTAAACAATGTGATAAATGAGACCAAGTTCTGAAATACCACTATTTTGTTCAGCTGCAAATCTCGCAAATGCGACCTGGTGTTCGCAAATGCGAATCCCACAATTGCGACAATTGCATCGCAAATGCGATGCCTAAGAGCCCTAAGGAATGCCGCAAATACGACCTTGGCTTCGCATTTGCAAAGCCAGTCCCTCTCGCAAAAACGGCCGTTTGGTCACAAATGCGAAGCCTGACATCCAAAACTCACCTGAACCCCCAGGGCTCCATACCAAACATCCGCATAAGTCTAAAAATATCATACGAACTTTCTCTCGTGGTAAGGACACCAAAATAACATTCAGAACTACGAACCGGATGCCAAAACACATGAAATGCACAATGAAACTCAAGAATTACAAAAATCAAAACAAAGCGTCCGAAACCTATCAAAGCAACTCGGAATGAAACCAAAATTTGCAAATAAGTTTTAAATGAGAAAACGGATCTATTCCAAACGACTTATTCGAAAATCCGAATTTGATAGCTATAAAGTAAATCTATGGTCAAACTTAAGAAATTTCTAAACTTTCAAATTGCCAACTTTCGGCAAAACAAGCCAAATCAATCTAGGAACCTCTGAATTCAATTTCGGACATACGCCTTAGTCCAAAATCACCATACGCCTCTGTTGGAACCATCAAAATGCCGTTCCGAGGTTGTTTTCACAAAAGTCAAACTTTGGTAAATATTTTCAACTTATGCCTCCAAAGTAAGAACCAATTGATCCAAATCATTTCAAAACCTGCCTGAACCTAAACCAACCATCCCTGCAAGTCATAAAACCATAAATACACATACGAAAAGCTTCAAAAGAGAAAATGGGGATCAAATACACATAACGACTGATCAGATCATTATAAATTAACGTTAATAATATAGTCAATCTATTGTTTATCTTTGATCCATTTGACATGTGATTAAGATAAAATACTATCTTGTCTATCTTTTATATTCATGAAAAATGCTAATAATATTTTCTTCACAGTTTGTGTCGATACAGAATTAAATGGCTTAATGTAATCATACATTGGAACCCCTCATACACTATAAGATTATACAACAAATTTAGTTTAGAAGTTATTCATAATTTAAGAACTTTTGGATATGCAGGTTGTGTCATTGTCATTATATTTTGTATTTTTCTTTAAATATGATGATTCAAGTGTTTCTATTGATTAATGCATTTCCAAAAACTTTTAATCGTAAAGTCAGAAATTTTTTCTCTTCTAATTAAATTACCCTTCCTTCGGCAAGCACATTGAAGTATTTTCCAATTCAAGTTAAATTTCAGATCTGTTACTATTAAGTTGAAAGCCTGATTTTCATTATTTATTCATTAAAATAATTACTCTTTCAAGTTAAATTTCCAATAATGTTTAAGGTAATTTCAAGTTTTATCAATTTTTAATCTATGTGAAGGATCTGTGTATGTTTAAAATTCGAAGATAGATTTGTATCTTTCCTAATTGTATTGACTTTTGTCTAGTAGACTCGATGAATAAGTATAATCCTATTATTTTAAAGTTAAATGGTAGATTTGTTTCTATTTGCGCCAGGTTCAGAATTTGATTTAGTTGCTACAAAAAAAAAAAAAAAAAAAAAATTTGGTACCTCACTATTTTTTCATAAAATTATGTTCTAATTTGTTATTATTACATGGTAAATTCAACTAAGTATATTATCCATTTACATTTTTAACATAAAATTTTAGATTTCATTGATGCTACTGACGTGTAAATCATACTAAGTATCAAATCAATTTAAATTTTTTTACAATAATTATTAATATAGAGAAAAGATTACTTTCTATTGTAATATTTGGCTAAAATAATAATTACTTTATGAATAAATTCTTAACATATGTGTTTATAAATATAAAATCATCGCAAAGTACATGCAACAAATATCATTGAAACAAAAGAAAAAAAGCCCCACTAATATGAATTTCAAATATCATGTTTTGTCGCGTAGGACTCCAAAGTCGATATTCTTTGAAAGATGATTCAGTTATAAAGCACCGGGTGAGTTATCTGCACTCTCTGGAGGGGCCTGCGATGGGGATGCGCTCCATTTTCCGATTATGTCAACCGGTTGTTCATGCTAACGACAAAGGAATTTAACCAAGTTTCTACTTGGTTACATCTGCGTTAAATTGGTAAATGGAGTCCCACCAACCTATTTGTTCAGTTTCATTCAGTTGGTCAAATAAAAGTATTTGACTGATTTGCAGCTTTTTCTATTATTTTATACTCTTTAAGCATATGGTAGCGTTGGTTTACATTGTTGCGTATATGTGCAACAATAATTTTTTCACTTTCACTTAATTCTATACTAGGTTTCGTAAAGCAATCTAAGACTATATTTGTCGCCGGATGAAAAAAAATGATTTATTAGTCGGCAAAAAAAGAACTATACCAATATCGATGCCGCATTCTCTAACCAATTTGCTTACTTTCTTATATATGCCTGAACGAAGTTATGAGAACGTAGCGTATCGGTTTTGTTTCTCTTCTATTTTTACCATATGAAATTTTTGGTTCTCTTCAGTCTTCTTATCCTCCATTGCTGGAATAAAATAAAATTTATTGATCAATTATTTTAAAAAAATATAACTTACGATATATATTGCTGGAATATAATATATTGCAAGTAATATTTCATGGAAATAATTGATCAATAAATTTTATTTTATTCCAGTAATGGAGGATAAGAATACTACAGGGCACCAAAATATTTTTATGATAAAAAAAAAAAAAACGAAAAAACACAAATATGCTACATTCTCAATACTCCATTTAGTTTTATATAAGAAAGTAAATGAACCGGTTAGAGAATTCTGCATTGATATTACTATAGTTCTTTTTTCGCCTACTAATAAATTATTTTCTTATTTTTATCCGACGGCTAATGTTGTCTTCGTTCGCTTTATGAACCCTAGTATGGAATCAAAAAAACTTGGTGCTGCACATACACTCAATAATGTAAACCAAAACTATAATATGTTTGAAGAGTAAATAATGGAAAAAGATGCAATCAGCCAAATGCTTTATTTGATTAATTGAATGAGACTGAACAAATAGGTTGGTGGAAATTTATTGAACAATTAAATGCAGATGGTATAACCAAGTTCGAGGCTTAGTTAATTTCTTTTCTTGGAAATTGACTTTTGATGATTAACTAACTTATGCCAAAGTTTAAGATATGGGTCCAATGGTGGTTCTTGTATTGCACAGTGTCCTAGCAAGGGTAGGTTGATTTTTGCGCCGGATGAGGATGTATCTCAACTGTCTTCGATCCAATTCTCCTGCAAGTCATGATGGCGTGGCGGTGTCGTTAAGTAAGTCAATCGCGAACTAACCATATGATTACTTTTTTTATTAAGTTTTCAGGTAATTAAATTTTATTAATTAAAAGGTTAAGAAATAGTAAATTTTAAATAAATAAACGAAAGTAGTTGAGTGCAATCATAACAATAGAATAATCCAAAATCATATGTCTGCTAGTGTGTGTGCCAACACCTGGTGTCACAAGTGTATGAGCACTAATAAATTATACAAAACTCTAGTTACTGTCTAAAGAGAAAATAGACAGAAATAAATGCAAAGGAGAGACTGTAGGTGCTGCGGAATGGCTGAGGAAGCAGCTCAGCACTAGGCCTCCGGATAACGGGGATGCGCGCCGGTATAATCGCTAGATGCACCTACCTCAGATCCTGCACGGTCAGTGCAGAAGTGTAGTGTAAGTACATAAATAATATGTGCCCAGTAAGTATCGAGCCTAACCTCGAAGAAGTAGTAACGAGGGGTCGACATCGACACTTACTATAGGCCAACAATAATAAAATAAAAAAGTTCTAAATAAGCATGGGTTATGCATACAATTACAACAATTCAATAACAACCAGGAAATAAATAATTCCGTCACACATGTTAAATCTCAAATAACTTTCTATGTGATATTATTTTAACCTCTCAAACCATGAAATAACATCAAATATAGAATTTAAAAATCCAAGTATTATCACGCATAATTATGCCGATGTCGTACGGCCCAATTCAGAATAATGTGTATACTGCGGAGAGATGTGCGGCACGATCCATAGATGCGTCTATCTACTTCCGAGGCATTCGGCCCGCTCTACAAGAAGAGAGGATACTTATAAGCACTTAGCTTAAAAGTTATAACAAAACTAATACACAATTTCCATTAACAGTCAAGTATTCCGCTCAAAATTCAAGTAAGTGAAATTCGGTCCTTTACAATTCCTCTAACAAGTTCCAATATGACTTAGGCACTTTAAATAACAAGTAGTGTGCAAATATTACAAGAAATTCAAGATTTGGATCCTAAACTACCTGTACATAAGCATAATTAGTAGCTACGCACGGACTCTCGTCACCTCGTGCGTACGTAGCCCTCACAATTAGAAGCAATTATTAATTTAAATAACCTATAGGGTAAATTCTCTCTTACAAGGTTAGACAAGAGACTTACCTTGTCTCAAAGCTCGCTTTCCGGTATCAAATTCTCTCTAAAGCCTCAACTCGGTGCCGAAAATCCGAAACTAGTCAAATGTTATATAAATAAATCAATATAATGCTCCAAAGTTCATAATTTAACTATTAGAGTGATCACCCAACCCAAATTGGAAGATTCTTAAAATTCATCCCTGGGCCCACGTGCCTGGATTCCGAAAAATTTCGAAGAAAGTCATTACCCGTAACTTCTCGAACTCAAATATAAATTTTTGCTCAATCAGTTAATCATTTGACCCAATACTGAGGCCTGGTGCACGCGTTGCCCCAAAACGATAACACTTAGCCCAATGTGGGCCTGGTGTATGCATCACTTAAAATCAGTACTAAACCGACTCTAAGGCTCAAACTCAGTCATTTACCTTTCAAGTCTCAGATAAACACATTTCAAATACTAAGTTTAACAGAGTTACCCTTATGCGGTATCAACAACATATGAGGAATCAAATAAGAAGTAATGAGACGGAGATATTATTCACTGATTTAGTATCATGACTTAGAACATTTATGCAAATAAGGTACATAATTCAGAGATAACAAGAATACCCCTATCAATTCTTAAACCATTAGCAAATATGTCTAACATGATTCACTTTTCAAATAATCAATCAAGTTTAGGAAACACGGGGAAAACCTGATATGATAGTAAAATAAGCCAGGTAATAGCCTAAAGGCCTCCCCAATCTAGAAACAATCCGGTTCATGCACATATGCCCGTCACCAAGCGCGTACGTCACCTCAATATCTTTCATATAATGTTGTCCTTAGGGTTAAATACCTTGAAATCCAAGTTTATATGTGTCACTTACCTCAAAGCCCGCAACTCAAAGCTCCAACAAACCCTTGCTTCGCGAATCGGCCTATGAACGACTCGAGTCTATTCAATAAAAACTTAATATAATAAATATAAGCTATAGGAATCGATTCCACATGATAAAGCTAAGATATTTAATAAAAATTAAAATGTCAATCCAAAAGGTCAACCCCAGGCTCCTACCTCGAAACCCGATAAATTTCATAAAATCCGAACACCCATTAAATTACGAGTCCAACCATACCAAAATCATCTGATTCCAACTACAAATCGACTCTCAAATCCCCAAATCTCACTCTCCAATACATAGTTCAAATATCCCCAATTCTCACTCTTCAATACATATTATCTAGGTGTAAAAATCAATGGGTATTCAATATTTATGGACAAAAGTGATTAAAAATTACTTACCTCTTCAGTTATATTGAAATCCCTCTCAAAACTAACCCCTAGCCCAGCTCCACAAGTCCAAAATGAGAAAAACGCCAAACCCTTCGACATTTATGTTCTGTCCAGTGAAACCGCACCTGAGATCCAATTCCTCGCTTATGCAAAACCGCTTCTGCAATACAATCTCTGCATTTGGGAAACTCACTCAAACCCCGCCTCACCGCATCTGCGGTCTAACGCCCGCACCGATGTCCGCTTCTGCAAAAACCCATGCCTAGCTCATCCTCCACACCTGCAGCCACAGTCATGCACCTGCGGCCTCGCAGGTGCGATTAGTTCTCGCATTTGCATATCTTCCTAGATCCAATGTAGAGTTGCTTCTGCTACGCCTTGGTCGCTTCTACGGTCTCACACTTGTGACCAAAATCATGTAGGTGCGGTAACACCATAATTGAAGTAAACAAAAATCCTTATGTCTAAAACTTAATTCGATTTCAATCCGAATCATACCCGAGGCCCTCGGTACCCCATACAAACATTCCAACACATCATAAAACATGATACGAACTTAGTCGAAGCCTCAAATTATATCAAACAACATCAAATTCACGAACCGCACCCCAATTCAAGCCTATTGAAACTAATGAACTTCCAACTTCTAAAACCAATGCCAAATCATATCCAACCAACTCCTATTTGAACTCAAATTTTGCACAAAAGTCACAAATGACACAACAGACCTATTCCAACTCCCGGAACCATAATCCGAGCCCGATATCAATAAAGCCAACTCTCAGTCAGACCTCTCAACCTTCCACACCTTCAACATTCAAACGTTCGCCAATTCAAGCAAAAGTGACCTGCGATCCTCCAAATTAATATCCGAATATACTCCTATGTCTAAGATCACAATACGAAATTGTCGCAACCATCAAAACTCCATTCCGGAGTTGTCTGCACAAAGGTCAAACTCCGGTCAACTCTTTCAACTTAAGCTTCTAAGTTTAGGACTAAGTGTCCCAATTAACTTCGAAACATCCCCGGAATCAAACTAAACATTCGGGCAAGTTACATAACCACAAATGAACATAGAGGAAGCGATAAATGGGAAAACGAGACTGCAATAAATAAAACAACCAGCCAGGTCGTTACATAAAGTCAACCTCGGGCACGCCTGGTCAAAACCCGAGTCCAAGGGTAGATTTCGACTACCCATAACCCCACAAGTCCATATATGTATTTTGCTTTCAAATCTGAGTCTAATTCGACTCTCAAATCTTAAATTTTTATTTTTTAAGATGTAGATATAATTCCCAAAAGTTTCTCTTCAATTCTCATGATTTAGAAGTTAAATCTCATAAATGATCATGTTATATAATAAAAAATCGATCAAAGTCACTTACCCAATATTTTTGTATGAAAATCTCTCCTCAAAATCGCCTCCCACCAAGTCTAGAGCTAAACAATGTGATAAATGAGACCAAGTCTTGAAATCCCACTATTTTGTTCAGCTGCGGATCTTGCAAATACGACATGGGGTTAGCAAATACGAATCCCACAATTGCGACAATTGCATCGCAAATGTGATGCCTTAGAGACCCAAGGAATGTCGCAACTGTGACCTTGACTTCGTATTTGCAAAGTTAGTCCTTCTCGCAAAAGCAGCCACTTCTTCACAAATACGAAGCCTGTCAACCACTGTCCCCCTTCGCAAATGCGATGTGCACTTTGCAAATGCAATGATCTCAAATGCTGCTGACAAACCAGGTCAAACCAACCTAATATGTTTCCAAAACTCACCTGAACCCCCAAGGCTCCACACCAAATATCCACATAAGTCTAAAAATATCATACGAACTTGCTCTCGTGATCAAAACACCAAAATAACATCCGAAACTACGAATCGGACACCAAAACATATGAAATTCAAAATAAAACAGAAGAATTGCAAAAATCACAACCAAACGTCCTATTCCTATCATACCAACTCAGAATGAGACCAAAATTCGCAAACAAGTTTCAAATGAGAAAACACATATATTCCAAACAATTTATTCCAAAATCCGAATTCGATAGCTATAAAGTCAATCTACGGTCAAACTTAGGAAATTTCTAAACTTTCAAATTTCCATGTTTCGGCAAAACAATCCAAATCAACCTAGGAACCTCCGAATTCAGTTTTGGGCATACGTGTCATGCCCCAACCTCGGGGAGCGCGACAGATGCTGAACAGAGTTACTCCCCACCTCTCAACCCCCCACCACAACCCCCAGCAACCCACAACCTTTAAATTACTCCCACATCCTCAAACCTGCGACACTGAACTCTGCACACATGCAAACCCTAGTTTGAGCTCAATCACACCAATTTCGTTCAAGAAAGCAGCTTTTTTGCATAGACAACCTATTGTCAAATTCACAGAAGCATAAGTGAACCGCATGAATGTAATTGAAGCGCTGTAGAATGCTATTCTAGGCAAGTTCTCATATGGCTGGCCAAACATCCAAGAACTGCGAAGAAGCATTCCAATATAGTGCGGAATCAAAGGTGAATGTAACATAAGTTTCTTTCGAGATAAGCATGTTCTAATTAGATTAATACTGTGGGAAGATTTTATCAAGATTACATCGAAAAGCACTTACTATATAAAAGCCAAGGATGACTATGAGTACCAAATCTGCCAATTAATCTATGATGCTAAATTTAAGCTTGGAGAAGAAACGCCAAAGGCAATGGCATGGATATCTTTTCCACAGCTACTGTCCATTTACTTTGTAAAAGAATGTCTATTCTCTCTTGCATCAGCAGTGGGTAAACCACTGCACCTTGACATGGCAACTATTAACAAAAGAAGGCCTAGCTGTGCTAGAGTAAAGGTTTTGGTTGATCTTTTAGCTGAATTGCCAAAGAAAGTCAGAATGGATATTGAAAATGAGGCTACAGGAGAAATCAAAACAGAGTGGGTCAAAATCCAGTATGATTACATTCCTAAGTATTGCAAGCAGTGTAGACTGCAAGGACATGATATAGCTGAGTGCCGGAAATTGCACCCAGAACTACTACATACAAACCCAGTTGAACAACAGGAAGCTAGAAGCAAAGGAGAGGAAAGTGGGAAGCAGAAGGGAAAGGAGACTACACCCCTGATGATCCTATCAAGTGGCAAAGTTGTTGGTAATGTAGGCTCTCAATGGAAGGAGGTCAAGGATAATAGAGTGAAAAAACAAGCTAAGTCCAAAGATAAGCAAGCCAAAGCTGGACTGGAATTGATACCAGCTGACATAGCCACTCAGCAACTCCAAACTTCCAACAAATTTTCTATGTTGGAATTGGAAAACAGCAATGCTAATACAGACAGTCAAATGGAGCTGATTGCAGAAGCTCTTGGCCAAAAGAACTCCCCTGCTCTAACAAGCGCAGTAGCACCCCTGCAACTAGTTAAAGAACCTTTCTGCTCTGCAGCAGCTGCCCTCACTCTAAGCACACCAACAGACAAAACCGCAAAAGGAAGTTCCAATAAGCAAATAGCAGGAGCAGAGAAGTTGATGCATTCCAAAGACCAAATGCTAAGCCCCAAATTTGCTGAAAGAAACAATAATGGAAAAGTTGCATAGAAAGAAACTCAATCACAAGCAAAGAAAAGGAAAGAAGCCACAAAGGACTCCACTTCCCAGTGGTGCAGAAAAACTTCTATACAAATGTGGTCATAACCAACACCTTTCATCAGGATATCCCATCACAATATACTCTAGTAGAAAGGACAATGACCATTACAACAAAGAAAAAAACAGCAGACGCAAAATAAGGAAAAATGCTTGAAAGGCCACAAGAAAGTCCTGGAAGACTATGGGCTGATCAAATTGAAGCGGACTCAAAGGAAGGTGAAATTCCACAAGAAATGCAAAGTGAGGAAGAAGAAACTGATGAGGAAATAGAGGAGGATGATTAAAGTGAACATGGTCATGCCAATGTCACTACCGCAGCAACAAAAAACAACATCAGAAATGAAAACAATCAACTGTTATTAACATACACCAGCCAAGGACAAACCAGCACTGCAGCTCCTGATGCAGAAGCCAAAGAGACAGCAGAGGCATGCCTACAAGAGAAAACAGACACATTTCAGAAACAAAAATAAAAGCAAGCTCAAGCAAAAATTGAAAATTTGGCTGCATCATACTTAACTTCTCCAAGCTCCAAGGAGGAAAAACAAACAGCAATAGCTAAAGTGAAGAATCTCAGCATCACAGCAGCAGCAAGAGATAAAACAGATCACCATGAGCATTTAGGAAAAGATCTAGATAAGCAGTCCACTAATTAGATTTTCCTAGAAGTTGCTAAACAAGGAGACCTCTCTCCAACACAGATAGCTAAGGTGAAATCAGCAACTAAAAGCAGGAAGAAGCAAAACAAAGAGCACAACAATTCATCTACAACAGGGGTCCAAACAAGAAGAGCTCTAACACACCCCAACAATCTATAATGGATGCAATCATATGGAATATAAGGTCTGTGAATACAATGCAAGCTTTTGAAAGGCTCATCATACTCCACAAAAAACATCATTTCAATTTCATTGGCATTCTAGAACCAATGCAACAAGCAAGAAAAATGGAAAAATACAAAAGGAAGATTGGCTTATCTCAAGCTGTGGTTAATGTTTCTAATAAAATTTGGGCATCCATAGAAGACACATATGAAGTCACAGTACTATATGACATAGTACAACAGCTAACTCTGAGGCTACTTCATACAGAAAATCATGTGGAACTCATCCTTACACTAGTATATGCTAAGTGAAACCAAACTGAGAGAATAGAACGGTGGGATTTATTATATGATATTGCACAGGACATGACAGTTCCATGGCTGGTAGGGGCTGATTTGAATGTAATATGGGATGAGGAAGAGAAAGTTGGAGGCCTTCCGGTGCCAATCAGTGAAGTAGATGACTTCAGACACTGCATCAATACTTGCAACTTAACTGATCTTGGTTTCAAAAGCAGCATCTTCGCATGGTAGAATGGTAGAGTAGACGAAGATTGCATTTTCAAAAGATTAGATAGATGCCTTGCCGACACAGAATTTCAGAAAACTTTCCCAAGGCTAGAGGTTACTCACCTGTCCAAGATAGGCTTAGATCACAGTCCTTTCCTGTTAAAGTGTGATATGGAAGCAATACCAATCAACAAGCCATTCAAATCCGGGACCAAGCATGACTCCTTCAAATCAGTAGTGAGAGAGAACTGGCAAGCAGACTTTTATGGTGACCCTTTCATCCTCTTCAATCATAAGCTCAAAAAGCTCAAAAAAGGCTCTGTCACTGTGGAGCAAAACAACTTTTGGAGACATATTCCAAAATATTTCAAGCATGGAGGAACTGATTCTTGTTCATGAAAAGCAATTTGAGGAGAGACCCACACAACAAAACAGAGAAAGACTAGAAAAGGTCCAAGCACTGGTAATTAGGCACCTAGCAATAGAGGAAGAGTTCTGGAGACAAAAAGCAGGCATGGCATGGTTCAAGGATGGAGACAGAAACCCCAAATTCTTCCATGCCCAAGTAAATGGTAGAAGAGAAAGGCTCCAACTAAGGAGAATCCGAAACAACACAGGCAGCTGGATTGAGGAACATGAACAAATTGCAACTGAAGCTGTCAATTTCTATAGAGAACAATTCACAGAGACTGCAACACCTACTGACTTCAGCATACTTGATAACATCCCTCAATTGATAAGCATGAAGAAAAATGTAGAACTGATCAGGCAGCCCACAAAAAAAGAAACCAAGCAAGCTGTTTTCAGTTTAAATGGTGATAGTGCAAGGGGGCCAGATGGCTTCACAGGTGTCTTCTACCAAGCATGCTGGGACATAATAGGGGAAGACATACACAATATGGCTATAGCATTCTTCTTAGGGAAACAACTACCAAAATGTGTTACACACACAAATTTGGTATTGCTACCCAAAAAGAAGGAAGTGACAACCTTTTCAGACATGAGGCCCATTAGCCTAAGCAATTTTATCAACAAAATCTTTTCAAGAATTATTCATGAAAGGATGGCGGAGTTGCTGTCTAACCTGATCTCCCAAGAACAAGTTGGCTTTGTTAAAGGAAGAACCATTGCTGAAAATGTTCTCCTGACTCAATAAATCATCACAGACATCAGACTCAGAACAAAAGCTGGGCCAAATGTGGTGATCAAGATTCACATGACAAAAGCCTTTGACAGACTATCCTGGCTATTCTTGACAAACACCTTGAGAAAAATGGGGTTATTGTGAGACCTTTATTGGCATAGTCTTTGACATCATTGGCAAAAACTGGTACTCAGTTCTCATAAATGGCCAACCACATGGTTTCTTCAAATCATCAAGAGGAGTCAAGCAAGGAGATCCACTATCACCTGCTCTATTTATTCTTGCTGCTGGAGCCCTCTCAAGAGGTCTAAATGCCCTGCACTTAAACCTATATTTCTGTGGCTATGGACTGCCCAAATGGAGCCCAAAGATACACCACCTAGCATATGCAGATGACACTATCATCTTCTCTTCCACTGATGCCACCTCCCTACAAATGATCATGGAAACTTTAACTGCATATGAGACAACATCAAGGTAGAGGATCAACAAAAGCAAATCTGCTATGTATTTGCAGCATTCAGCAAGCCTTGAGGTGGTTACAAAAGTGGAAAGCATCACAGGTATAAAAAAGCAGGAACTCCCCCTCACATACATAGGCTGCCCCATTTTTTACTCCAGAAGGAAGACGTCATACTATCAAGAACTCATCAACAAGGTCTTAAACAAATTGCAATCCTGGAAAGAAAAGCTACTCTCAGTAGGACGCAGGGCAGTACTGATCTCACATGTCTTCCAGAGCATGCCTATGCACCTTCTCTCTGCTGTCAACCCTCCCAATAATGTCATCAATAAGCCACAAGCTCTTTGCACAATTCTTCTAGAGTAACACTATAGGAGGTAAGAGCATGCAATGGGCTTCATGGAACACCCTATGTATGCCATGTGATGAAGGTGGAGCAAGCTTCAAATCCCTACATGATGTGTCTAAAGCCTTGTTCTGCAAGCTGTGGTGGAACATTAGAACTAAGCCAAGACTCTGGAGTGAATTCGTGAGCCAAAAATACTGCAAGAAGTTAAATGCAGTCATAGTTCCATGGAAAAAGGGATCACACTTATGGAGGAAAATGCTAGAATGCAGGTACATCATTGAGCATCAAATCATTTGGCACCCAAAAACGGGTTCCTCACTTTTTCGGTTTGATAACTGGACATGATTGGGAGCATTGTACTTCACTGTGCCAAATGATTTTGCAATTGATGAAACCATACATAATGTGTATGATGTTCTGCAGGATGATGGAAACTGGAATCTGGGCAAAATATCAGAAATTTTGCCCCAAGAACTTGCACTACACATAGTAGAAAATGTTAAGTCACCAAATAAGGAGAAAAACATAGATGTATCATATTGGATGCTAGAACCTCAAGGCCATTTCAGTGCCAAAACTGCTTGGGAGTACCTTAGAAGGAGGGATGAACCTAAAAGAGCCTTCAAAATTATTTGGGTGCAAGGACTACCATTTAAGATTGCATTCTTTATGTGGGAAGTGTGGAAGGCTAAACTTCCTTTAAATGATTTCATGAAGAGACTGGGATATCAAATGCCATTAAAATGTTAGTGTTGCACAGAACCAAGTGAAGAAACCATGGTGCACCTCTTCTACACATTCAACACTACAACAAAAGCATGGCAATACTTCCTCTCAAGAGCAGGAATAAAATGGAGGGTTTATCTTTTCACCAAGTAATAATCAAATGCTGGATAGCACAAACAGTTCTCAGGCTTAAACCAGTGCGACAAGCTGTCCCATCTTGCATTGTATGAGAACTATGGAAAAGAAGAAACAGCCGCAAATATGTTGAATCAGTCATTGCCAGTAGAGTCATCTATCAGATCTCCACAACACTACAGGCACTGGTCCAAACTAGAAAGTGAGGAATCAAGGCCCCTCACAAATGGCAAGACCTTCTGCACATGATGAAAGACTACACTCCAAGATTAAAATACAATAAAGTAATATGAGAATTCCCAATAGCAGGATGGATTAAGGTCCATACTAATGGAGCATCCAAAGGAAATCCAGGAAGGAGCTCAATAGGTTTCTGTGTGAGAAATGAAGTAGGGGAGATCATATTGCATTTCATCTTTACTTGCAATTTCCTTGACTGTTTGGACACGTTATGCATTTTGAGAATCAATTTACTTGCTTGAACATCCAACCTCAACAGTGTTTCAAGTTTGACTACACATGATGGAGTAATGCAAGGATTCGGGAATTTCGTTACTAGAAAAAGAGTTTTGCCTTCATACCTCGAAAGAGCTTTATTTGGTGTAACAATAACGTCTTGACACTTCTAACGATGTTAATCTATAGAAGAGGGGAGAATTACAAGCATGATTAGAGGAATTCATATGGTAAGAGCTGCTACACTGACGATCCAGCCCTCCCTCAACTAACTCAAGAACCAAACCACCCAAGATGGTTCAACAGCTTTCCCACAGTCTCTGTTAGCTCATGCATGTGATAAATTTACCCTCATCACACATAATCAACTCAAACCCGAAATTGAAGAATTGGGGGAAGAAATTCTTACCTTTTTGAAGCCCTAGCAAGTTCCTTTTGATGAAATTCCAAGATTTGATCAAAGTAGAGTAGTGAAATTCTTAGTTCTCCCTTTCCTATCTCCAGAATAGATATCTCCTCTCTCTAAAATGACAGGTAATCCCCAAAAATGAACCCTCAGACTAGATAAATGAAATGGGGGCCGGATTATAAAATTAGAAATATTAAGCTCCGATGCAAATCTACGGTCGCATTTAACACTTCTGTGGTCCGCACAATGGCCTTCTAGAACTGGATGTTTTTGCTTCACTCTGCAATATTCTGCAATCCACAGACCAATTCTGCACTAGCATAATGAACTGCAAAACCTCCTTTTGAAATTTCTCATACTGATTCTGCAATGGGATATGCGGCCTGCAAAACGATTCTGCGACCTCATAATGGTCCTCAAACTTGGCAAATCTTTCTACTTCATTCCGCAGCCGATTTGCAGCCTACAAATTAGTTCTGCGGTCGAATAGTGAACCGTACAAATTCCATGTTCCGCAAACGTTTTCCTTCAACTCCTCGACGCACTGAGCAACCCCAAAAGTCCTTACCGTGGCGAGCAATTTCTACAATCCTGAAACACATTAGCTTACCTCGGCACCACAAAACCTCGGGTTTTAGGTGAAATTTCATGGGGCCTTACATCCTCCCCTGCTTAAGATTATCCGTCCTCGAATGAGGGTCTAAATATGCTATTAGCGTTTAATATGACCCTACCGTTACTTCACACACCCGCAGTTCCAAATTTTGAGTAACTCCCCAAATTCCCAAATATTTCGATAGAGTTTCCCTTGGAATTGGGCCTATCCACCTGACAGAGAATCCAGAAACAAATCCTAACAATATATACATAATCCAATGACGGAACATAACACAAAAATAACACCAATAGTGGCCATATAACCAACATATCACTAGAAAGGATCACCCTTAACATCAACTATACAAGTGATACATAATTCATAAGCAACTATTTCATAGATATAATTTAATAGCTATTCAAACAAATGAGGGTACTTCTTCTTCATTTCTTCTTCGGCCTCCCAAGTGGCCTCTTCAACCTGATGGTTTCGCCATAGTAGTTTCATGGAAGCAATTTCTTTATTTCTTAGCTTTCGGACATGCCTATCAAGAATGACAACTGGAATTTCTTCATGGGTCAGTTCTTCATTAACCTCAATAGTCTCAACTGGAACAATAAGCAACGGATCTCCAACCACCTTCTTCAACATGGATACGTGAAACATCGGGTGCACTAAAGACATCCCTGGAGGTAGTTCAAGCTTGCAAGCCACTCGACCAATCCTCTGAATGATTCTTTACCACAGTACGGGGAACAAAGCAAGAGACTCCAGGAAAGTAAGCTAAATCATTGATACGAAAGTTTCCCTACAAAAGGGGCTGGCTTCAACAACCCATAAGGGACGACTTGCCAAGCTACACAAACAGTTAATTTGTTTATAGTCGCAAAAGTTTTCCTACAAAAAGGGGCTGGCTTCAACAACCCATTCAGGGACGGCTTGCCAAGCTACACAACTCAGAAAACTTTTGTACTACAACCAACGTTAGTTGTTCATAACTCAGAAAACTTTCGTACTACAATAAGCTAACTTTCAAAGAGTACACTTACTTTATTTTCATACATGGACCGGCCTTTCCATCCATTCGAAAGAAAGAACAATAGAGAAATTTAGAAAGCACTCATATGTAATATATCACAAGAGATTTACCAAGGTTACACGATGTTTACAAGATGGTTTTTAAGATGGTTCTAAGATCAAGTGCAAGATGATCTCTAAGGTGATTACAAGATGATCCTACAACTAGTACAAGGCCTCCTTTATATAGGACTAGGAGGTTATTACAAGACAAACTTTTTGGATAAAGTAAACCTATCTTACATGGCAAACTTATCTACAAGCGGGTCCCTCTCGGCATGTGAAGGACTTTAGGCAAAACAACTAAAAACACCTGAAAACATGTGAAGGGGGTGAAATATACATGGTGTAGTATGTGAAAGTACGAGGGAGCATTTGACGCCATGTGAAAGTATTGTGTTGCATGTGAAGAAGCATGTGGGGCATGTGGAAGCATGTGAAAACATGGTGAAGTGGGGCCCGTATAGCATGGAAAGATGTGAAAATTTGTCTTGGCATGGGTAGGATATTTTTTGAGGGTTTTTGGGTAGGTAGTGGAGGATTATGGTGGGAAAACAAGGTAAAGTGGGGTCCGGATAGTATGGAAAGATGTAAAAATTTGTCTTGGCATGGGTAGGATATTTTTTGAGGCTTTTTGGGTAGGTAATGGAGGATTATGGTGGGATTAGCAGGGATTAAGACAATTATCCTTTATCGATCATAGAATTGTCTTCCAGGCATCTTTTCGAAGACCTTGAGAAGTAACGCCTGGAACTTGACGGTTCTTCCCTGATATGTTCCTTTCCATTTGGACTGAGAGATGTAATCCGCAACTTTAATCTGGAAATGTCATTAGTGATCTTTTCTCGGATGACTTCATATGGTGTTTGATATTATTTTGCTGCTTCCCGGACTCTTTCCCAGTGAGGATGAGTATTGGTATAATTCCAGCTTGCCCAATATTTTTGCCATATCTCTTTCAGGATGCGCCTATTTTGCTAAAAAAGGATTATTTGTGCCTCGCTATATTCTTCCTCCATTGATAAAATGGACACGGGAAATTTCCACCAGAATGATGCCTCTGCTTGCGCCTGGACTTTTCCATTAATGATCTTCACTGGCCTATGAAACATGAATATCTTTGCTGCGTAGGAATCACTGAAACATTTCACCCAATATCTTCTAGGCTTGAAACATAGTAAAAATCCTATAAGGGCTGGTGCAATGTTATCAAAATCCCTGAAAACGTTGCATTTGAATTCCATGAAAATATAATACTGATGGTATAGGTACCAGAAAAACCACAGTAGTTCTTGTGGAAAATCCTTGGCTTGAGCTATGAATATATGGCAGAATGGATGTTCTGGATTGACACCATAAGGATTGAGAATGGATCTTCCATATTGCCGGAAAACTTGGAGCTCATAATAAGTTCTTCTTTCCATAATAATTGACGGATCAAAGGGATCCATGAGGTTGAACAACTCCGGTGCATGATCTGTTGGCTTTAATGAACTAGTTCCAGGTGTATTTAAATACATAAAGATGTGGCTACTTGGCTTCAGTTTTGCTGGGGAAAATCTTCTTGAGAATTCTTCCGGTCGCGATAGAAAATCTGCGAGAATATTATCCTTTCCTTCCAGGTGCTTGACTTGAAACTTGTATGGAGAGAACCATTGAGCCCATCTGAGAATCTGAGGATTGGGGATAATTTTTTAATTTATCCGGATCATCTTTGGGAAAGACTTCATATCCATTTCTATTAGAAATTCTGTATGGATAAGGAAGAAGTTGAATTTCTTGATTCCATTCTTTACTGCAAGAATTTCCTTGAAAGTGGAGTGATAATGTTGCTCGGCATCTTTAAACATTCCACTGGCATATCCGCATATTTTCCTCTGGCCATCTTTTTCTTCAAATAGAACAGCACTCCAATACTCATGGCTAGCATCAATTTGCAGTATCTTCTTTCCATCTGAAGGGATGTAGAGAGACTTGACATTTTTACATATCTCCTTTATTTTTCTGACTGCTTCATCCTGTTTCTCTCCCCATGATGGTGCATTTTTCTTGAGCATTTCTGTGAGCGGTGAAATGTATGTATAGATATTTGAGATAAAATCTCTTACATAATTTACTACACCCAAGAACTGTTGGATCTTCTTTGTGGTGAGCTTGGTATCTGAAATTTAAGTAATTTCTGATATATATGTGGTCCTGGACTGTATCCACCTTAGGCAAAATGCATTCCGAGAAAATCAATCTCCTTTTGAGCAAGAACCATCTTTTTTGCTGAGAGCATGATTCCGTACAGTGTTACTAATGTCTCAAATTGACGAAGCAAGTTGACATGTTCCTCCAATGTTTCACTAAATAACAGGATGTCATCAATGTAAACTAAGGAGGTATGGAGGATGGGTTGGAAGAAGTGATGATCGGGGATGCAAAATCCCGTTTTGGGTTTTTCTTCAGGGTGGATTCCCATTTGCCAAAATCCAGATTTTAAATCAAACTTGGAAAAATATTTGGCCTTGGCTAAGTGGGAGAAAAGAGTGAGTTTATTTGGGATGAGAAATTTATCATCTTGGAGGAAATGGTTTAGTGGCTAGTAATTAATAACTAACCTGAGTTTTCTTTCTTGTCTGCTCAGCTCTTTTGTTAACATAAAATGCTTCGCATGCCCATTGTGAATCTGATGGCTCTATCAGATCAAATTCCAAAAGTTCTTTGCATTCTTTCTTTGCAAGCTGAAGATGATCTGGATTCATGCCTGAATGACTGGCTTTTGTTGGATTGATATTTTCATTTTTCTTGAAAGGGAGCTTGATAAAAAATTCTATGTTATTCCATAATGAGCTTTTCCCTTTCTTCATGAAATCCTTGTGGGATTCAGCACATGAATGTTCAATGAGATTTTGCTCAATCTCTTTGATTTGTTCGTCATTGGTGATTTGGAATAGCCTTGGAATCTCAGAATAAGGTCTGAACTGCTTTTTAAAAGCTATCACGTTAGCCTTGATCCGGAGTTGATCTGTAATTTGCCTGTAAATGTCGAGTCCAATAATAAGATCTTTTCCTGGCACATCAGATCCTAGCAGCTTGGTTCTGTACTTCAATGCTGGAAAGAACTCAATTGTGACTGGGTGCTTTGTAATGACAGTTATGGTTAAGATTGCATTTGATGTAGTGTTGAAATCCTTGAAATGCGGCACCCATTGATCTTCAGGGAGAACAGCAGGATTTATGAGTGAGGAAGCAGCTCCGGTGTCGATGAAAGCAATAACTCGAGCTGGTTTATCCCATTTGGATGAATAAACTTTGAGTTCTACTTGAGGAACGACTATGAGAGCATTGATCTCCTCTCGGGCTACGATCACTGGTTCTGAAATTTGGTACTGATGATTGCCTTGATCTTCATAGATATCGAGAGAGAATAAAGTTTCTTCATTGGGTTCATCATCCACAGAGAATATGGATTCAAGGTCATCCTCTTTTTCAAGATGTATGCCAGTGTAATCTTCAATCTCTTCAAGGAGTTTGACAGATCTTCTTGATTGGGGACAATTTTTTGCAAAATGTCCAATCTTATGACAAATAAAGCATTTGTCCTTCTTGTGAAAATTTGCTAGCCTTCTGCCTCTGAAACACTTTGTGCGCCTCTGGGATCTTGATTTTCCATTTGGAATTCTTGGCCATCTGAACCTCCTGAATTCTTTCTGTCGTCTGGACGTGTGGCAGGAACATCCTGATCCGGTGATTAGATCATATTTGCGGCATGCTTTGTCAAGTGCTGGATTGTGCTGGATAATTTGCTTTAGGGCTGAGCGCTTTCTACAAATGTCATTTAATGCGACGAAAATAGCCTGCCTGATGTAACCAATTTGTGGGATGGTTATGGACTAGAACTTTTCTTCAATGATGGTCATGGATCGGCTTGCCAACAACTTTGGAAGGGAAGAGACAAAGGCTTGCTTCAGATTGATATCTCCGTCGATTTCAAAGTATATCTTTGCCATTTTTAAAAAAATGCCTGTCAATGTCATTTATGTCGAATGACACACACTTCATCTCAAATAGTTGTCTTCGCATTTTCTCCTGTCTTTGGCTAGTATCTCCTGTCTTGAATTCCAAGTGAATTCCACCAATCTTTGAGGATTCCTGAGAATCATGAAGTGAGTTCTGACAAGATGATATACTTTTCTCGTTTTGCCAAATTTTTGGTCACCATCCAAGTATAGAAGTCTTGGATCCTCTGAGGCCATTTTGAAACCTTGACGTCGTCTAAGGTGAAAGTATGGAAACCGGTTCCAACTGGCTTGGACGCCATGGGCTCGTATCTCCTTTATGGGATTGGCTCATCTGTCATGCCTTCTTGTTCCTCATCTATCTCAGATACTTCTAGCTCTCTTGGCTGGTTTACAAATATTGGGGGATTGTCGTCTTCGGAAGAGTTCGCTGTGGATTATTGCTTGATTGAGAGCTATCTTCCACTGATTCATCTTCTGATGAATTCAGAGATTTTGACCATGGAGTATCTTCTTTTGATATGCATCTTGGCTAGGAAACATAGAAGTCTGGAGCCTTCTGGTCAAAAATCATCATATTTTCGGGGTTGGACCCTTTTGAACTTTATCCTTGGTCTCGCCTTTTCTTGGTTTGTTTCTGTGCTGCAAGCGCATCTTTCCTTTCCCAAATCAATTTTGCAATATCAAACTACTGTTCTTCTTTTAAGGGTTTGGTGAAAGAGATTGGATTTTGTGAGGTAGATGGATAAGTAGAAAAGGTGTAGTCCAATTTAGGTGGGGAATATGGTTGTGGAGACGTAGGGAAGAAAGTAGGTTTTGAAGGGACAACCGGGGCTATTTATGGCTTAAAGTGGTCATTTCTCAAAAGCTGGATCTGTTCTTTGATGGAAATTGTCTCCTTTTGTTGTTGGAAGAATTGGAAAAGTGAAGTTCCTGGCGGACAAATATCGTATTGTAAATTTTCCAACCTTAGTTCCAATGCTTTGGTTAGTCCTTCATGGCGAGACGATGTTTGCTCCATCTTTTTCTCAATTGTTTCCACTTTTCTCATCATTTTGTTTTGTGTATGGGCCACATTCCTTATGGTGTTGCCAATGTTGTTCAGTACCTTGTTTTGGCATATGGAGTTTTCGGATTGCCAGTTCATTGTTGCTTCAATGTCACTTGTTGGGGGTTTTTCTCCAGTAGGTAGCACTACGTTTTTCTTGTGAATTTTTGGAGCATGGTTTATTCCCTCCTTTTCAAAGGTTTGTAGTGAAGGAAAGTCTTGGGTATGACTGGAGCTTGAAGGACTTAGCATGAATATCTGTGGTTGTGGGGGGTTTGTGATTTTCGGAATTGGTGAAGTTTTAGGTTCAGGTGGCTTTTTGGGTTGTGAGGTCTGGGCTAATGGTGATTTGGGTTTGGGTGTGGTTTCACTATCCTCCCAACTTGGAGTGAATTTTTCTGGTAATTTTGGCTATTCCTGGGGTTTGTAACTGACAAGAAATTCATATTTACCTGGACGACTTAATGAGCCAATTGAAGGGTCTTTATTTTCATATTTGGCTCGAAATTGTTTTTTAGTGGTTTTCCCCTTTTCATGGATTTTGGTTTGGTTTTGTTGAGGCCGAACCTTTCCCCGTGACACTGGTGGTATTCATCATATTCTCCATTTGGATCTTTTAAACAGTCTTGACAGTCGCAATCAAGATCCCAATGGCAGTGTCCCGTAAAGGGGAATTTGAACCACCAAGTATTCTTTCCATTTTTGTCAAAAGTTTGACACCAGTCATGTTCTTCCATGATGCTTTGTATATTCCAAAATAGCTCTCTATCAGGTTCAGGGTATGTATCTTTTGTATCTTTGGGTTGAATCATTTGGCAAGAAAAGATGGTTTTATTGGGTTTTTTGAGGTGGGAATTGTCAAAGCTTATGCAAATGGTTTTGTCATTTCTTTTTGTAAAAGTTGGTTCACTAGACTGTAGAGATTCCTCCGGTTCTCTTAACTTTTCACAATTTGTGATCCAGGAATCAGGAAGAATTTTGACAAGTTTATCTCTTGAAAGTTGTCTGGGTATTTGGGTGCACATGGTGTTTCTGGCTGAGCGCTTTGTACAAATGTCATCCAATGCAATGAAAATAGCCTGCCTGATGTAACCAATTTGTGGGATGGTTATGGACTGGAACTTTAACATATGAGTGCTTTCTAAATTTCTCTCTTGTTCTTTCTTTCGAATGGATGGAAAGGCCGGTCTATGTATGAAAATAAAGTAAGTGTACTAATTGAAAGTTAGCTTATTGTAGTACGAAAGTTTTCTGAGTTATGAACAACTAACGTTGGTATAGTACAAAAGTTTTCTGAGTTGTGTAGCTTGGCAAGCCGTCCCTGAATGGGTTGTTGAAGCCAGCCCCTTTTTGTAGGAAAACTTTTGCGACTATAAACAAATTAACTATTTGTGTAGCTTGGCAAGCCGTCCCTTATGGATTGTTGAAGCCAGCCCCTTTTGTAGGGAAACTTTCGTATCTATGATTTAGCTTGCTTTCCTGGAGTCTCTTGCTTTGGTCCTCGTACTGTGGTATTAGAGCCAAGACTCAACTTCCCTTTTGTCCAAACAACATTATGCCTTCCATGGGCGAAACCTTCAAGAATACCCAATCATCCTCTTTGAACTCCAAATCCCTACGATGCACACACAAATAGGACTTTTGGAAACTTTGAGCAGTTTCCAACCGATCCTTAATGATCTTAACCTTCTCCATAGCCTGATGCACGAGGTCCGGTCCTATCAATATTTCTTCCCTAATCTCGAACCACCCAATGGGAGATCTACATCTCCTACCATATGAAGCCTTGAACGGTGCAATCTGAATACTAGCATGATAACTGATGTTGTAGGAAAATTCCACGAGTGGCAAATTATCATCCCACCTACCCTTGAAATCAAGTACACAAGCGCGTAACATATCTCAAGCGTCTGAATAGTTCTCTCTGCCTGCCCGTCAATCTACAGGTGAAATGTTGTACTAAGATTCACCTGAGTACCCAAACCTTGCTAAAATTTCTTCTAAAAGTTACATGTGAATTGTGCCCTTTATCTGAGATAATATAAACTGGAGTGCCATGCATCCTAACAATTTCCTTGAAATACAACTGAGCATATTTTTCTGCTGTGTTGGTAGCCTTAAGAGGTAGGAAGTGAGCTGAATTCGTGAGTTGATCCACAATCACCCAAATCGAGTCATACATACGAAGTGTGTGAGGTAGTCCCACAAAAAAGTCCATAATGATCATTTCCCACTTCTACATTGGAATTTATATGTTCTATGCCAACCCACAAGGCCATTGGTGTTCGGCCTTGTTGACCACGATCATATTCTCTGCCCATAGATTTCCGGCCATATTCTCTGCCTCAGATTCAATCCCTTCTTCTTGAAAATATATTGAAGGCTCTTAGGGTCCAAGAATATATCCACATGGACACCATACAAATAATGACGCCAAATCTTCAATGCAAAAACCACTGCCGCAAGCTCTAAGTCATGTGTTGGGTAGTTCTTTTCCTGATTCTTGAGTTGCGTAGAAGCATAAGCTATCACCTTGCATGTTGCATTAATACACACCCAAGTCATATCCTTGAAGCATCATAATATACCACAAACCCATCTGTACCCTCTGGTAGAGCCAACACCGGTGCCGTAGTTAATCTTAGTTTCAACTCTTGGAAGCTCCTTTCACAAGCATCTGACCATTAGAACTTAACCTCCTTCTTCATCATTTTAGTCAACGAAGAGGCAAGGGTAGAGAACCCCCCCCCCCCCCCCCCCC
>MCJB01011109.1:68079-168786 GCA_002018475.1 Nicotiana obtusifolia | reverse complement strand
AAATTTCCTGTAATATCCAGCTAAGCCCAAGAAACTGTGAATCTCTGTTGAAGTTGTAGGTCTACGCCAACAACACAAAGTGGCCATGCCGCCTCACCCCAATGTATGCGGGTGGAGGTGTAGTCACAGTACCACAACTCCACACAAAGCAGTCATGCGCCTCACCCCAATGTATGTGAGTGGAGGTGTAATCACAATACCACAATTCTACACAAAGCGGCCCTACCGCCTCACCCCAATGTTTGCGGGTGGAGGTATAATCACAATACCATAATTTAGATTCCCAAAACAATAATAGTTTGTACAAAGAGTTCTCTTCCAATCAACCGTTTAACACCTTTAGCCTTAGCGAGTGTAAGTTCAAAAGGTTTCATCATATGAGAAATAAGTGTTTGATTACATTGATTTTACACAAGGTTTTCTTCCCAAAAAGGGATATAACATAATTAAGTCACAATAGAAAATCTTCAACACATGAGAGTTCGAACACGTTATGCAATTTAATAATCGAGTTACTAGCTTCAACATGCCACCTCAACAGTGTTTCAAGTTTGACTACACAAGATGGAGTTTTGCAAGGATTCATGAATTTCGATTCTAGAAGAAGAGTTTAGCCTTCATACCTTGAAAGAGCTTTTCGTGATGTAACAGTAATGTCCCGACACTTCTAACGATGTTAATCTATAGAAGAGGGGAGAATTAAAAGCTTGATTAGAGTAATTGGTATGGCAAGAGCCGCTACACTGACGACCCGGCCCTCACTCAACTAATTCAAGAACAAAACCACCCAAGATGGTTAAACAGCTTCCCCACAATCTCTATTAGCTGGTGCATGTGATAAATCTACCCTCATCAATCATAATCAACCCAAACCCAAAATTGAAGAATTGGGGAAAGAAATTCTTATTTCTTTAAGCCCTAGAAAGTTCCATTTGACAAAATTCCAAGGTTTGATTAGAGTAGAGTAGTGAAATTGTTAGTCCTCCATTTCCTCTCTCTAGAATAGCACTCTCATCTCTCTAATATGACAGATAATCCCCAAAAAATGAACCCTTAGACTAGATAAATAAAATGGGGGTCCGGTTATAAAATTAGAAAAATGAAGCCCCGAATTAGGTCCGCAAATAGACCGCGTAATGGCCTTTCAGAACTGGGCATTTCTGCTTCACTCTACGATAGGTCTACGGTTGCATAATGGACCATAGAACCTCCTTCTAAAATTTCTCATGCTGGTTCTATGATGGGATCTGTTGGCCTGCAAAACAATTCTACGGCCGCATAATGGTCCTCAAAATTGGCAAATCTTTCTATTTCATTCTACGGCCGATTTGTGTCCCGTAAATTGGTTCTCTGGTCATATAGTGGACTGCAGAACTGCCATGTTCCGCAAACATTTTCCTTCAACTCCTCGGCGCACTGAGCAACCCTAAAAGTCCGTACTGCAACGAGCAATTTCTACAATTCTTAAATACATTAGCTTACTTTGGCACCACAAAACCTCGGGTTCTAGGTGAAATTTCACTGGGCCTTACATCAATATTGCCCTACCTATTAAATTTTCTTGCTAGTATTCTTATTTGGCCTTCTTACTATTATCTGTCATATCTAGGTTATTGCTTGATTGGTGTACGAATCACGTTGTATGAGGTTCCATGTGGCTTTTGGTGTGAGTTGTCGATTGAGCTACTTTTACTGGGAAGACGAGGTTTTTGGACCTGGAATTTGTGCTATCGTATCGGGATAAAGAATATTTGGAAGAATAATACCATTATTCCGCTCAGAATTTGGCAATGGTCCTTGTCAAACGAGCAAACTCCACAACTTGTTGATTTTATGGGTGGTTATGAGTTTTGGCATATTTCATTTATCATTAGCAGTGTTGCCAAGGTTTTGAATGACGTTTTATTTGATATGAAGCATATTATCGGTACCAAGTGTGGTAATAGCAGCTATTATGGTCGAAAGGTTACTGTTGTGAGTAAATGAGTTATGGGTACATCGTGCGGTTTGATCTTCGAAGTGTATTGACGGCTTGATGCAACTTGTTGAGATTGAAACAGTGTGTATGCACAAGTATCGGATCTTATAGGGGATTTCGGATATTGAAATTTGGTTCCATGCCCTGTTGACTAAGGTCGAATGAAGAATCTTCAATCTGGGTCATGTTCATACACTTATATGGACTGTGGTGGAATGGGACCACTCATGGGTATGAGTATGATGAGTTTATTCAGCAATTTGACGGCTTTGGAATGACTATGGCACATTCGCGGATGAACCTATGTTTAGAAGGGGGAGAATGTAACGACCTAACTAGTCATTTTGTGTACTAGCTCCCTATTCCATGTTCCAAGACCTCCCATCACTTGATTTGATAATTTATGACTTGCGTGCAAGGTCCATATCATTTTTCGGAAAGTTCATATGTGATTTTGGTCTTTAAAAACGACCAGAGTTGACCACGATCAACGTTTTTGGTAAACGACCTCGGATCGGTTTTTTGACGATTATATTAGGTTCGTATGACATTTCTAGACTTGTACGCATGTTTGGTTGGGGTCTCGAGTGACTCAAGGTCATTTTGGCGTATTATGTGAAAAGTTGGGAAAATGAGTTTTGGAGTTGAAAAAAGTATTAATGACTAATTCTTGATATTTGATGGTATTTGATGATTTGAGTTAGCAAACGAGTTTGTATGATATTTTTACACTTGTGTGAATGGTAGAATTTGGGGGGGAGGGGCGCTCGGATGAGTTTCGGATGGTTTGTGGGAAGTTTTGAACTGCAGAAGAACAACTGATGCTTTGAACCTGCAGATCTCGCATTTGCGAGAAACTGTTCCAAAATACGAGCATTGCTTTTGCGATTATGTATCGCATTTGCGAAGATCAACTGGGGGTTGGCACTTCGCATTCACAAAGTTTGCGTCGCATTTGCGGACCAAGTGGGCTTCGCATTTGTGATGGGTAAGGGGCAACTTCATATTTGCGAAGCACTGTTTCTATTTGCAGACTACCTAGGGTTTGCATTTGCGATGACTTCATCGATTTTGCAATATCAGAAGGCTTAGAAGTTGTTCTCTTATGCGAACACCGCAATTGCGATATCTGTAGCTGGATAATTTTTGGGCATTTCGGGACTTAACTCGTTTTACACCAGTCTTTATTTTTGGAGAGAATTTTCTTCCCAAATTCATTTATTTGTAACTTTAACTTATTTTCAATCAATTTCAATTACTTTATCATGAATTCCATCATCAAACCTATGAATTTCTAAGTAGAAATTGGGGGTTTTGGGTGAATTTAGGAATTTTATAAAATTTAGATTTAGACCTCGAATTAAGGTCGGATTTCCAAACAAATCACATATCCAGGATTAGGGATAAATGGGTATCGGGATTTGGTCTTAATCTCATATTTCGACCACGTGGGCCGGGGGTTGACCTTTTAAATTAAGTTTAAGATTGAACATTTTTCTTTCGTGGGTATTTCTAAACCTTGTTTTGAATTGCTTGAACGATATTTGGCTAGATTCAATTGGTTTAGGAGCTTGTTCTAAAGGATACCCCGTGTTGCATTGTTGATTGTGTTCCGAAAAGACGTAAGCGCCTTGCCTAGCTTAGTTAAGGGAATATTTCCAAATAAAATGATATTGTTCGCTACATGCGAGGTTGACTAATATGCAAGGTGACAAGAGTATATGCATGTGGTAGGGTTATCTATGCTCGAGGTATATTATATGATTCTTTGGATTCGTTGAACCATGTGATATTCTTGCCTCATGATTTACTTGATTCATATAATAATATGAGTACAAATATTAATGTTGGAGACCACGTTTCATCTTATTACAACTTGATTAAATATGATGCACTCTTTGTGAGACTGTTGATGTGCTAAATTCGGTCAGAACGATACCTAAATCACAAACACATGTCTATGTTCGTTATTCTTGAGATATTTGGGTTCCACATTTTCGTTGATGATCGTGTTTGAACTTTGTTGAGATACTTGAACAATGGGGTTCTTGATGTTTATGGACTTGTTTATTGGTGCAAAAGTTGTGATTGTCGTTCACGTGTGTATTTTGCTTAATCACTCTTCTTGATGTTACCCATGCTTCCTACCTTGTTTGGTGTTGATGTATATATGATAGGTGAGGAATAGAGTAAAAGCACGAAGAATGATTTCGTGCCATTATCTTTTTACATTATTATGTAAGGATTAGAGTAAAAGGACTAAGGGTGATGTCGTGCCATTATTTTTACATTATTGTGTGAGAATGAGAGTAAAAGTATGATGGGTGATGTCATGCCATTGTTTTTACATTATTATGTGAGGATGAGAGTAAAAGCACGAAGACTGATGTCGTGCAGGACGAGATTTCATGGCACGAAGGGTGTTTTCGTGCAGGCGAGGATGAGAGACATGCATTATGTTGTATTGTATTTCCCTTACATATACATTCATGACTTTATCCTGAGTTGTCATTGTTGAGCCTATGGATTCTATGCTGCTTGTTGTTATTAGCCTTTGCCTTCTACCTTATTTGTTATATTTACATCTATGCCTTTTTCTCATTTGTTGTGGTTTTATCCAAACCTTCTATCTTGCTATATAATGAAACTATGTTCTCCTACCTTATTTTCTATCATTACTTTTATGCCTCCCACCTTGTCTGTTACCTTTATCTATATGCTCCTGCCTTTATTGTTATTGTTATCTGTGTACTTTCTACTTTGTTGTTACTATTATTGGCATTCCTTCTACCTAGTTGGTACTGTTATACATATGCTTGGTGAGGATGAGACAAATGCATTAATGGTGTTGCCGTGCCATTTGATTTGATATACATACACATATTTTGTGAGGAATAGGTAAATGATCGAAAGGTGTTGCCGTGCCATTTGATTTGATATCTTGAACATATTCCTCATATTACGAAGATTGTGGATTTACTATGTTATTTTTGTGGTTATTGCTTTAATCTCGTGACTTGAGCTGTTAGAAAAGGATTGAATGTGATATTGAGGAACCTCAGCGCTATTTCTTTTATTTAATCATATACGACTTCTCATATTTGTTCACGTAATCTACTATGCAATTCTAGTGTTGTCCCTATTACAAATTTAATTGCACAGGTAACATTAGTGAGTATCTTTTGTCTTAAAAACCTTGTTACTACTATACCAAGGTTAGTCAAGATAATTACTGAGTAGATGGAGTCGGTTGTACTCATACTACACTTATGCACCTTGCGTACAGATATTCGGCGATGGGCGACTATGGAGTTCGAGGGTCCAGCATTGAAGATGTACCAGCACTCCAAATACAAACTACCATTTGTTAGTGGTAGTTTAAGATTTATATTTCTGTTTATGTAAATTTCAAACATATGAAGTATCTTTCCTCAAACTGAAGTTGTACACTTATTCATACTCACTCGTGGCTTGTATTACCAGTCCTTTGGATAGTTATATTAAACTCTTTTGGCTATTTCGTTCATTATCTTTGTTGGTTTCTTATCATAGTAGTGACTTATATTGTTGGGCTTACTTAACAGGATTAGTTAGGTGCCATCACAACTTAGTGAAATTTGGGTCGTGACATTCCTCGGAGTATTTTTTGGGTCCAATAGAATTGCTCTTATCATTCACAGACATAGGATTCTTAGGACCTTTCTGAAAGATATCCCAAAGATCAAGTCTTCACCTTCTAGAAAGTCGGGCATTCTTTCTTTCCATAGTAATTTTTGGTGAACAATGGTGGCCTAACAGTTAATTTTTCCTCCTGAGCATCTTGGGAATGCAGAAATTATAGATTCTTTCAAAGTGTTAGTCTTTGCTGAAAGAGCCTACTCTAATACCAATTCTTAGTCTAAGATTTCACTGTAACACAAGAGGGAGGAGGGTAAATCATGTATTACTCAATTTTTGAAAATTAAAAAAGCTGGTTCATTTGCTTAATAGACACAAATAACTAGCTAACTCTGAAATTTAAATAACACAACAATTTTACGTGGATAACCTCCTTGTTCAATGGAGTAAAAATTACGACATATTGGTATAAGATTTTCCTTCAAAATTTCACTACTTCAAATAGCAATTTTTAGGTTATAACTCAATGACTAAGGGGACTAACTCCATAACTCATCTCCTAGAATCAACTTAATTGTAGATACTTCTTTCCAAACTAACACTAGTCTACAATGCGAAAGAAAAAATCTAAGTTTATATTAACCTATGATTACACATTTTTAAAAGCACATAGGTTACAATTCAAGAACGGGGGGGGGGGGCTAACTAGTGAAGTGGCTATGATGTGACCTCAAGGGTTCGAGCCGTGGAAATAGCCTCTTGCAGAAATGCAGGGTAAGGCTCCGTACAATAGACCCTTGTGTTCCGGCCCTTACCAAGACCACGTGCATAGTGGGAGCTTAGTGCTCCGGGTTGCCCTTTTAGGTTACAATTCAAGAACAATGACTCAACCTAAAAACTAAAGAACTAAGCAGCTTCCTCTTCGAAATCTAGTTCTTTTGGTTGAGCAGTTTGAGTATGTTAGAGCACCTTCTTGCTTGATATTGCTATTGGCAAGAGCGATTCTTTGAAACTGTGAGAATAGGATGAGACTTGAATAGCAGCACTAAGGCTCTTTATATAGTTGTGAGGTTGGCCGAAATTCTTCTCCAATCAATGCTCCGAAACGTAAAATATTCGATGAAGAAAACTTTCCTTATTAGACTTGGTTTTCTTATTTGTTTTCAACTCTTCAACCTTTTCTTCAATGCAAGTTTTTCATAATTGGTAAAACCCTTTTGAAAATAGATTCGTCCCGTTAATATTTTCCTTATAGCGTTTGAATCGACTTCTTTTTTTTATCCGACTTGCATTAAACTGTCTGTCGTTTCTGATGAATGTCTTCACCATTCTGTTTCATTCTACTACAGACCTGGTTCTTCATCGTCTGCATGTTATGTCTTGACACCAGTTAGTAGCATAGAAAATAACATTAATAAAACCTGATATTTTCAATACATTTGTTAATCATCAAAATTTAATTTACGCTAAACATTCTCATCTCAACACTAACAAATTCGAGTTTGAATTGCTAGTCGAGCTCTTGGTAATCTTCTTTTTCTTTGTCACAATGAGCTCGTGTTAAGTTTCTGTTGGTATATGTTTTGCAATGCGGTTGTAAAGTAAAACTTAAAATATACCACAATTTTTGAAAGTTATCGCTTTGAATGTAGTGTTTAAAACTTTTTTGCAAATCTTTTTGTATACGAGTGAAACCGAGCCCTTTGGATGCCTCGGTTCCTGATGAAGTAAACAGAGCGGAGATGTGATTGTAAGGAACCGGAATCGGGGCAAGGAGCCCCTCGAGTCGAGGTCCAGGCAATACACCTGCCCTCAGAAGAATCGGGGCCACATCTCCTATGTCTGATTCAAACCCCAAAACTTCGGAGAGCATTACTAGATAATCGACCACGACAAACAAAGGCTGTGATATCCGTGACCAGCTGGATATTACGGCATTAATCTCAGCACCTATCGGCAGAAAATCAGTGATTAGTAAAACGAAATATTTTTACCTCTTTTGGAATTGTTCTTGGGGTAAAACTCGTCCACTATATAAAGAGGAGTCTAACCATTCATTAGGCATCATTGTAACATGCATATCAAGGCAATATACTCTTATTTTCTCTATTATTCAAAGTTCTTACTTTTGTTCATCAGTTCTTCATTATCGTGAGCCCAGGATCAAAGACAGGCATTTCATTAAAGTTGTTACTGAGTCCGGGATCACTCCCCTTAATTGGATTGACAATTTATTATGTCCTTTATCTGTTTAATCTAACGCAATTTATCATTTGTATTAAATTAATTCGCGTATCCTTAAAACCACATATAAATTTAATTGTTATCCATTTTGTTGGTAAACTGTTAGGCACCAACCAAAAGGATAATAGTGGCAATTTGATATAAATTTCCATAAAATACTCTATTTTACACTTGTTCTTTAAGCTCCTAATTTTAGGTCAAATTAAAAATGTCAAATTTCCAATATGCTCATTTAAACGTTGATCTTGAATCTGGCCACCATGGCGAGAACAACAATGTGGTGTCTAGCAACGAGGTGCCCACTATTGACCCTAATGGAGTTCCAGCCGCGGACCTGATCGATGCTAACTCACATGTTGCTATCGAAGCAAACTTGCCAACCGACACCGAAAATAGCATTCGTAGGGGAGCACGATCGATAGCTCGAAGTACACACGACGGCGATGGTGATGGGATCAACTTCCGGGTGATCTTCGAAATGTTACAGGCTCAACAAAAAGCGTTAACCGAGTTGTAGAACCAGAGCCACGCCCTCAACAAAATTAAGCCGGAACCGTCCCGAGAAAACACTTGCAGAAATAAACCAGTGACAGAAAGGCCGAGTGAGGCTGAACCCTGGACCAACCCCAAGATAATAAAGATGCTCGAGGAATAGGCGAAACCGGTGGAATCGGGAGAGAAGAAAATCGAATCCAACGACAAAAAATGAAGACCTATGAATCCAGGGTCTATCAAATCCCAAGAGCACCGCCGATACTGAAAGCTTGGATTCCCAGAAGTTTGTCCAAAAGCCTTTCCCTCCTAGCGCAGCTCCGAAGCCGATCTCGAAGAAGTTCTGTATGCCCGAAATTCTGAAGTATAATGGAACGACTGATCCAAACAAACATGTGACCTCCTACACGTGCGCCATCAAGGGAAATGACTTGAAAGATGATGAAATCGAATCCTTCTACTGAATAAATTTGGAGAGACCTTGTTAAAAGCAGCTATGATATGGTATCACAACCTACTCCCTAATTCTACTGACTCGTTTGCTATGCTTGCAGATTCCTTTGTAAAAGCACACGTCGGGGTCATCAAAGTCGAGACTAGGAAGTCAGACCTTTTCGAGGTGAATCAAAGAGATAACGAACTGCTCAGGGAATTCGTGCCGAGGTTTCAAATAGAATTGATGGATCTGCCCCTGATCACGGACGATTGTGTCGTTCAAGCATTCACCCAAGGACTCAACCCCCAAAGCTCATTGACTTCGCAGCAGTTGAAGTAAAATTTGATAGGATACCCGGCAGTAACTTGGGTCGACGTCCATAACAGGTACCAATCAAAAATCAAGGTCGAAGACGATCAGTTCGGGGCCCCTTCAAGATCTGTTTATCCCGTTACGACTAGTGACAGATCCAAAAGATCCATCGATCATGAACCAAGATCGAACAGAGATCAGTATCAGCCGTACAATGAAGATCGAAGGAGTAATGGGTCCGAATGCAAACATGCAAGGAGTGAAAGAAGAAGCGATCGAGGTCATAATAACAAGGGACTCATGAGCAAAAACGGTTTTGACAGACCCATCGGGTCCAAGGAAGCACCAAGGTTATCGGAGTACAACTTCAACATCGATGCTGCCAGCATCGTATCAGCCATCAAATCAAAGATTCTAAGTGGCCTGGACCGTTTCAATCTGATCCTGCCCAAAGGGACCCCAACCTAATGTGTAAATATCATGGCACTCATGATCACAGTACTGAAGACTGCCGGCAACTGAGATAAGAAGTAGACTGGTTATTCAATAACGGACACCTCCGAGAGCTTTTGAGTGATCGAGCCAAAATATCACTTCAGGAATAGGGACTCCAAGAAGAAGATCGAGCAAGAGGAACCTCAGCACATCCTTGACATGGCCATTGGAGGAGATGATGTCCCCCAAGGGTCGATGTTAAAGCGCACTAAAGTGTCCATTACAAGGGAAAAACAGACTCGAGATTATGTACCAGAGGGAACCGTATCTTTCAACGGCGAGGACGATGAAGGAATCATACAACCACACAATGATGCACTTGTAATATCTATACTCATAAATAAATCTTGAGTTAAGCGTGTGTTAATTGATCCAAGTAGCTCCGACAATATCATCAGACTGAGAGTCATGGAATAGCTGGGTCTACAAGAAAAAATAGTGCCTGCATTTCGAGTTTTAAACAGGTTTAACATGACATGCAAGGCCACTAAAGGGGAGATAACCCCGCCTGTAAAAAGCACCGGAATCGTTCAGGAAATAAAGTTCTACGTGATCAAAGGAGATATGAGATACAATTCTCAATTCGGGAGGCCATGGATTCACAGCATGAGGGCAATACCTTCGACGCTACATCAGGCGTTGAAATTCCCCACACCGGGAGGAATCAAAACAGTTTATGAGAAGAAACCAGCCGCAAAAGAAATGTTCGCGGTCGTGGAGGTGGTCCCGATATCCGCAGTCTCGACATCAAAGAACCCAAGTTCGGTCCCCAAGGAAGAAACCACATAGCAATCACCGACACCAGCCCTGACTGAGCCAGAAACGCAGGAGACAGGCAAGGATGACGATTACGGAGTTCCTAAGTCTTTCATAGCCCCGGATGATTCTGATGCCACCAAGTCAACGGTCGAAGAGCTGGAGCAAGTCAAATTGATTGAGCACCTGTCCAATCGGAAGGTATACCTGGGCACGGGGATAACTCCCGGGCTCAGGAAAAAACTCATTGAATTCCTTATAGTTAACATAGATTGTATCGCTTTGTCCCATCTTGACATGACAGGGATCCCGCCGAAAATAACTACGCACAAGTTAAGCCTAGATCTAAAGTTCCACCAAGTTAAACAAAAGAGGAGGCCTCGGTCCAAAGTTAAGCATGCATTCATCAAGACGAGGTATCCAAACTCCTTAAAATATGTTCCATTCGGGAAGTTAAGTACCGGGATTGGTTAGCAAACGTAGTGGTAGTACCCAAAAAGGGAAATAAATTAAGGATGTGTGTAGACTATAAAGTCTTAAACAAGGCAAGCCCTAAGGACTCTTTTCCTTTGCCTTACATCGATTGCATGATCGATGCGACGGCCGGCCATGAGATACTCAGCTTTCTCAACGCCTATTCCGGGTACAACCAGATCCGGATGGACCCGGCCGACCAAGAAAAGACTTCCTTCATCACTAAATATGGTACCTATTGTTATAACATAATGCCATTCGAACAAAAAAAACATTGGTGCCACTTATCAACGCCTAGAAAATCGGATGTTCGATGAGCAAAAAGTAAAATAAATGGAGGTTTACATTGACGACATGTTAGTGAAGTCCCTATGAGTAGAGGATCATTTGTTACATTTGTAGGAAACCTTCAACATAGAGAAGGAATACAACATAAAGCTGAACGCGGAGAAATGCGCATTTGGAGTCGTATCCGAGAAATTCCTGGGATTCATGGTGTCCAATCGGTGGATCAAGATCAATCCCGACAAGATCAATGCCATAGAAAACATCATCGTGCTGTGCAGTATCAAGATCGTCCAAAGGCTAATTGGGCGCATAGCCGCCCTGGGTCGGTTCATTTCAAGGTCCTCCGATAAGAGCCATCGGTTCTTCTCGTTATTGAATAAGAAGAATAACTTCTCGTGGACCCCGGAGTGCCAGCAAGCTTTGGAAGAACTCAAACGGTACCTTTCGATTCCACCTTTTCTTCATACTCCGAAGGAAGACGAGCTGTTATAGTACTTAGCGATATCCAAGATAGCGGTAAGTGGAATCCTAAGGTACGCAATTTCCTATATATTATGTTAGCAGGACTCTAGGTGAGGCTGAAACGAGATATCCTCACCTAGAGAAATTGGTGCTCGCTTTACTAAGCGCCTCCAGGAAGTTAATGCCCTATTTTCAATGCCATCCCATATGTGTTGTGACTACTTACCTATTGAGGAACATAATGCACAAACCTGAGCTCTTTGGACGATTGGCCAAATGGTTCGTGGAAATTAGTGGGCACGATATTGAATATCAATCCCGAACAGCCATCAAATCTCAAATTTTGGCAGACTTTGTGGCCGACTTCACGCCGGCCTTATTACCTGAAGTTTAAAAGGAATTGTTGTTAACCTGGGGGACCTCCTCGGGGATCTGGACCCTCTTTACGGATGGTGCCTCGAACGTAAAGGGACCCAGACTCGGCATCATATTGAAGCCGCCCACGCGTAACGTAGTTAGGCAATCTATTAGAACTATGAAATTGACCAACAACGAGGTCGAGTAAGAGGCAATGATTGCAGGTCTTGAATTGGCTCAACGCTAAAGTGATTGAAGATAAATGTGATTCCCTCCTCGTGGTGAATCAAGTCAATGGGACATTCAAAGTAAAAGACGAGCGAATGCAAAGTTACTTGGATAAACTACAAGTAACGCTACATCTATTCAAGGAATGGACCCTACAACATGTGCCCCGTGATTAAATAGTGAAGCCGATGCTCTGGCTAACATGGGGTGGCCAATTGATGATGATGAATTCAACTTGGGAACAGTCGTACAACTCATGAAATCGGTAGTGAAAGAAGGCCACGCCGAGATAAACTTGACAAGCTTAACCTGGGACTGGAGAAACAAGTATATAGATTACCTGAAGACCGGGAAGCTGCCCTCGTATCTTAAAGAATCTAGAGCTCTATGCACGAAGGCAGCCAGGTTCAGCCTGTCCGAAGATAACACCCTGTTCATAAGAACATTCGATGATTCCCTTGCCATATTTCTAGGATCGGGAGACACCAATTATATTCTGAGGAACGTTCATGAAGGTACCTGCGGGAACCATTCGGGGGCTATTTCTGGATCAACATGGAGAAAGATGCGAAGGAGTTCGTGCAAAAATGCGACAGCTATCAGAGGCACGCACCAATGATCCATCAGCCTAGGGAGCTACTACATTTGGTCTTGTCACCTTGGCCATTCATGAAGTGGGGAATGGACATGGTCGGTCCGCTGCCATGGGCACCCGGTAAGGCACAATTTATATTATTCATGATTGACTATTTATCTAAATGGGTTGAAGCTCAGGAATTTGAGAAAGTCATAGAGAAAGAAGTTATTGATTTTATTTGGGACAACATAATATGTCGGTGTTCAGGATGCCGGTCGAGATCGTATGTGACAACAGGAAGCAATTCATCGGCAGCAAGGTAAGTAAATTTTTCGGGGACCATAAGATCAAAAGAATCTTGTCAACACCCTATCACCTAGTGGGAATGGCCAGGCGGAGTCTAAACGAGACCATACTCAAAAACCTTAAGAAAAGGTTGACCGATGCAAAAGGAAAATGAAAGTAAATTTTGCCCAAAGTCCAGTGGGCATATCGTTCGACCTCAAAGTCTAGTATCGGGACCACCCTTTTTTCATTAGTCTACGGTGCCAAAGCACTAATACTAATCGAGGTAGGAGAATCGAGTTTCTGGTTTTGATATGCAACAGAAGAGTCAAACGGTGAGGCCATGAGCACGAGCCTAGAACTATTGGATGAAAGGCGCGAGGCCACCCTCATCTAGTTGGCCGCCCAGAAACAGTGGATCGAAAGGCATTACAATCGGAGAGCCAATCTCTGACACTTTAATATCGAGGTCTTGGTGTTAAGAAAAGTGACACTGAACACCCCATTCATTTTTTTCTGTTTATATATATTGCGAATAAGACTAACACTTGTAGAAAACAACCAAAGATGATGTAGCTGTTAGGCTTGAACACACGCGTTGCACTCTTTTTCCCTTGAACCAGTTTTGTCCCAAGTGGGTTTTTTGGAATGGTTTTTAACAAGGCAATAGTGGATCGTGCTAAGTAGGCACGATAGTTAGGATTCATTGTAAGGGCCAAACGGTCAAATGGACCGCGCCCGTGTAGGTCATACTGGCCGCAATACGAGCTTTTATACAATATTGTACATTACGCACAAAAATAAAAGAAAGTATCTACCTTGCTAACAAATAATTTTTGATTCTTAAAAGTATCAAGCCTAAGGGCTATTACTGCTCGAGAATTATCAAGCCCAAGGGCCACCCCTATCCGAGCCCAAGAGGCTATTTCCACTCGGGACTGCCATCCTTGATAAGTTCAGATGGCTCGAGTTATAGAATCCCGAAGGCACAAGACCTATTAGGCAGTGCCCAAACCTAAAAGGCTACCACCACCCTAAAAGCGGCTCGGAGACGTCGCAACCCGTAGTCAAAACATACGGTCTTAAAATTTTCAAATAGATTCAAATATTACCCTCGGCAAAATTATAAGCTAAAAACATTTAAAGAAGCATTTTGGGAAAAGTTTCTGGTCATTTCTAGCCCCCTCAAATTTCAAACAAAACTTGCATCGACAACAAGTCTTGTTCGGACCTCAAAAAAACAACTTATTACTACGTTTTATTTCGTGCTAAGGCATTTGAAATCTTTGCAATTGTAAAAAGGATGCCAAAGGTAATAGACTTGAAAATTGCCAAAAGGAAAAAACTTCATATACGCATTCCAGAATGTCTTTACAAAGGCCAATGAAAACGGCCTAAACAAAATAAATGTACAAGGTGCAAAAACAAACACAAAAATTCCTAAGGCACCTACGTCCGATCTTCACCAAAACCCGCCTCGTTACCAGAGTCATCGTGGCCTTCTTTGTCTTCGAGTTTGTCGGAGCCCTCAGAGACTTCTTCATCCTCGGGATCAACCAGCTTCTTGGCCTCGACCTCGAGCCTTTTTGCCTCCTCGATCTCAGGAGATAGGTCAATGCCACGGGCATGGATCTCTTCGAGGGTCTCCCTCTGAGACAACCTCTTTATGTACTCAACGGTGTTTCTCAGACGTATCTCGAATGCCTCAACATCGGCCATATACTGGGCCACCATCTCTTCAGTATCGGCGGAGGTTGTACGCATCTGAACCTTTTCAACTTCACATTCACTATTGAGGTCATCCCGCTCTGCCAAGGGTGTTTTCATTTGGGCTCGGAAGTCCTCGTTCGGCTGGACTCGCTCATTGGCCTTCTCTTTCGTCACTCAGAGTTGAACTTCTACCGATGCCAGCTGTGCCTGGGCGTTCTCCTTCTCCAAAGCTAGCGGGTCCATTTTGCCCTTCCAAACATCGTCCATGGCTTGGACTTCGTTCATTTCAGCCCGGAGGTTGCCGATACGGTCAATCTTCTGCTGAACCTGCAAGGTTTTATCATTTATCACCGTGGCTATGTCCTCATTCCAAACTTCAAAAACCATTACCTTTTCAACCAAGTCGGCATGCTCCTTCTGAGCCGCATTTAGCTCGGCTTGGAGATTCCTGATGACTCATTTGTGTTGCTCGCTGAGAAGCTTATATGAGTCTCTTTTCTCATCAAGATCCTTGATCTCGGCCTCGAGCTAGTTAACCTCGGCCTGGTATCGAAGAAAGCTTTCGTGATTGAGCACCGAGGCCTACTAAGAGTAAAAGAAAGAAGACGTAAGAAATATCAAGGGTTAAGTCAAAGGTCGAAAGGTCGTAATGATACCTTACCCGATTCAGTGCATGCTGCGCCTCGTTGAACAAGTATGGTACGTCCACCTCGTTCATTTTCGCCTAGTCTTCTTCGATTACCAGGCATCGAAGGTGGCTCGCTACTCCTACGGGAGCAGAAATAACCCAGGCATCCTCCGAGATAGTGATGACTGTCGACATCTTGCGGTGGGGATCCACGATCGAGGAAGGGAATTGGTTGACTAACTTTGGGCTCGAATTTGGCCTGCCAACTTCTGAAGACGACCCCTTTCTCAGCACCTCGGAAAAATCCTCCAAAACGGACGAGTCCACACCATCAAAATTTATACTAGCAGCCAAATCACATAATGCTCTACCCTTCCTAATTGATTGAACACTAATAACGGTATCAAATTTATACTAGCAGCCAAATCACATAGAACTCTACCCACATCAACTTCACCAATTCGCACGGGGATTTTAAAGCTATTCGGATAAGCTTTTGCGGAAGCTTTTGTTGGATCCTATAAGTGCACTCCTCGGTGAGCGCAATAGTTTCAAACACAGTTAAACTATTTTTCTGTGCCACAAATTTTTTATGTAATTAGCAAATGTTGGAACAATACGAAGCATGTCCACTAATGGAATATTCAAGCGTACATGTTTCAACATGTCAAGGAACTTGTTAAACTTGAACTAATTATTTTTCTTTTTCGGCCTCTTCAAAAATGGTGGTGCACCCCTCTCAACTACAACTTGTTTAGGTTTGGCCTGACTTTTCTCATTCTTCTGCATCGATTTTGGAGTTATCTCCTTCTCATTACCCGGTTGTTCCTTCTTCTTTTTTGGCGCTTCTACAAGTTCTCTCCTTTTTCCTCAATTTTACAACATTAACCTGAGCCTTAAGATTTGCCGCGGTGTCACTAAGAAGTGCCCCTGTTGGTCGGGTGTTTTGAATCCCATCAAGTTGCCCAATTTGTCTTAGATTGCGGATAGCAATAGCTATGAATTTGATTCTAATTCCCCTATTTGATGTTTCTCATACGTTTGTTTGTTATTTTTTGACTTACAGGGATGGTTAATCTGGTTTCGGGTAGGTTTGAGAGGGATTTGAGACACTTAGTCCCATTTTGAAAGCTTAGATTGTAAGAGTTGGCCGAGGTTTTACTTTTGTCTAAATGAACTCGAATTGGTGATTTGAGGGTTCCAACAGGTTCATTTGGTGATTTGGTCTTGGACCTATGTCCGGCTTTAAATTTCGAGGTTCCTAGGATATATTAGTGCTATTCGTCGAAAGTTGGCATTTTGAAGGTTTGGAAAGTTTCTAAGTTTAACTGGGGGTTGACTTTGATGTCATGGGATTAAGATTGTTATTTTAGAAGTTGGAATCAGTTCGTTTTGTTTCTTGGGAGTTGTGTGCAAAGTTTGGATTTAATTCGAATTGGTTAGGCTTGAATAGGATGCGTGGTTTGAAGTTTGGAATTTGATGACCTTAAGAGAAGCTTAACTTGTGTTTTGATCGTTGGTTCTTGGTTTTTATATTAGTTATTGTGTTTTGAGCATTCGAACAAATTTGGATAAGGTATTGGGACTTGTTGGTGTGATTGGATGGGGTCCCTGGGGGCTCAGGTGTATATCCGGGTAGTTTCGGATTATTTCTTCTTGGTTTCAGATTGCTGGTTTTCTGATGTATACTAGTGCTTCAAGATTGCGAAGCTTGTGTCGTGATCCTAGAGAAGGGGGAGATGGTAGGAGGATTTTCCTCTTCGCGTTTACGCTGGTGGTTTCGCATTCGCGTGCAAGGGTCGTATTCGTGAAGGAGTGGTGCCACGCAGGTGGGTGTCCTTTGCGTTCGTGGAACTAGGCTCGTAATCACGTAGGCTTAGTGGGATAGTGAACTGCATTTGCGATTGGGTCTTCGTGTTTGCTAAGTGGAGTGAGAGCTGGGCAGGATTTTGGCCTTTGTGATGCGAAGGAGGTCCTGCGATCGCGATGTGTATAACTAGGCAGTGTATTAAAAGTTAAAATTTTTGGATTTCACCTATTCTCTCATATTTTGAACTCTAGACTTCCGAGATATGGATATTTTACAGAGGAAATTCACTACTACATTGGAGGTAAGCAAGTTTCAGTTGGATTTGACTTTATATCTTAATTCCCCGTGGATTTTTACACCTAATATAGATTTTAAAAAGAAAATTTGGGGTTTTGGTCTACAACTTAAGAGGGTATAATTTTGGAATTTGAAGGTCAATTTGGACTTGGATTTGAAATCAAATCACATACTGGGACTCATGTGGTTATTGGTAGTTGGGACCTACTCCTTGACTCGGTTTTGGGGTTGTTCCTATGGAATTATTGGATATTATTGAATTAGCTTTTACTATATTGGGGTCATTTAGAGTTGAATGTGGACGGTTACGCGATTTTTGCTTGATTTGAGGTTGTCGAGTGAAGGTAATTGTCTTGCCTGTCCTTGTAAGAGGTAATTCTCCCCATATGTGATATAATTGCTACTTGATTCATGATTTATAAGTCATGTCTATTGTCACGACCCAAACTGGAGGACCATGACTAGCACCCGACCATACTTGCCGAGCACCAACATACATTTTATCTAACCTTCTTTATTATCTTTTAGGGCTTACGAGATCAATATAAATGGTAGACATGGATCATGGACAACCAACAATAAGATATGATGGCATGAACATACATAATATGGGATGACCAGACAATCAAGAAACTATATATAAGGTACGAGCTACCACGCTACCATGAAAGACTATACAACAAAAACCAGCCAACAAGGCATACCAAACTATACATGAGTCGACACCTGTCTATGAGCCTCTAAAGGAGCATAAGTACTGCAACATAGCCGGAACAGGGTCCCGACATACCCATAATATCTATAACAAAAATGTATACACAGACCACGACAAGTCTGGAGAAGGGATCTCGCCAATCACCGCTGAACTGGACAGCCTACTGTGGTTGGGGAGCTGCACCTGTCTGTCTATCAGGACCTGCAGCATGACATTCAGCGTCCACAAATAAAAGGACGTCAGTACAAAGAAAGTACTGAGTATGTAAGGCAGGGAACCATAAGTACGAACAGTAATGTAAGCAGGGATAGAGAATATACAACCTGTAACATCTGGGTACCTCTGAGGGCTACTGACATGAAATGCATGATACATATGTATATATACATAAACTTTTAAAACATACGCCTCTATGGGCATCATCATCATCATATTGTACCCGGTCGTAATAGGCTCGGTAAAAATGTAGCCGGCCATCATAAGGCTCGGTAGAATCTTACCCGGCTACGTGGAGCTCGGTCAAACCCAACTAATCAGTGGTTGCACAATAGGTGCCGTACCCGGCCGACTATAATGCTGCTCGGTAGAGTAAAATAGATACATATATATATAATGCATGCTCGACTCATGAAAATACGTTCTAAGCCTTTTGGAGTGACGTAAGGTTGGTATCCTCTATAAACGTTATTAGGACTAACTCTTCACCATGAACCTTATAAGAATCAGGAAGTGCCAAAAACATTGATAGCATAAGAATAAGAGAAGCAACATTAACGTCAATCGTTCCATAAGAGGGGAAACAATGTAAGTACTGCTAGCTTCTAAGATTAGAGTTTCTTTGGAAGCTCGTTCATTACATCATGTACCATCGGAGTCATGCAGAAGAAGGAAAGGGATAGCCTCAGACACCTTGTATATACTGCCCCAATCTCAAGCTATGCAACTGTCACAACTCCTTGGTCTACAATAAGAGAAACGATACTATCGTAATAATTTAAGCGTCATAACTATTATGTATCGACCACAACCTATTTTACGATGAAACGGACAGAACCTCCCCTATATATATGACTTCACACAATTCAAAAAAATTACCAAACAGCCCAAACAACATCAGTAATAATCATATTGAGCCTCCCAAAATAGTCCACGCACAAGCTAATCACTTCATACATACGATGGCCACCGAAGTCGTGTCAAACGACCCGGAAATGTTACAAAGAACTATCAGCCCACAACCCTAAGTATATATGGTGTTTCTCCACACCCTTCTTCCTCCAAAACTCCACAAAACAGTAGTAAAACACGCAGCCCAACAGCAACACAAAACAGCCCACAAAACAGTCCGCTACAAGTGAATAACTCGAACTCACGGCTTCCGATCACCGTCCCGTGAGTTCTTACATGTATAGAACAAATTACCATGAATTATCAAGAGAAGAAATATATGAAAGAGAGCAGTAAACTTACCTTACTTTTTGGATAACTCAGCCCTTTCCTTGGCTCTTCAAACTCTAGGTTTCACCCCCAATTAGAACTTGAAAGAGAGGGAAAATAGATTAGGATTTGTGAGGGATTTTTGGGGAGGGGTTGCATGGGTTCAATTTGGTTGTGAAGGTCTGAAATAAGGGTGAAATAACTGATTTTATAATCCCTTAAAAGTCCTCTCTTGGCCGACTTTGGGACTTTTAATTTTGTCCTCTAATTTTGGCAAGTAGGTGATGCACCTACCAATCTGCGCAGGTCTGCGGAAATACAATTATCTCTATACTCCGAGATTGTATTGACAAACGGTTTAATACGTTGGAAAGTATACTCATAGATATTTAATTTGGTAGGTAGATCACCCCGTAATTCCTTGTAAATTGGGAGAAAAGCTTAGAAACATTTGACCTAATGTTTAAGTAAAATTATGAACCTAAGTTGCAACAACTTTTGTCGACTTTTGTTTCATAACTCGTTTGACTTCAAGACTTATGATATGGATATTATATGATTCAAATACCTTAAAAAAGATCTCTTGAGTGTATTAAGCACCTCTAGGTTTACCCGAAAATATGAGTTACAACATCCTTGATTCGTTTAACTCCTAATACTTGTTAATCACCCTTGTACACCTTATTTCACTTAAGACCAATAGGATTAACTTCTTATCATCTCAAATATAATTACTTCTTGGATTTATGTTAAATAACATATGGCATGAACTAACACGTGTGGATATGGGTTGTGACACCCTCCCCCCTAGGAACATTCGTCCTCGAATGTAAGGGTTCATGGGGAGTTTAAATCATCGTGGATTCCGGTCGAGTTTCTCTCATAAATAGAGGATGAACTTGCGAGCAGTTAAATCAACGTATGGCCTTACTAGAGTATGCAAATTTATGGACATTTACATTATCTGCATATCACTATTTTGTATTAAGGAAGAGTATTCTCAAGCTATTGCTTAGCTCATAGCGTTGTTCCACCTTGTAATGCATCATGTGTTCCCCTAGCATCCTTGTTATCTTTATTCTGGAACAGGTAAGGGTATTTAGACTTCATCTCCTCTTCTGCTTCCCATGTCATTTCTTCCATATTCTTGTTCCTCCACAATACTTTGACGGAAGCTACATCTTTTGTTCTCAGCTTGCGGACTTGTCAATCTAATATAGCCACTGGCACTTCTTCATATGATAGATCCTCTATAACTTTTACATCTTAGATAGGGACGACTCGAGAAGGGTCTCCAATACATTTCCTCAACATAGATACATGTAATACCGGATGGACAAATTCCAATTCGGATGGCAATTCTAACTCATAAGCAACATGTCCAATTCGTCGAAGAATTTTATACGGACCGATATACCTTGGACTCAGCTTACCTTTCTTCCCAAAACGCATAACACCCTTCATTGGTGAGATCCTCAGGAAAACCCAATCACCAACCTCAAACTCTAAATCACGACGTCGGACATCGGAATAAGACTTTTGCCTGCTTTGTGCCATCCTGAATCATTCCTGTATCACCTTCACCTTCTCAATGGCTTGGTGAATCAAATCTGGCCCATATAATTCTGTTTCACCGACTTTGAACCATCCAACTGGTGATCTACATCTCCTCCCGTATAGTGCCTCGTATGGGGCCATTTTAATACTGGAACGGTAGCTATTATTGTAGGCGAATTCTATGAGTGGAAAATGGTCATCCCAATTTCCCTTAAAATCTAGAACACATGCTCGTAGCATATCTTTCAGTGTCTGAATGGTTCGTTCAGCTTGTCCGTCAGTCTGCGGATGAAATGCAGTGCTGAGATTCACTTGTGTGCCTAAACCCTTCTGAAAAGACCTCCAAAAGTTAGCCGTAAATTGAGCTCCTCGGTCTGATATAATAGATACCGGCACATCATGAAGCCTAACAATCTCCTTGATATACAACTTCGCATAATCTTCAGCCGTGTAAGTTGTTTTAACTGGTAGAAAATGGGCACATTTTTTAAGTCGATCAATTATCACCCAAATGGAGTCAAACTTATGATAAGAGCGAGGTAATCCAATAATGAAGTCCATATTAATCACCTCCCATTTCCAGGTCGGAATCTCTATATTCTGAAGCAATCCACCCGGTTTCTGATGTTCTATCTTTACTTGTTGACAATTGGGACACTAGGCTACAAATTATGCAATAGACTTCTTCATGCTATCCCCCCAATACTGCTCTTTGACATCATGATACATCTTTGTCAAGACGGGATGGATGGAATATCGGGATTGATGAATCTCATTCATAATCTTCTCTCGCAACCCTGCCACATTAGGCACACACAATCGGCCCTGGTATCTCAATGCCCTATCTCCTCCAATCTCAAAAGCCGTAATTTTACACTACTGAATGTTCTCTCTCAATCGTACTAAGATAGGATCTTCATATTGCTGTGTTTTTACCTCGGCTACCAAAGATGATTCTGATGTATTATGTACGGTAACACCTCCGTCATCAAAGTCTAATAATTTGATTCTCATATTGGCTAGCTGATGAAGCTCTTTAGTCAGCCCCCATCTACCTGCTTCAATGTGTACTAAGCTTCCCATTGACTTACGGCTGAGAGCTTCTGCCACAACATTGGCTTTACCGGGATGATACAATACCTCGACGTCGTAGTCTTTCAGTAATTCGATCCACCTACGCTGCCTCAAGTTCAACTCCTTCTAATTGAAGATGTATTGTAAACTCTTGTGATCTGTGTAGATGTTAACATGGACGCCGTATAAGTAGTGCCGCCATATCTTCAAAGCATATATTACTGCAGCCAATTCCAAATCATGGGTTGGATAATTCTTTTCATGCTTCTTCGATTGTCTTGATGCATAAGCAATCACCTTCCCACGCTGCATCAATACGCACCCCAAACCTATACCTGAGGCATCACAATATACCACATAACCTTCTGTTCCTTCGGGAAGAGTGAGCGCTGGGGCGGATGTCAATCGATTCTTCAGTTCCTGAAAACTACGTTCACAAGCGTCAGAACATTGGAAGTTGGTAGCTTTCTGTGTTAACTTAGTCAATGGTGTTGATATAGAGGAAAACCCTTTTACAAACCGCCTATAATATCGTGCTAGCCCCAGGAAGCTGTGGACTTCTGATGGTGTTGTAGGTCTCGGCCAATTCTTTACTGCATCGATCTTCTGAGTGTCGACACTAATACCCTCGTCAGATATCACATGGCCAAGGAATGCTACTGAGTTCAGCCAGAATTAACATTTGGAGAGCTTAGCATACTTATGATCCTGAAGCGTTTGTAATACTATCTGCAAGTGGCCCGCATGTTCCGCCTCCGAACGGGAATACACCAGAATGTCATCTATGAATACAATCACGAACACATCAAGATAGGGCCTGAATACAGTATTCATGAGATCCATAAAAGTTGCTGCGGCATTTGTTAGCCCGAACGACATCACCAAGAACTCAAAGTGCCCATATCTTGTCCGGAAGGCCGTCTTTGGAATATCCTTCTCCTTAACCCTCACCTGATGATACCCTAAACGTAAGTCAATCTTGGAGAAATACTTGGCACCCTAGAGTTGGTCAAAGAGGACGTCAATTCTTGGAAGTGGATACTTGTTCTATATAGTAAACTTATTCATCTGTCGATAGTCGATACACATCCGTAACGACCCATCTTTATTCTGCACGAATAAGACCGGCGCACCCCAAGGTGAAGTGCTAGGCCTAATGAAGCCCTTATCCAGCAAGTCCTTCAACTGCGCCTTCAACTCTCGCAACTATCATACCAGAGAATTGCTAAATCCCGTAGCCGATAAGAAGCCAACTCTACTACCTCTGTATCACTAACATGCATAACCCGCAGTGTACGATGAACCTGGTCAATATAAGTCTGAAGGTCCTCCTTGGGGTCTGATCCAGTAAACACTGGAGGGTCTAAATTAATAAAATCACGAACTGTTGTACTAACTGGTTTATCAGCAGCACCTGTATTTTGCCTATGAGCCTGAGCAGCTACCAAGCTAGTCAATAACTGCAAAGCACTCCGCATATCCTGGTCTGTAGTGCCGGACGAAGGAACTGGAGGTGTTGGGTGCCTCCTAATATCCTCTGGAGGAGACGGAGTAAATGAGGTATGAGACGGCATCTCGCTCTGAGCCTCACTTTGGCCTGCTCTATCTTGGGGCACCTGACTGGTACCTTCTCCCGCAGCTGTATCAAGCCGTCTACTAATTGTTTGCTTCTTAGTCGAAGGCATCACTGAAAGAAAACAAGGTTAATATTAGAGACGAACACTTACGACTCAACTCTACGCACGATCTAGATTTAGGAAGAAGGTAACAACCCTAGATGTCATGTAGCCTCCTGATTATAAATGTGGCGCACTACACATCCATAATCAAGACTTTACTAGGCACGGCTCATAGACAATCCCTAGGACAGACTGGCTCTGATACCAAGTTTGTCACGACCCAAACTGGAGCGCCATGACTAGCATCCGACCATACTTGCCGAGCACCAATGTACATTTTATCTAACCTTCTTTATTATCTTTTAGGGCTTACGAGATCAATATAAATGGTAGACATGGATCATTGACAACCAACAATAAAATATGATGGCATGAACATACATATAATGGGATGCCAGACAATCAAGAAACTATATATAAGGTACGAGCTACCACGCTACCATGAAAGACTATACAACAAAAACCAGCGAACAAGGCATACCAAACTATACATGAGTCGACACCTGTCTACAAGCCTCTAAAGGAACATAAGAACTGCAACATAGCCGGAACAAGGTCCCGACATACCCATAATGTCTATAACAAAAATGTATACCCAAACCACGAAAAGTCCGGAGAAGGCATCTCGCCAATCACCGCTGAACTAGACAGCCTACTATGGTGGGGGAGCTGCACCTGCCTGTCTATCAGGACCTGCAGCACGACATGCAGCGTCCACAAATAAAAGGACATCAGTACGAATAAAGAACTTAGTATGTAAGGCAGGGAATCATAAGTGCGAACAGTAATGTAAGCAAGGATAGAGAATATACAATATGTAACATCTGGGTACCTCTGAGGGCTACAGACATGAAATGCATGATACATATGTATATATACATAAACTTTTAAAATATATGCCTCTGTGGGCATCATCATCATCATATCGTACTCAGCCGTAATAGACTCGGTAAAAATGTAGCCGGCCATCATAAGGCTCATTAGAATCGTACCCGGCCACGTGGAGCTCGGTAAAATCCAACTGATCAGTTGTTGCACAATAGGTGCCGTACCCGGCCGACTACAGCGCGGCTCGGTAGAGTAAAATAGATACACATATATAATGCATGCTCGACTCATGAAAATACGTTCTAAGCCTTTTGGAGTGACCTAAGGTTGGTATCCTCTGTACACGTTATTAGGACTAAATCTTCACCATGAACCCTATAAGAATCAGGAAGTACCAACCACATTGATAGCATAAGAACAAGAGAAGCAACATCAACGTCAATCGTTCCATAAGAGGGGAAACAATGTAAGTACTGCTAGCTTCTAGGAGTAGAGTTACTTTGGAAGCTCATTCATTACATCATGTACCATCGAAGTCATGCAAAAGAAGGAAAGGGATAGCCTCACATACCTTGTATATACTGCCCCAATCTCAAGCTATGCAACTGTCACAACTCCTTGGTCTACAATAAGAGAAATGATACTATTGTTATCATTTAAGCGTCATAACTATTATGTATCGACCACAACCTATTTTACGATGAAACGGACAGCACCTCCCCTATATATATGAATTCACATAATTCAAAACAATCACCAAACAGCCCAAACAACATTGCCTCCCAAAAACTTCCACGCACAAGCTAATCACTTCATACATACGATGGCCACCGTAGTCGTGTCAAACGACCTAGAAATGTTACGAAGAACTATCATCCCACAACCCTAAATCTATATGGCGTTTCTCCACACCCTTCTTCCTCCAAAACTCCACAAAACAGTAGTAAAACACGCAGCCCATCAGCAACACAAAACAATCGGCTACAAGTAAATAACTCGAACTCACGACTTCCGATCACCTTCCCGTGAGTTCTTACATGTATAGAACGAGTTAACATGAATTCACAGGAGAAACAAATGTATGAAAGAGAGCAGTAAACTTACCTTACTTGTTGGATAACTCATCCCTTTCCTTGGTTCTTCAAACTCTAGGTTTCACCCCAATTAGAACATGAAAGAGAGGGAAAATCGATTAGGGTTTGTGTGGGATTTTTGGGGAGGGGTTGCAGGGGTTCAATTTGGTTGTGAAGGTCTGAAATAAGGGTGAAATAACTGAGTTTATAATCCCATAAAATTCCTCTCTTGGTCGACTTTGGGACTCTTAATTTTGTCCTCTAATTTTGGCAAGTAGTTAATGCACCTACTTGTCACCTACCAATCTGCGCGGGTCTGCGGAAATACAATTATCTCTATACTCCCAGATCATATTGACAAAAGGTTTAATGATTTGGAAACTAGACTCATTGATCTTTAATTTGGTAGGTAGATCACCCCGTAATTCCTTGTAAATTGGGAGAAAAGCTTAGAAACATTTGACCTAATGTTTAAGTAAAATTATGAACCTAAGTTGCAACAACTTTTGTCGACTTTTGTTTCATAACTCGTTTGACTTCAAAACTTATGACACGGATATTATATGATTCAAATACCTTAAAAAAGACCTCTTGAATGTATTAAAAACCTCTAGGTTTACCCGAAAATATGAGTTACAACATCCTTGATTCGTTTAACTCCTAATACTTGTTAATCACCCTTGTACACCCTTATATCACTTAAGACCAATAGGATTAACTTCTTATCATTTCAAAGATAATTACTTCTTTGATTTATGTTAAATAACATATGGCATGAACTAACACATGTGGATATGGGTTGTAACATCTATGCGAGGTGATGAGTGCATATGTGTAGCTAGGTTTTGACCATATTCAATATTACTGACTTGAGTTGTGTTTTTATTGAATTATGTGAAGCTATTATTCATTTTCTAATTAATTTTATTACGTGATAATTTATATTCATGATTTAGGAGCATGCATCCGGTTATGACATATTTATTTGACATAAGGATTACTTTGCCATGTCGGGCTTTACAATAAATTTATTGTCATATACTTGCCTTATTTGCTCCATAATTTTGATGGTTTCTATGGCCTAATTAACTCATGATAATAATATGATTAAGCTAGAATATGTCAAATAACTTATTGAGCCATTATTATAAATTGAGCTACATGATTTGTCATAGACATCACTTAACCATTTGAGCTTTTATCTGCATTATTATTATCATGTCTTGTGCCCTTTTATTTTATTGTTTCTTACATATATGCATGAGTGGCAAAATGGTTATTGAGGAAAATTTAAGATTTTGGCACTACGGGCACTTAAGCGGATATTGGTACTGATTAGTTGATTGATGATGTTATGATTGGATCGGGTTGTGCACCACAATGGTTGTTTGATAATCATTAAAAATAATATGATCAATGCTTGGATTGTGGATCCGTCCCTCCGGAATCAGCTAACTACCTATGTTACCTTGGGCTATGTGAGTGTATGCACCCGTGATTCTTTTGGTGCTTGTTAGACATGTGGCATGTGTCAGGCACATGGTTTTGTGCTGTGAGTGCTTGAGAAAAGGATCCTGGGCATGCATATGTATATATGCTTAGACTCATGCTATGAATTGATGTAACTATTATTGACTGCTATCAAGTTTTATTCGACAATTGAGATGCTAATATTTTAATTGAATCCAGTTATTTGGAAAGCATACCTAAATTCCATATAAGTCGTGTTTTAGAGTTTTTATACTTGTTGATGATATCATATCTAGTCTCATGTCAGATTATTACCTCATATTTTTATTTGACTGTTAATGAGCGTCGAAGTCGGCCCCTCGCCATTATTTCTTCGAGGCTAGACTTGATACTTACTCGATACCGTAGTTTGTACTCATACTATACTTCTGCACATTATGTGCAGGTTCTGAGGCAGGTGTGAGTGGCATTCATCCGGGACAGTAGGAGGACTTGTGGAGACTTCTTGGTGAGTTGCTCTACTTGATCGATTCGTAGCACATGAAGTCCCCTTCCCTACTTATCTTTTATGTCTATCTATTTAATTCAGACAAACAGTGTATTCAAATGCTTTTACATACTCTTCGATGCTTGTGATGATTGTGACATCCGAGTTTTGGGCGGTAGTGGCAGTTGTGGTCGTGTTTAGACCCTGCCTTGGATAGTTTATCTATGTTACCAAACTTGATATTATTCTGCTTCTTATCATATTGAGTATTTGTTTAAGTTTTTCTTAATTTGCTTTAGATTTTTGATTGATATTATGTTGGCTTGCCTAGCGAGCGGGCTAGGCGCCATCATGACCTTTGGTGAGATTTCGAATCATGATAAGTCAGTATCAGAGAACTAGGTACTAAGGGTCTCACAAATCATTACCAGACCTAGTAGAGTCATGCGGATCGGAATGGACGTTTTTACTTATCTTGGAGAGGCAATAAGGCTTTAGGAAACTTCCTTTTCTTGATTCCTCATCGTGCATTTATTATTGACTCGAGTATAAATCCTTATATTCTATTCTTTTAAAGATGGTGAGTACTCGCGCATCTGGAGGCCGTACTATTATAGCTAGAGGTAGATCATCCACCAGGGCCCTTGGTCAAGCCAATGTAGTTGTTGCGAGCCTACTTATTGAGTAGGTGGAGGAGCAGATCATAGACGAGCATATTAAGGCTCTAGTACACACCCAACAGCCAGAGGGTTTCATTGATGCACCCATGTTTCAAAAGGATATGGCCAAGATAGTCAGTTTCATTGATGCATTGACCAAGGCCGGGGTGGTTCTAGTGGCTCCACCACATATCAATATGATGGGGAGCTCAAACCCCTATCACTCGTACTTCAGAGCAGATGATTGGAGAATCTAGACTTGAGACCTTGCCTGCCATGTAAGTGGATGAGCAAAAGAGACTAGAGAGGTTTCAGAGGTTGTTTCCTCCATACTTTGAGGGTAGTGCTACAAAGAATGCCTAGGACTTTCTTCACATGTGTCATCAAATTCTAAGCAATTTGGGCTTGGTAAAGTCAAATGTAGTGGATTTCACTACCAAGTTTAGAGGAGCGACTAGGAGACGGTGGCAGACATATGAGCTGGGCACGCCAGCTGGTTTATCTCCTCTAACATGGGCTTAGTTTTGACATCTATTCCTTAAGAGGAACATTCCACTTACCACGAGGGATGAGTTAAGTGGCCGGTTCGAGCACCTTCAATAGGGTCACAGGTCAGTGACCGAGTATGAGGCGAGATTAACGGAGTTGTCTCATCATATAGCTTTCTTGATCTTTACCGAGGTAGAGAAGGTGAGGAATCGAGCGTGTTTGTAGCTGGGATAAAGATGTCATGATGAGGGACAAAAGGCCTCGTCATACTTTTCTCCTTATTTGGATATACCTCGTGGTTCTCTTGATACTCTTGTGCATGTATCTACACATGTTGGTGATTTTATTATGGTGGATCATGTGTATCAGTCTTTTGTGGTCACCATTGGTGGTTGTGAGACTAGTGTTGATCTTTTATTTCTTAGTATAGTGGACTTTGATGTGATTTTGGGCATGGATTAGTTATCTCCAAAGTAGTTTATCCTTGATTGTCATGATAAGACTTTGACGTTGGCTATGATGGGGTTGACGAGTTTGGAATGAGAGGTTCTCTTGGTCACAGACCTAGTAGAATGAATTCATTTCTAAGGCTCAACGGATAGTTGAGAAGGGGTGTTTGGCATATCTGGATTTTGTTCAAAATATTAGTGTTGATACTCCTACTATTGATTCATTTGCATTAGTGAGGGAGTTCCGGATGTGTTTCCTGCGTACCCACTTGACATGCCACTCGATAGGGATATTGATTTGGGTATTGATTTGGTGCCGGGCACGCAACCCATATCTATTCCTCCGTATCACATCGCTCTAGTTGAGTTGAAAGAACTAAAAGAATAGTTGCACGTGTTGCTAGATAAGGGGTTCATCGGGCCTAGTGTATCACTGTGGGGTGCACCAGTGTTGTTTGTAAAGAAGAAAGATGGGTCCATGACGATGTGTATTGACTACCGGGAATTGAATGAGGTTACCATCAAGAATAAGTATCCATTGATGCTCATTCATGATTTCTTTAATTAGCTTCCTGGCGCTAGAGTTTTCTCAAGATTTACTTGAGATCGGGGTACAGCAGTTGATGATTAGGACATTGGATATTCCTAATATGGCTTTCAAGACTCATTATGGGCGTTATGAGTTTTTGTTGATGTCTTTTCATTTAACCAATGCCCAAGAAACTTTCAAGCATTTGATGAATAATATGTTCCAACCTTATTTAGATTCTTTTGTCATTATGTTCATTGATGATATCTTGATGTATTCCCGTAACGGTGAGGAGCACAAGCAGCATTTGAGGATTCTGCTTCAGATTTTGAGAAGAAGATATATGCTAAGTTCTCCAAGTGTGAGTTTTCGATGGACTTGGTGGCGTTCAAGGGTCATGTGGTATCTAGTTATGGGATCAAGGTAGACCGGAAAAAGATTGAGGTATTTCAGAGTTGGGCTAGACCTTCTACCGCTACAAAGACCAGGAGCTTCCTGGGTTTGGCTGGTTACTAATGTCACTTTGTAGAGGGATTTTCATTTATTGTGGCCCCATTGACAAAGTTGACTCAAAAGGGCGCTCCGTTCAGGTGGTCGAATGAGTGTGAGGAGGGCTTTCAGAAGCTCAAGACGACTTTGACAATGACTCAAATTTGGTTTTGCCTTCAGGATCAGGGTCATATATAGTTTATTATGATGCTTCGCGGGTTGGAGTTGGGTGTGAGTTGATGCATGGAAGCAGGGTGAGGTGATTGCCTATGCGTCGCGCCAGATAAAGCCCCATGAGATGAACTATCTAGTGCATGATATGGAGTTTGCAGTTATTATGCATGCGCTCAAGAGTTGGAGGAATTACTTATATGGCGTGTTTTGTGAGGTGTATACAAATCATCGGAACCTTCAGCATCTATTTAAACAGAAATATTTTAATTTGAAGCAGCGGAGATGGTTGGAGCTATTGAAAGATTATGATATCACTATTCTTTATCATCCATGGAAGGGTAATGTGGTAGTAGATGACTTGAGCAGAAAGGCAGAGAGTATGGGAAGTTTAGCATTCATTCTAGTTGGGGAGAGGTCTTTAGCTATGGACGTTTAGGCGTTGGCCAACATGTTGGTGAGATTGGATATTTCATAGCTTATTAGAGTATGACCATCCCCATTTGCTTGTCCTAAAGAACACGGTGCAGGTGGTGCTAAGGAGGTGACTGTTAGTGATTATGATGTATTGCGGCTTCAGGGTAAGATTTGTGTTTCTAATATTGATGGATTGAGAGAGTTGATTCTTGGGGATGCTTATAGATCACAGTATTCTAGTCATCTAGATGCTACAAAGATGTATCGTGATAGAAGAAACATTATTGGTCAAGAAGGATAAAGAAAGACATTGTTGGGCATGTTGTGTGGTGCTTGATTTGTCAGCAGGTCAAGTATGAGCATCAGAGATTGGGTGGTTTGCTTCAAATGTTAGAGATACCAGAGTAGAAACAGGAGCGCATCACTATGAACTTTGTGGTAGGATTACCGCCGACCTTGAGGAGATTTGATGATGTTTGGTTTATTGTGGACAGACTGACCAAATCGGCGCATTTCATTTCAGTCCTGACTTCCTACATATCGAGCTATTAGCTAAGATCTATATCAGGGAGATCGCCCGCTTGCATGGTGTGCCTGTGTCTATCATCTCGGAACATGCACTCAGTTTACATCACACTTTTAGAGAGCCATGCAGTATGACTTGGGCATGTAAGTGTAGTCGAGTACAGTAGTTTTCATTCTCAGACGGATGGACAGTCTGAGCAGCATTCCATTTAGATTTTGCAGGATATGTTGAGAGCCTGTGTTATTGATTTTGGTGGCTAATGGAACCAGTTTCTACCACTAGCAGAGCATACAACAACAGCTACCAGTCAAGTATCACAGGTTCAGAAGCTGAGGTCGAAGGATATTGAATTAGTGAAGGTTCAATAGAAAAGTCGATTGGTTCAGGAGGTGACTTAGAATATCGATCATGATATGCGAAGTACAAATCCTCATCTTTTCGGTATTCTAGGTATAATTCTAAACTCGTTTGAGGACGAACATTTGTTTAAGAGGGGAGAATATAACGATTCGTCTGGTTATTTTGTGTATTTTAGCCTCGTTACCCTATTTTATGCTTCTTGTATGTTTGTTTGCTATTTTGAGACCTGTGGGGACGGTTGGTTAGGTTTCGGGAAGGTTCGAGAGGAATTTGAGACACTTAGTCTCATTTTGGAATCATAGGTTGTAAGAGTTGACCAAGATTTAACTTTTGTATAAATGGGTTTAGATTGATGATTTGAGGATTCCAATAGGATCGTATGGCAATTTTGAACTTAGGAATGTGGCCGGATTTGTATTTGGAGGTTCCTAGGATGTTTTGGCATTATTTGTCGAAAGTTGGAAATTTGAAGGTTTGGAAAGTTTCGAAATATAACCAGGGGTTAAGTTTGATTACTAGATTCGGATTATTGTTCTTTGGAGCTGGAATAGACTCGTTTTGTCATTTGGGACGTGTGTGTAAAGTTTGGATGTAATCCGGATTGGTTAGGCTTGAACCAGATGCTATTGAAGTTTGAAATTCGATGAACGTAAGAATAGCTTAATTTGTGTTTTGATCGTTGATTCTTGATTTTGATGTTAGCCGTGGTATTTTAAGCATTCGGATAAATTTGGATAAGGTATTGGGACTTGTCAGTATATTTAGACAGGGTCCCCGCGGGCTCGGGTGTGTTTTCGGGTGGTTTCTGATTATTTCTTTTTGGTTTTGAATTACTGGTTTTATGATGTGTAGCAGTGCTTCATGATCACGGAGCTTGACTCGCGATCGCGGAGAAGGGGAGCTCGCAGGAGGATTTCCTCTTTGCGTTCACACTAGTGGTGTCACGTTCGCGGAGAAAGGGGAGTAGAAGCATCGCGTTCATGTGCAAGTGTCACATTCGCGAAGGACTAGTGTCAGGCAGGTGGATTGCCATCATGTTCATGGAGCTAGGCTCGCGATCACGTAGGCTTAGCGGGGCAGTGAACCGCGTTCACAATTGGGTCTTCTTGTTCGTGAACTGGAGCGTCAGCTGGGCAGGATTTTGGTGTTCACCATCGCGAAAGAGTTCCCACGATCACGATGTGTATAACTGGGCAGTGTATTGAATGTTATAATTCTGGGAGTTCACATGTTCTCTCATATTTATAAACCTTGACTTCGAAAGGTGGAGACTTTGGAGAGCAAATTCACTACTATATTAGAGGTAAGCAATTTTCACTTGGATTTGACTTTATATCTTAATTCCCTACAGATTTGTACACCTAAAATATGGTTTAAAGGAAAATCTAGGGTTTTTGACTACAACTTAAGAGGGTTTAATTTGGGGATTTGAAGGTCGATTTGGAGTTGGATTTGAAATCTAATAATATATTTGGACTCGTGGGGTTATGGGTAGTCGGGATCTACCCATTGACTCGGGTTTTGACTGTGCAGGCCCCAGTTGAATTTTGTTGACTTTTACGGATTTTTGTAAATATTGAATCTTTATTTTTTGGGATAGTTTTCGGTGGTTTTATTTGATGTTATTGGGTTTTTTTTTTACTTGGTTTGGTTCATTTGGAGTTGAATTTTGATGGTTAGGAAATATTTTTTCTTGATTTGAGGTTGCCGGATAAAGGTAGTCTCTTGTCTATCCTTGTTGATGGAGTTCTCTCCATAGGTGATATAATTACTACTTAATTTATGATTTAGGAACCATGTATATGCGAGATAACGAGCGTATATGTGTAGCTAGGTTTTGACCATATCCAACATTGCTTACTTGAGTTTTACTTTTATTTAATTATGTAAAGTTACTATTCATGTTCAAATTGATTCGGTGACTACGTTACAATTTAGACTCATGATTTAGGAGCATGCATAGGGTTATGACTTGTTGATTTGATATGAGGGTTACTTTGCCATATCGGGCTTTATTATAAATTCATAGTCATATACTCGCCTTATTTGCTCCATGATTTTGATATTTTCTATAAGCCTAATTAACTCAACATAATTATGATTAAGCTAGAACACGTTAAATAACTTACTGAGCTATTGTAAAATATTGAGTTACATGATTCGCCATAGCCATTTTAGCTTTTATCTGCATTCTTATTAACATGTCTTGTGTTCTTTTATTATATCGTTTCTTACTCATATGTATGAGCGGAAAAGTAGTTATTGAGGAATGTTAAGCATTTCGGCACTACGGGACTTGAGCAGATATTGGTACTGATTAGCTGATTGACGATGTTATGATTAGATCAGGTTGTACATTAAAACAACTTCTTAATAATCATTCAATATAAAATGTACAATCTTGGATTATGGATCTGTCCCCGGAGATAAGTGATTACCTATGTTACTTTGTGCCATGTGAGCGTAGGCACCCACGATTTTTTTGGTGCTTGTTAGACACGTGGCATGTGTCAGACACTTGGATTTGTACTGTGAGTTGTTGAGAAAGGTATTCTGAGCATGCATACATATATTTTCATAGACGCATGTTACGAATTGATATAAGTATTATTGACTAGTATTAGGTTTTATACGGGAATTGAGATGCTGATATTTTAATTGATTCCTGTTATTTGGAAAGCATGCCTAAATTTCGTGTGAACTGTGTTTTTGAGATTTTATACTTGTTGATGATATCATGTCTAGTCTCATGTTGGATTATTCTCTCATCTATTTATTTGACTGTTAGTGAGTATCGAAGTCGACCCCTCGTTACTATATCTTCGATGCTAGACTTGATACTTACTAGGTATGGTGATATGTACTCATACAACATTACTGCATATTTTGTACAACATCTGAGGCAAGTGTGAGTGGCACTCATCCGGGGCAGGAGGAGGACTTGCAGAGACTTCCTGGTGAGCTGATCTACTTGATCGATTCGCAACACATGGAGTCTCCCTACCTACTTATCATTTATGTGTATCTATTGCATTCAGATAGACAGTGAATTCAGATGCTTTCACATACTCTTATTAGATGCTTATGATGATTGTTATATCGGGGTTTAGGATGGTATTGGCAGTTATGGTTGTGTTTAGACCTTAGATAGTTTATCTATGTATCATACCTGACAGTATTCTGCTTCTTATCATATTGATTATTTTGTTAAGTTTTGATAAATCTGCTTTAGAATTTTGATTGATATTGTGTTTGCCTTTCTAGCAATCGGATTAGGCACCATCATGACCTCTGGTAGGATTTTGGATCATGACACTGATTCTGATTATAAGTCATTATCTTCTTAAGAATCTCTTCAATATTACCCATAAAATTCATGGACGGATCAGCCTGTGGTGATCGCTATTGCTGTTGTTAAGCCTATTGTTTATACTGGATTTGAGTCCCTTGATTGCCACCCTATAAAACGTTAGGGTGATTTCTCCAATTTGGGTTGTACGTGATATTGTGCATTCTAATTCATTGGACCCCTGCATTGTTGCCCCACATAATAACTGGATTCATGATTCGTAGGATATTGGTCACTCACATGACTTTCCCCATATATCTCGCAACACGTGGACATTTGATGGACATCCTGCAACTGTTATGCTTATCCTATTGTCAACTTACTTACTTGATTTGCTAACTTTATTGTCTCTGCTACTATGAAGTCATCTTGGTCAGTAACACTTGTTTCCCTCTGTTTAACAGTACTTCATGGTTCCCCATCTCCTTATCATTGTGATCATTAGCAGTGAAATTGTTTTAAGAGGATATGAATTTCAGTATATGGCTTTTCCATGCAACTCTCCCCACATGATGAGTCAAGCTTCATCTTGGATGCCTCATCTAACCAATCCACAAAAATATGACCTAATACCTCGTTAGCCTGACAATGGTGTAAGCAATCTCTGAGTAGATTCTTATGTCTTTACCAAGCTTGACGAAGAGTTTCGCCATCCCATTATTGAAACCCAAGTATCTGGCTCCTCAGCGACCTACTGTGCTTCGCTGAAAAGGAATTGATCAAAAATTTATGTGCCAAGTCATAGCGAGTTATGATCAAATTAGCCGGCTCCTTCTATAATCATTTTTTGGCTTCTCCTAGCAGTGAGAAGAGAAACAATGTCAATCTAACGTAGTCCATGGAAACATTTAGATAGTTGTAAGTATCCATAATTTTCAGAAATTTATGAATATGCCGTTGCGTATCTTCATAAGATAGACCCATAATTTTCCTGTGGGCTAAATCAGCTGTACCATGTACTATTTGAGCTCAAAGTGACCTACGATATTAGGCTTCATGATAGCCTGGGTCATATTAGCAAGATTAGGCCTTGCTCAATAGTCGCTCTTTATTAATTGCCATCTCTATTTGCTGTGGTTGAACTATGATTCCCAGCTCTTTTGTTCTAGCTCTAGCTTCGACTTCCTCCTTAGCTTGTAAAAAGTCACTCTGGTTCAGGATCGTAGAAGGAACATTATTAAGGCTTCCACTTCTCCGTATCATTCAAGTGTCAATACCTGTAGAAGCAGAAATAGAAAAAATAATTAGAAATTGAACAAATAATGAAAAAAAATGCTTATTTCAGAAAGATAGCTAATTTCTAAGTCCCCCTTAACGATACCAAAAACTTGTCGGATCCCCAAGTACTTGCAAGTATACGTGATCGTCAAGTAATAAAGTGACCCGAAAGTTAGATGTCAAAACACAGAGACTTAGATGAACTATTAACTGAGCAACTAAATCGAATATTTGTCCAAGGTAATCAAGAACGATAGTTTTTCTACTAAGCTAACATTTCTAAAGTTAACTAAGTAATCAACTAAACTAACAAAAACGCTAGTGATAGTGATGGATTTTAATAAGTAGAGATGAAGATTCCAAGGTTATGATCGATTTATTAATCCTATTGAGTTCGTAATTGGCACATGTTAATCCAAATAATTTATGATCTCTAGTTGACCAGATCATTTATATGAATAGCAAGTTCCCACAGTACTATCCGCCTATCCACAATATATCAATTATATATTCTTAAGGTATTGAATCTACCATGAACTAATTAATTATGGTAACTGCATAATATTTCCCCGAGCCATGGGTTGCTCTCTCTAATTCTACGCTAATCTAAGCACCATATTGCATAACAAAGATATTTAGTAGAACTTAATTGTTTGGCCAAACAATTAAGAAATTGCGCACATAATTAAAGAAACAACTAAAGATGATAATTCGTATTAACTAGGACATAATCCAATAAACTTCAATATTCATGTCAACCACAACCACATAAAATAAGGAACTAGAAGCTAGTTATGCTAATAATCATATTAATTAAAAATATAAAACTACAAGTATTAAGAGAAAGGAAGAATAACTTTATAAATTTTGGCTCCCAAATTGTTCTGGCAAGATTTCTCCTTCACCTAGGTTGAAATCCCCCCAAAAAATTGAGTTTAAGGATTATTTATATGTGTAGCGAATTTCTAGACGAGTTTAACCAAGTCCAAGCAAAACGAGAAAAAGTTGGCTTCCGTGGGATAATGGGTGCGCCGCACGGATGGTGGACGATTTGGGTGATATAATGGATGTTGGCCTTTTAGGATGGCACTGAAATTGACTGCTATAGCGGGTGTTGGGCACTAGGAATAGGACTGAAATTGGGTACTATGGCTAGTGTAGCGCACTGATGTAACTACCCAATCGATCGTTTTTTGTAATTGCGTCTCGTTTACTCCTTTTATTTATTCACACTTGTGTTTTTGTGCTTTACGACTTGCGGGGTTGATTAATTTTGTTTCGGGAAGCTTTCTGGTTGATTTGGACCCTTGATTCCAGACATGGAAGTTTAATTTTGAAAATGTTAACCAACCTTTGACTTTTGTGAAAACAACCCTGGAACTGTATTTTTATGACTCTGATAGCTTCGTATCATGATTTCGAACTTGGCGTATGCCGAAAATTAATTTTGGAAGTCCGTACGTTGATTTGTGTTGATTTGCCAAAATTTGGTAATTTTAAGTAGAAAGGTTTGACCGTAGGTTGACTTCTAGCTATTGAGCTCGGAATTTTATTTTGGGACTTGGAATAGGTATGTTATAGCATTAAGAACTTGTTTGTAAAATTTGACGTCTTTTGGAGTTGATTTAATAGGATTCAGACGTTTGGCTAAAATTGTAGAAGTTCTTGAAAATCTCTTTGAAAATCATGTTTTTTTGAGAGTTTTTTCTTTTTAGAGTTTTAGTGGTTTAGAGCTCAATTCATAGTTTTAGATGTTATTTTTGTATTTTGATCATGCGACCGAGTTTGTATGAGGTATTTACACTTGTGTGTATTTTTGGTTTGGAGCCCCGAGGTCTCGGTCGAGTTTCGGACGCTTAGCGGAGTGTTGTTAGAAATCAAAGTTGCTAGGTTTTCTGCACAGTCCTCAGATCTCGCATCTGCGAGGTCTGAGTTCGCATTGGCGAAGGTAGGCCAAGTCTGTTGGGTTCGCATTTGCGAACGCATTTACAAAGTGCACCTGGGGAGAGCTTGTTCGCATTTGCGATCAACATGGTCGCATTCACAAAGGTCCATGGTTCCTAGTTCCGAGCTATCCATCACAATTGCGATGACAACAGAGATGGAAGGGTCCTTGCATTTGCGAGTAGTTCTTCGCATTTGGGGGGTTCACAATTGTGAACCCCAGATTGCAAATGCGACATCTGCAACTGGACAAATAGCTGAGGGACGGGATTTTTGAATTCATTCTCTCATTTTTGAACCCTAGGCACGATAGGAGGCAATTTGAAGAGGGGATTTTCGCCAACAAACCTTTGGTAGGTGATTCTAATCTAGTTCTAATCATATTTCATCAACATATCTTAGATTTTAACATCAAAATCATGTGAATCAAAGTGGAAAATTATGAAGCTTTGTCATGTTTTTGAAAAATAAGAAATTGAGTTTTGAGAGTTGATTTGGACTTGGATTTTGAAACTAATCACATATATGAACTTGTGTCTTGCCTAACATCGTGTTGAGGAACTACCCCTTAGTATTAGTATTTTTTGATTCAATTGTGCTAAGTGAAATCCGTTTACTCAAGGCGACGAGTGGGTACATGGGTTGTATATAGTATTTGACTGGTTTAGGCTACTTAGACTATTTCAATGCTTTAATTGAAATGCCATATTATGTTCTAAATTCTCATAATCAAGTTATCCTTAAATGTGTTAGACTATCCTTAAATGCCTTAGTTGACTTGTTTAGTATTTGTTCTACTTCCTACTTGCTAAATTGCTCCCATGCTTTAGTTGAACTTGTTGTCCCCTTTATTGATACATGTTATTTCTTCATTGTTAATTATCACTGTTTGAATTAATTGTTCATGTTACCCCTTTACTTGTTGACTTCCATTACTTGAGACTCATGTCAAATATTATTTCCTTTATTGTGGGTTAGTCTTATCTAACATTGTTGTTATACATTATTTTCTCATTGTTGAGTTATTTGGTGTTGAAGTTGTGAAAGTCGTTAATACGTTGAGACGATGTTGGTTATTGTTGAAACATCTATCTTATTGAGAATTTTTCGTCCATTATTGTTGTTGATATTCTTATATGTTGTTGGCAAGTTATGATATGTGGGTACTTGTGGTGCGAGTTGTTACCGTGATATGATATTAATGCGCATGTGGCAATATAAGACTTGGATTGATGTGTATGCAGCAGTATAAGGTGGACTTAGGTGCGTGTTTCTTGTAGGGGAACTAGGCGAATCCACACGGCGTCATAAGGTGGGCTAAAGTGCGTGTAGCTATTTCGGAAAAACTATTTTCAAAACCTAGCTTCAAATGTAAGACTCACGCAGCGGTATAAGGAAAGATTGTGATTGAAATTGAGAAATATAAATACGAGGCGGTACCTCGGTTGACTTCATTATTCAAGAGATGGTACCTCGTTGTATTTCTTGTTATTTGCTTCATGTTGCGAAGTGTTGTGGAAGGAATATTTCTTGTTGCTTCATTCATTGCTCTTCTAGCAGTTGTAGTCCGTACATGATCATTGTAGCACTCTAGTTACTTCTTTTATGCTATTTCTATTGTTAACTTCCTGTACTAGTTCTTGATATTATCTTGTTTCGTACCAGTTCTTCTTCAATTTCTGTTACTTATTTGTATTATATTTTTATACTGTATATTTTATCTCTTAGTAGGTGTCTTGACCTGGTCTCATCACTACTCTATTGATGTTAGGCTTGATACTTATTTGGTACCGTTGTGGTGTACTCATACTATGCTTCTAAACATATTTTGTGCAGATCCAGGTACGTCCTCTCATGCCGGTAGATAGAGATTTTCTGCTAACTCCTTTTACCGGAGATTTCAAGGTATACTTGCTCGGCGTTCGCAGGCCTCGGAGTCACCTTCCCTTATTTTCATTGATGTTATTTTCCCTTTCGGACAGTGGTGTAATAGTACTCTAGTTTCATTTTATAGAGCTTATGACTCAGTTCCACCGGTTTTTTGGTGTGTATTTGTAAGATTCTATTTTCAAAAGGTTTTATCTATTATTCAGTCATTTTCAGTATCTTGTTATTATATATATGTTCAGTTGGTTTTATTTGTTAGTCTTACCTAGTCGTAGAGACTTGGTGTCATCACGTCTTCCTTCGGAGGAAAATTAGGGTCATGGCAAGTTGGTATCAGAGCTCTAGGTTCATAGGTGTTGCAATTCATAAGCAGGTTTACTAGTCTTTCAGATCGGCACGGAGACGTCTGTACTTATCTTCGAGAGGATACAAAATTGTCAGGAAACTTTACTTCCCATGCTCTCACATATGTTGAGGACACGCACCGCAGGATCCAACGATCAGGAACTTACGCCCCTTGCTAGAGCCGCAAGAGGTCGGGGTCGGGGCAGAAGCCGAGGATGGGCACGTGGTGCAGCTCGAGCACCTACCCGAGCTGCGACGGAGGAGCCACCAATACATCCAGTCGGGAGTCAGACACTCGAAGCACCTATTGCCACCCCAGCATTTCAGGAGACCCTCACACGATTCTTGAGCATGTTCAGTACCTTAGCTTATGCGGGGTTGATACCACTTGCATCGGCCACATCTCAGGCTGGGGGAGGAGCACAGACACCCTCGGCCCGTACCCCAGAGCAGCAAATCCAAGTTGATTAGGTCCTAGAGGTTATACTAGAACAGCATGTTGCTCCGATTCAGCCCATGGTTAAGGCAGCAACATCTAAGGAGGAGCAGCTTAGGCTCAAGAGGTTAAAGAAGTACCACCCTCATACTTTCAATGGTTTTGCTTCAGAGGATGCATATGGCTTTCTAAAGGAGTGTCACCGTATTCTCCGTACTATAGGTATTGTGGAGACTAGTGGGGTAGCTTTTACTATGTTCCAGCTGAAGGGATCGGCATATCGTACGAGGTAGACCGCCCAGCCGAGGCAGCTTCACTTACATGGGATAAATTTTCAGAATATTTCTTGAGCGAGTTTGTTCCTCAAACCCTTTGGGATGCTTGGTGCATGGAGTTTGAGTGGCTTCGCCAGGGTACTATGTTAGTGTCGGAGTATGCTGTCTGATTCAGTGATTTGTCCAGGCATGCACTAGCCTTGGTTGCTATGGTCAGAGAGAGAGTCTGTCGATTCATCAAGAGGCTCAACCAGAGTATTAGATTCAGCATGGCTAGGGAGTTGGAGTCAAACACTCCGTATCAGCAGGTGGTTGAGATTGCACGGAGGTTGTAGGGTATGCGAGACCGTGATAGAGATGTAAGGAGTCCAAGAGGCCTCGTGGTATAGGGGGATTTAGTGGTGGTCACACCGCAGCTATAACTCTTTATTGTAGGGGCTATGTAAGACGGAGCAGTTCATTCCGCACTTCTAGCTTCTAGTGGTGCTCCGATTGTATCGAGGTCCTAGGTTGCACACTTTGCTTAGCCACTTTCTAGTGCACCTCCTGCACGAGGTTCTTTTAGCGATTGGTCCAGCCAATCAATACCGAGCCAGTACCAGCCACCACACCCACCGAGACCTTGCTTTGAGTGTGGTAATACCTGCTATACGGTTAGAGACTACTCCAGACAAAGTAGGGGTGCACCTTCACAGACTACTCAATCTCCGCGGATTCAGTCAGGTTCATAGATTTCTCAGGCCATGATTTATGCCCCAGTTGCCGCTCCACCTGCTCAGCCAGCTAGTGGTGGGGGACGGGCGAGTAAAGGTCGCCCTAGAGGGGGAGGACAGGCCAGATTTTGTGCTCTTTCGAGTATGATAGAGGCAGTTGCTTCAGACTCAGTCATTACAGGTAGGTTCCAATTTTCCATAGAGATGCATCAGTCTTATTTGATTCGGGATCCTCTTATTCATATGTGTCATCTTACTTTGCTCCTTATTTAGATATATCGCGTGATTCCTTGAGTTCTCCCATTTATGTGTCTACACCTCTCGGAGATTCTATTATTGTGGACCATTTATATCGGTAGTGTCTAGTTGTTATTGGTGGTTTTGAGACCAGAGTTGATCTGTTGTTACGTAGTATGGTAGAGTTTGCTGTTATCTTGGGCATAAATTGGTTGTCGCCCTATCATGCTATTCTTGATTATCACGCCAAGAACGTGACACTGGCTATGACACGTTTACGATTAGAGTGGAGAGGTGCATTAGATTATGTTCCTAGCAGGGTTATATCATTTCTAAAGGCCCAATGGATGGTTGACAAGGGCTTTAATGCTTATCTATCCTTTATGCAGGATGTCAGTGCTGATACTCCTACCATTTTGTCAGTTTCGATAGTGAGAGACTTTCCAGATGTATTTCCAAAAGATCTCCTGGGCGTGCCGCCCGACAGGGATATCGATTTCGGTATTGACTTTTTGCCGGGCACTCAGTCCATCTTTATTCCGCCATATCGTATGGCCCCAGCAGAGCTAAAGGAGTTAAAAGAGCAGTTATAAGAGTTTCTATATAAGGGATTCATTCAGCCTAGTATGTCGCCATAGGGTGTTCCGGTCCTGTTTGTGAAGAAGAAGAATGGATCTATGCATATGTGTATTGACTATCGTTAGTTAAACAAAGTTACAGTGAAAAATAGGTATCCATTACCACGCATTGATGACCTACTTGATCAGCTACAGGGTGCCAAATTTTTCTCCAAGATTAATTTGCGGAGGTTATAATCAGTTGAAGATTCGGTTTTCGGATATTCCAAAGACTGCCTTTAGGATTCAATATAGTCACTGCGAGTTCCTTGTGATATCATTTGGGTTGACCAACACCCCAACAACATTTATGCACCTGATGAACAATGTATTCCAGCTTTATCTCGATTCATTCGTTATTGTGTTTATTGATGACATCTTGGTATACTCCCACAATCGGGAAGATCATGAGCAGCATTTCAGGATTGTGCTCCATACCTTGAGAGAGAAGAATTTATATGCAAAGTTTTCAAAGTGTAAATTCTGGCTTGATTTTTTGGTTCATGTGGTGTCGAGTTAGCGGGTCAAGGTAGATCCGAATAAGATTAAGACGCTGCAGAGCTGGCCCAAACCGTCTTCAGCTATTGAGATTCAGAGTTCCCTTGGTTTGGCAGGATATTATCGTCGTTTCGTAGAGAGCTTCTCATCTATTGTTGCACCTATGACCAGATTGACCTAGAAGTGTGCTCCTTTCAGATGGACCGAGGAGTGTGAGGTGAGCTTTCAAAATCTCAAGACTGCTTTAACCACAGCCCCAGTGTTGGTGTTGCCTACGGACTCGGGGTCTTATACTATGTATTGTGATGCGTCACGTGTTGGCCTTGGTGCGGTGTTGATGCAAGAGGGTAAGGTGATTTCCTACGTTTCTCGACAGTTGAAGACTCATCAGAAGAATTATGTAGTCCACAATTTGGAGTTGGCAGCCATTGTTCATGCATTGAAGATCTGGCAGCATTATTTGAATGGTGTTCCTTGTGAGATCTTTACCGACCACCTAAGTTTACAGCATCTGTTCAAATAGAAGGATCTTAACTTGCGGTAGCGAAGGTGGTTAGAGTTACTTAAGGACTATGATATCACCATTCTATATCATCCCGGGAAGGCCAATATGGTGGCCAATGCCTTGAGTTGAAAGGAAGATAGTTTGGGTAGTTTAGTATATCTATCGGTAGCAGAGAGGCCATTAGCATTGGAAGTTCAGGCGTTAGCCAACCAGTTTGTTAGATTCGATATTTCAGAGCCGAGTCAAGTTTTGGCTTGTGTGGTTTCTCGGTCTTCTCAAGATGACTACATCAAAGAGCATCAGTATGACGACCCCATTTGTTTGTCCTCGAGGACACAATTCAGCACGGCGATGCCAAAGAGGTCACTATCGGGGATGACAGTGTGTTACGGATGCAGGGCAGCTTATGTGTGCCAAATATAGATGGATTGCGTGAGTTGATTCTTCAGGAGGCTCACAGTTCACAATACTCCATTCATTTGGGTCCGCTATAATGTATCAGGACTTGAGGCAGCACTATTGATGGAGCAGGATGAAGAAAGACATAGTGGAGTATGTAGCTCGGTGCCTAAATTGTCAGCAAGTGAAGTATGAGCATCAGTGGCCAGGTGGATTGCTTCAGAGGCTAGAGATTCCAGAGTGGATTGTTGACCAAGTCGACTTATTTCATTCTAGGGGTATATATCATCTCTGACTAGGGTACATAGTTTACATCGCGGTTCTGGAGGGCCGTACAGCGTGAGTTAGGCACACGGGTGGAGTTGACTATAGCATTTCACCCTTAGATGGACGGACAGTCCGAGCGCACTATTCAGATATTGGAGGATGCCTCCCGCCAATATTATGGATTGCGGGGGCACTAGGGATCACTTCTTTCCACTTGCGGAGTTTGCCTACAACAACAGCTACCATTCGAGTATCCAGATGGCTCCGTATGAGGCTCTATATGGGAGAAGGTGTCATTCTCCAATTGGGTTGTTTGAGCTGGGAGAGGCTAAGTTATTAGGCACGGATCTGGTTTGAGATGCGTTGGAGAAGGTCAAGATGATCCAGGATCGGCTTCGTACAGCCCAATCAAGGCAGAAGAGTTATGCGGATCGGAAGGTTCGCGATATGGTATTCATGGTCGGAGAGCGAGTCTTGCTCTTGGTTTCACCCATGAAGGGTGTGATGAGGTTCGGGAAGAAAGGAAAGTTGAGCCCTAGGTATATCGGACCTTTTGAGATCCTTAAAAGGATTGGAGAGGTGGCCAACAAGCTTGCCTTGCCACCTAGTTTATCTGCAGTTCATCTGGTATTTCATGTCTCTATACTCCGGAAGTATTATGGTGATCCGTCTCAGACTTCAGCACAATCCAGTTGGATGAGAATTTGACTTACATTGAGGAGCCTGTGGATATCTTGGACCGGCAGGTACGGAAGTTGAGATCAAAGGATATTGCGTCAGTGAAGCTTCAATGGAGGGGCCATCCGGTCAAGTAGGCAACCTGGGAGACAGAGCACGACTCGCGGAGTCGTTATCCTCATCTATCACCACTTCAGGTATGTCCTTATGCACGTTCGAGGATGAACGTTTGTTTTAAGGGGGGGGGGGAGAATGTAATAACCCAATCAGTCGTTATGTGTAATTGCACCACGTTACCCCTTTTATTTCTCCACACTTGTGTGTGTATGTGCTTTTATGACTTTCGTGGTCGATTAGTTTCATTTCGGGAAGTTTTCGGGTTGATTTGGACCCTTAATTCTAGACTTGGATGTTTAAATTTGAAAATGTTGATCAAACTTTGAATTTTGTGAGAACAATCCCAAAATTATATTTTTATGACTCGGATAGCTTCATATCGTGATTCCGGACTTGGGCATATGCCCGGAATTGATTTTGGAAGTCCGTAGGTTGATTTGTGTTGATTTTCCAAAATTTGGCAATTTAAAGTTGAAAAGTTTGACCGTAGGTTGACTTTTAGCTATTTAGATCGAAATTTAATTTTGGGACTTGGAATAGGTCCGTTATGGCATTTAGAACTTGTGTGCAAAATTTGGTGTCATTCGTACTTGATTTGATAGGAATCGGACGCTTAGTTGAACTTTTAGAAGTTCTTAAAATCCTCTTTGGGAATCATGCATTTTAGAGTTCAATTCATAGTCTTAGATGGTACTTTGGGTTTTGATCGCGCGAGCGAGTTTGTATGATGTATTTAGACTTGTGTGGATGTTTGGTTTAGAGCCTCGAGGGATCGGGTGAGTTTCAGACGCTTAGTGGAGTGTTGTTGGAAATCAAAGTTGCTGGTTTTTCTACACAGGCCTCGGATCTCGGATTTGCGAGGTTTGAGTTCGCATTTGCGAAGGTTGGCCAAGTCTGTTGGGTTCGTATTTGCGAACCCAATGTTCGCATTTGCGAAGGTCACCTGGGGAGAGCTTGTTTGCATTTGTGATCAACATGATCGCATTTGCGGAGGTCCATGGTTCGCAATTGCGATCCTTCCATCGCAATTGCGACGACAACAGAGATGGAAGGGTCCTCGCATTTGCGAGCGATTCTTCGCATTTGCGGGGTTCGCAATTGCGTACCGTAGGTCGCAAATACGACATCTGTGATTGGACAAATACTTGAATTGAAATTTTTGAATTCATCTCTCACTTTTGAACCCTAGAGTCGGTAGGAGACGATTTGAAGAGGGGATTTTAACCAACAAACTTTGGGTAAGTGATTCAAATCTATTTCTAATTATATTTCATCAACATATCTTAGATTTAAACATCAAAATCATGTGAATCAAAGTGGAAATTTATGAAACTTTGTCAAGTTTTTATAAAATAAGAAATTGAGTTTTGAAGATCGATTTGGACTCAGATTTTGAAACTAATCACATATATGAACTAGTAGGGTCATGGGTAGACGGAATGTACAGTTGGCCGATTTTTGACCGTGCGGGCCCCGGGTTCACTTTTGTTACTTTTTGAAAAAAGTGTAAAAAGCTTAACTTTATCTATTGCAATTAAATTCCCTAGCATTCTTTGATGATATTGACTCGATTTTGATTCAATTTGAGCCGTGTAGAGGTGAATTTTAAATGTGCTAAGTGAAATTCGTGTACGCAAGGTAACGAGTGGGTACACAAGTTGTACGTAGTATTTGATCGGTTTAGTCTGCTTAAATTATTTTCATTCTTTATTTGAAATGTCAAATTATGTTCTAAATTCTCATAGTCAAATTATCCTTAATTTTGATAGACTATTCTTAAATGCCTTAGTTGACTTGTTTCGTATTTGTTATACTTCCTACTTGCTAAATTGCTCCCGTGCTTTAGTTTAACTTGTTGTCCCCTTTATTATTACATGTTATCTCTTCATTATTAATTATCATTGTTTGAATTAATTGTTCGTGTTACCCCTTTACTTGTAGACTTCCATTATTTGAGACTCATTGTCGAATATTATTTCCTTTATTGTGGGATAGTCTTATCTAATATCGTGGTTATACATTATTTTCTCATTGTTGAGTTATTTGGTGTTGAAGTTGTGAAAGTCGTTAATACGTTGATGTGATGTTGGTTATTATTGAAACATCAATCTTATTGAGCATTTTCCATCCATTATTTGTTGTTGATATTCTTGTATAGTTGTGGTGGAGCCATGGGCTATTGTTGTAGAGACATTGATATTGTTGTTGTTGGCAAGTTGTGATATGTGGGCACTTGTGGAGCGAGTTGTTATTGTGATATGATATTGATGCGCATGCGGAGGTATAAGGCTTGGGTTGATGTGCATGCGGCGGTATAAGGTGGGACTTATGTGCGTGTTGCTAGCAGGGGAACTACATGAAGTCACGCGGCGTGATAAGCTGAGCTAAAGTGCGTGCAGCTATTTCCGAAAAACTTTTTTCAAAACATATTTTCAAATGTAAGGCTCACGCAGCGGTATAAGAAAAGATTGTGATTGAAATTGAGAAATGTAAATACGAGGCGGTACCTCGTTTGATTTCATTATACACGAGGTGGTACCTCGTTGTGTTTCTTGCTGTTTGTTCATGTTGCAAAATGTTGTGGAAGTAAATGATCATTGTTACTCTAGTTACTTCTTTTATGCTATTTCTATTGTTAACTTCCGCTGCTAGTTCTTGCTATTATCTTGTTCTGTACCGATTATTCTTCACTTTCCGTTACTTATTCGTATTACAATTTTATACCGTCTATTTTATATCAAGTAGGTGTCTTGACCTGGCCCTGTCATTACTCTACTGAGGTTAGGCTTGATACTTACTGAGTACCGTTGTGGTGTACTCATACTATGCTTCTGCACATCTTTTGTGTCGATCCAGGTACATCCGCTCGTGCCGGTCGATAGAGATTTCCTGCTAGCTGCTTCTACCGGAGACTTCAAAGATGTCTGCTCGGCGTCCGCAGGCCTCAGAGTTAACTTCCCTTATTTTCATTACTGGTGTATTCCCTTTCAGACAGTGATGTAGTAGCACTCTAGTTGCATTTTATCCAGCTTATGACTCAGTTCCACTGATTTTGGAGGGTGTATTTGTGAGATTCTGTTTTCAGAAGGTTTTATCTATTATTCAGTTATTTCAGTATCTTGTTATTATATATTTATTCAGTTATTATTTATTAGGCTTACCTAGTCGTAGAGGTTAAGTGACATCACAGCATCATTAGGAGGAAAATTAGAATCGTGACAACTGATTGCTCCATTGCTTTATTTTTTCTCCACTCTTCTTCCAATCATTGCTATACAAGTAAATAATACAATTAAGCTCAAAACTTCAAAATACACTCTAATTATCACTATTATTATTACAGTAAGAAGTTAATTATTATCATACTATATTTAGTTTTAGCCAAATATCATGACCTCTTAGATACGATACCAAATCTATTAAGATTCTTAACCTGAACAAAAATAAATAGTATGACCTAGAGGTATCTCGCGCATAAGAGAGATCCCAATGTATAAGGTGTATATATTTTATTTATACCTTATACTATTTTTATTCTACTACTATGTATAACGAACTAATAAAAAATTAGCTTTGTTATATATGATCCTTTTATATACTTATATGTCATTTGTCTGGTTGAAAAGGCCCTTTAGCAATTAGCATCCATAGGAAGCATCTTAAATGCATGAAAGTAGGAAACTTCTTAAGGAGCGGAGGCTATGTTTGGCAAGATAATAAACCCCCTGGCTAGCTTCCCTAAAGTAATAAAATATATGAAAAGTTGCTTGGGTTATGTGCAGTTACTGACTTGGGATACAAAGTGTTGTTAGATCTTTCTCTCAGCATGTTCATAACCATCACCGCGTCCAGCTCCCCTAAGAAATAGTGTATCCACATGAAGAATACATCAGCTTACTCAATATTTGACTACAAGAGCCCTGGCTACATTGTTACTACTACACTGCATATAGACTAAGAAAGTAAAAATCAGTTCCCCATTCTCATCTTTGATCACTCTCTCAATACAAGTTTTGTCACAACCTCAAAATCTCACCTTAAGAATCATGCTGACACCTAGTCTCTAAGATTAGGTATGCCTAACACATGATGAGAATTTAGTAGAAATAACGACTAAGATATTAATTCAAACTGATAAATACTATGATAACACCAAAGCAAAACCAAAAACATACAATCCCAAAACCAGTGATACATAGTCACAAACTCTAAAGTAGCACACTAGGAATCTCTAAATACAATATTGTTTTGATATGAACATAAACAGTAATAAGGTGACTCCGAGGCCTGTAAGCATCAAACATGTAACCTTGAAGTCTCCGAAGCATCTAAATCAACTCACTAGCGTCCAACACGAGCTTAAGTACCTGGATCTACATAAAATATGCAAAAGCGTAGAATGAGTACACCACAATGGTACCCAGTAACTATCAAGCCTAACCCGGTGGAATAGTGACGAAGTCAGGTCAAGACACCTACTATACATAGAAACCTGAATAAAATATTAATACGATCTAACAACAGAAAGTAAAAGCAATACATGACAACAAAGCATCTTATTAATATAAGGTTAATAGCGGAAATAAAAGCAATAAACAACGACAAAGAGCGAACATATGATAAAAATAACAAATGATCAAATATAGTGTACTTACAAGTTAAATACATTAAGGAAAAACATTAACCGCTCAAATCAACAAGTCGTTCCAACATAAAATATACAACAAGAATCACACCGAGGTACTGCACCTCTTGTGCACATTTTACAAGTCACAATCACAGTCTTCTTTATACTGCCACATGAGCCTTGCATGTATTTTAAAAATATTTTTTCCGAAATAGATTCATGCTCTTTAGCCTCCTTAAATCATTTGTATAACTTCAAGTAATTCTTCTTACTAGCAACACACGCATAAATCCCACCTTATCTCACCACAGGCATATCAATATCATCACCCTTATACCGTCGCATGCACATCACATCACAACACAACAATCAACTTGCACCACACGTGCCCATAGGCCACAATATTGCCAAACAACAATACCAATATCACCACAACACATAGCACACAGCTCAATCACAACGTGTACAAGAATCTAAATAATGAAATGAACGAAAATAACTCAACAATGGAAGGTATCCATAAAAAAGATTTCAATTAAAACATGTTAATAGCTCTCAATAACTACAACTTCAATAAATTCAATAATGAAGATATTTCCATGAAATGGCAACTTCAATTCAAATGCATAACATAAGCTCAACAATAAAAGAGATAGCATGTAATAGCAACTACGACTAAATGCATGAGAATAACTCAGTAATGGAAGATATAGCATGTAATAACAACTACGATTAAATTCATATAAGAGTAATCTCGACAATAAAAAATAGAACATGTAATAAAAACTTCGATTGAAGCATATAAGAATAAACTTGACAACAAAAGATAGAACAAACAATAACAACTTCAATTAAATACTTATAAGTAACCTAAGATTCTAAATAGGTCAATTTTCGCATATAAGCCTGTGTACACACTCGTCACCTCATGTACAAGTCTTCCACATAATTCAAATAGTACAATTAAACCCAAATCCTAAGAGGTAGTTCCTCCACACAAAGTTAGGCAAGATACTTACCTCAACTAGGCTCAAAAATGACTTTTCTTTAAAATTCTCCTCCGCACAGCTCAAATCTAACCAAAATGACTTAATATCATCAAACATTACAAGAAATATTGAATTCCATCAATAAAAGCTAAGATCTTTATACAATTTCTCAAAAGTCACAAAAGTCAACCTTCGGACGCCCGGTCAAAACCCGAGTCCAAGGATAGATCTCGACTACCCATAATTCCATGAGTCCATAAATGTGCTTCTTTTTTTTTTAAATCCGAGTCCAATTCGACTCCCAAATCTCAAATTTAAATTTTATTAAAAATAGCCAAAATTTCTCTTCAAATTCTATAAATTAGAGGTTAAATCTCACAAATAATCATGCAATATAATTGAAGATTAATCAAAATAACTTACCAAAAAGTTGTATGTGAAAATCCCTCCTCAAAATCGCCTCCTACCGAGCCTAGGGTTCAAAAATAAGAAAATGAGACTAAGTCCCATTTTTTCAGCCCTTTAGTTCAGGTGCAGGAGTCACAATTGCAACCCTGGGTTCGCAATTGTGAACCCTCACAAATACGAACAATAACCGCAAATGCAGCACCACACGGCCCAAGGAAATGTCGCAAATGCGACACTAACTTCGCATTTGCGAAGTCCGTCCCTTCCAAAAATATGACGAAATGGTCGCAAATGCGACTACACCCAGCCCAAGCCTTTCTTCGCAATTGCGAGTAAGGCATTCGAAATGCGATACCTGAGCCCTCCTTGCCTACTTTGCAATTGCGATAACTGGAGCACAGCACATAGGTAACCTAAAAATGAGTTCAACCAATCCAAAACACGTCTAAAACTCACCCGAGCTCTCGGGGCTCTACACCATACATATACACAACTCTAAAAACATCATATTCAATCATTCGCACGATCAAAACTCCAAACTAACATCCGTAACCATGAATCAGACATCAAAACACATGAAATTCAAAAGAAAACTCAAGAATTTCAAAATCATAACCAAGCATCTGAATCCTATAAACCAACTCGGAATGACATCAAATGCTGCAGACAAGTTCCAAATAGTAAAATGAACCTATTCCAAGTTCCAAAACTAAATTCCAAATCCGATAGCTATGAAGTTGACCTACGGTCAAACCTAAGAAATTTCTAAATCTTCAAATTGCCAACTTTCGGCAAAACAAGTTAAATCAACTAGGGACCTCCGAATTTAATTTCAGGAATACTCCCAACTCTAAAAGCATAATACGAACCTATCGGAGCCATAAAAATACTGTTTCGGGGTCGTTTTCACAAAAGTCAAACCTAGGTCAACATTTCTAACTTAAGCTTTTAAACCAAGAGCTAAAGGGTCTAAATCATTCTAAAACTTTCTCCAAACAAAATCAACCATCCACGAAAGTCATGAAATCACAAATATACATATGGAAAGCTTCGAAAGGGGAAATGGGGCTCAAATACACAAAATGACTTATCGGATCGTTACAAAGTCTCTCTTGTTTCTCTCATGAACTGCGATTTTAAACCATAAACTTACAATTGAGAAAATTTAAGAATTGAACTACTCGTTGAACCCTGATTCAAAATCTCGAATAATCCGAAAATGTATTTGATAGGAGGATTTGATTCCGTTGATCAAGGGTTTGACTTTAGTTTTGACCAAAGTTTAAATTTAGGAAAATGAGCCTAATGGATTGGTTTAACATTGGTTAACACACTTTTGCATGAATCTGGGTTATTGGAGGTAATAAGATGCGGGAAAGTTATTTGGGAGCAGTGAGATTATCTAAGGTCGAGGTAAGTGGTGATTAGGTATATGTTATGCATATGAGGGTGACTGTGTTTGTGAGATAACAAGCATATACGTGAGAGTTGAGATATAAATTGGGCGGTATATGACGGTGAATGTGCACATATTGTATATGCTAGTACAATATTATATACATATTGTATATATTTGTATAACGTTATAAATTATATGTATGTTGTGATACATGAGAAGTGCGAATTTTCATACACATTTCATATGTTAGTCCAGTTATTGACTATGTTATGATACATGACTTGCGCTATCAGTGAGCATGTTGTGACATATGACTCAAATTTTAGTTATCGAGCATTTTGGTGTTGCATGTCTCAGGAGCCAGGACTCAGGGATGAGCGTGATGTGACTTACTGACTTCACTGCTCGGGTGCATGTGTAAAGGACTCTCCCTCATGAGTCACTAACCATAGAGGACTCTATGGAACGCATATACACAAGTTTATTGCATGTATCTTTACATATTATACATCTTTGCATCTTACATGCTTTACTCTGTACATATTATCATATGCTTATACCAATGCATTAATTTATATGCATGCAATTGTCACGGTATATATAGATTATTTACTGTGCATATTATATATATGTGGCATTAACGGAAGCTAAAGTACGGGAGTTGGGGGTCAAGCTGGTGATTATGGGGGCTTGGAGGATTAGTGGGGACGCAAGCGCTATGTGGACCACGACTGCGCAGTGCATTAGGGAAGCCACGAGAGAGGTATTAGGGGTCTCAGAGGGTTACTCTGGTGGTCACTAGGGAGACTGATGGTGGAATAGAGAGGTACAAGGAAGAGTGAAAGAAGCAGCGTATCTGAAGCTAGTGGAAAGTGTATACGATGAGGAGAGAAGGAGAATAGGGAGCATTATAAATTGGCTAAGAAATAAGCAAAGCTAGCAGTTACGGCGGCCAAGACTGCAATTTTAGTCGTTTGTATGAGGAACTCGAGGGCAGAGGTGGGAATAAGAGGTTGTTCAGGTTAGCCAAGGCGCGAGAAAGGAAAGCGCGAGACTTGGACTAAGTGAAATGCATCAAGGAAGAAGAATGTAGAGTTTTGTTGGATGAGGGGCAATCTATTGGAGGTGGCAAACCAACTTCCATAGCCTCTTCAACGAGGAGGGGGACAGGAGCATTGTACTGGGTGACTTGGAACTCTCTAGGAGTCATTGTGACTTTAGGTATTGTAGGCGGATTAGAGTTGATGAAGATGAGGGAGCTATGCGTAAGATGAGCAGGGGCAAAGTGACCGGGCCGGATGAAATTCCCGTGGAGTTTTGGAAGAGTACAGCCAAGGCAGGCTTGGAGTAGGTCACTAGGTTATTTAATGTCATTTTTAGAACGAAAAAGATGCCCGACGAGTGGAGGTGGAACATAATGGTTCCTGTATACAAGAACAAGGGTGATATCCAAAATTGCAAGAACTATTAGGGTATCAAGCTGCTTTAGCCATACTATGAACGTCTGAGAGAGAGTAGTACAGCTAAGGATGAGGAGTAGTGTGTCTATTTTCGAGAACCAGTTTGGGTTTATACCGGGGCATTCGACTACAAAAGTCATCCACCTAGTTAGGAGATTGATGGAGCAGTATAGGGAGAGAAAGAAGAACTTGCATATGGTGTTCATCGACTTAGAAAAGGCGTACGATAAAGTTCCGAGGGAGGTTTTTCGGAGATGTTTGGAGGCTAGAGGTGTACATGTTGCCTATGTTAGGTTTATTAAGGACATGTATGATGGAGTAAAGACCCGAGTGAGGACGGTGGATAGGGACTCGGACCATTTTCCGGTTATGATGGGGTTGCATCAAGGTTCGGCACTCAGCCCCTTTTTGTTTGCTCTGATGATGGACGTAATGACGTACCACATCTAAGGGGAAGTGCTATGGTACATGCTATTGGCAGATGATATGTACTAATTGACAAGACGCGAGATGGCATGAACGCGCAATTAGAGATATGGAGGCAGACCTTAGAATCTAAAAGTTTCAAGTTGAGCAGGACTAAGATAGAATACTTGGAGAGTAAGTTCAGTGTTGAGACTCAAGGAGGGGAAGGGGGGGTGAGGCTGGGCTCGCAGGTCATCCGTAGGAGAGAGAGTTTTAAGTACCTTGGGTCTATTATTCAGGGGGTTGGGGAGATTAATGGAGATGTCACACATCGTATTGGGACGGGATAGATGAAATGGAGACTCGCTTCCGATGTTTTGTGTGATAAGAAGGTGCCACCGAAACTTAAGGATAAGTTCTACAGAGTGGTGATCAAATCAACGATGTTGTATGGAGCTGAGTTTTAGCCAGTCAAGATCGCTCATGTCCAGAAGATAAAGGTAGCAGAGATAGTATCTTGAGATGGATGTACGGGCACACCAGGTTAGATAGGATTAGAAATGAGGCTATTCGCGACAAGGTAGGTATGGCCCCTATTGAGGACAAGATGCGGGAAGCGCGGCTTAGGTGGTTTGGTCATGTGAGTAGGAGGAACACAGACGCACCAGTGAGGAGGTGTGAGAGGTTGACATTGGAGGGCCCACGGAGAGGTAGAGGTAGGCAAAAGAAGAGGTGGGAAGAGGTGATTAGGCAAGACATGGCGCAGCTTCCGCTGACTGAGGACATGACCCTTGATAGGAAGATATGGAGGTAGAGGATTAGGGTAGTAGAGTAGGTAGTCTAGAGTGTTCATAACAATAGTATTGGCACGCAATCTCGCTTTCTATTGGTAGTAGGTTTTTATGACTAACCGTTGTTTTCTTTCATTATTGATCACTTTATTGTTTTGTTGTTTTTATCCTGCATTTATATGGCTTTTTGGTATTGTCCCTTCTTGTCTATATTTTCATTAATGTGGTGCTTATGTTTTCCTGAGCCAAGAGTCTATTGAAAATAGCCTCTCTATCCTCACAAGGTAGGGGTAAGGTTTGCGTACACACTACCTTCCTCACACCCCACAGTGTAAAATATTAGTGGATATGTTGTTGTTGTATATATGTGGCATTATTTTTTATATAGCATGAGTCTTGCGACAATCATTAGGTGATGGTCTATAGACTTACTGGTTATAGATTCATATCCAATTACCAACAAACCACACGACAATTTGTAATCCAGTTGATGACATTTCAGCAGTGAGCCAATCAATCTAGTTTTGTGGTCATTGAGAGTCTAAATGTTACTGTTTTCATTTTAATTTGTCGAGCTAGGTCACATCAAACTCTTAGATGCTCTTAACTTTGTGCATATGCTTAAAGCTATTCAGTGTGTGATGTACTTGAGTACGCATTTTCAGCTGTGGATTAGATTATTACTTTGTGTTTATTGGATTATTTATCAATGTTAGTTTTACTAATATTAAGATTTAAATAGTTGGGGTATTGGTAAAGGATTGTTCGTTTGGCAGAGGGATTGCCCGGGTGCTGTCATAGATTCTAGGAAAATTTTGAATAGTGACACACTTGGTATCGAAGCCTAGTTATAAATTCCTGGGAGTACAAATACAGACTTGTTTATGAGTATGTACATGTCCATACTTCTAAACAATGGGTTATTGAGGCTTTTAGAAAAATTTCCACTGTTTCATTCTTTTATAGTATGATAGGCTCAAGCAAGTATTTTAAGTCGTCTTGTGTTATCTCCCACATATGGTGAGAAAGCGATCCGCTACTCAAATTGAACTAAACGTTTCACCTGAGATGCAGGAAGCACCGTGTAGGAAGGGCAGGCGCAGGAGACAGACCATGACATAGATAGCTGCACAATGTAGGGCTAGAGCCACCACTGCTACCAAGGTCGTACTTAAGCTACTAGACGTGCTTCAGTTTCTCAACCTGCAATTATAGAGGTTTATCAAGTCCCACCATAGGTTCCAGACGATTTCATAGCTTCCAGTAATATAGGACACTCTAGTTCGTTATTTGAGTGTCCTGGAGACCCTTACTCCTCGACCAGATGCTGTGCTGCTACTCCAAAAGTTTGTCATACCCTAGTTGGGCAAGTGGAAAGCCTTCGACCATGCATACCCTAGTGCAGTAAGATGCACACGTTTATCAGACTCGCATTCCATAGACAGTATCACAACGAGGTTTTCAACTTGTTTTCCCCCAATGCAAAGAATACTTCTAGGCTATCAGCTTTCGTGAAGCTTAAGCCCCAAAATTGTATGAGCTTAGACACATCTTGTAAAGATCTGATCGATCGTTTTGTGTAATTGCGCCCCGTTACCCCTTTAATTGCTTTACACTTGTGTGCTTATGTTTTTACGACTTGTGGGGTTGATTAGTTTCGTTTCGGAAAGCTTTCGGGTTGATTTGGACCCTTGAATCTAGACTTAGAAGCTTTAATTTGAAAATGTTGACCAAACTTTGACTTTTGTAAAAACTGTATTTTTATGACTCTAATAGCTACGTATCGTGATTTCGGACTTGGGCGTATGTCAGGAGCTGATTTTGAAAGTCCGTAGGTTGATTTGTGTTAATTCGCCGAAATTTGGCAATTTTTTAGTTGAAAAGTTTGAACGTAGGTTGACTTTTAGCTATTGAGATCGAAATTTGATTTTGGGGCTTGGAATAAGTCCGTTATGACAATTAGAACTTGTCTGCAAAATTTGGCGTCGTTCGGAGTTGATTTGATAGGGTTCGGACGTTTAGTTGAAATTTTAAATCTCTTTGAAAATCATGCGTTTGAGTTCAATTCGTAGTTTTAGATGTTAGTTTTGTGTTTTCATCGCGCAAGTGAGTTTGTATGATGTTACTAAACTTGTGTTGGATGTTTGGTTTGGAGTTCCGAGAGCTCGGGTGAGTTTCGGACGCTTAGCGGAGTGTTGTTGGAATTTAAGGTTGCTGGTTTTTTGCACAGGCCTCCGATCTCGCATTTGCAAGGTCTGAGCTTGCATTTGCAAAGGTAGGCCAAGTCTCCTGGGTTCGCATCTACCAACCCAGTGTTCGCATTTGGGAAGGTTTCTGGGATGGGCTAGGTTCGCAATTGCGATGATTTTGTCGCAATTGCGAGTGCAACAGTGGTCGCAAATGCGATCCAATCTTTGCATTTTCAAAGCGTTTCCCCAAGCTTTATTGCCGCAATTGCTAGGCTTTGCTCGCAATTGCGAACCCATGTCACAATTGCGACATATGCATCTGATCAAATAGCTAAGGGACAGGAATTTTGAGTTCATTCTCTCATTTTTGAACCCAAGACTCGGTAGGAAGCGATTTGGAGAGGGAATTTTCATCAAAAAAAACCTTGGGTTAGTGATTCTAATATATTTCTAATCATATTCTATTAACATATCTTAGATTTTAACATCAAAATCATGTGAATCAAAGTAGAAATTTATGAAACTTTATCAAGTATTAGAAAAAAATAAGAAATTGAGTTTGAGAGTCGATTTGGACTCGGATTTTGAAACTAATCACATATATGAACTCGTGAGGTCATGGGCAGATAGGATCTACCGTTGGACCCAGGTTTTAACCGGGCGGGCCTCGGGTTGACTTTTGTTAAATTAACTGGAAAAGTGTGAAAATCTTAACTTTATCTATTGAAATTGAATTCCTTAGCATTGTTTGATGATATTGAGTAGGTTTTGGTTAGATTTGAGCCGTGTGGAGGCAGATTCTAAGGGGAAAAGCTATTTCCGAGGGTGTTGAATTGGCCTAGTTGAGGTAAGTGTCTTGCCAAATTTCGTGTGGGGGAATTACCCCTTAGGATTGGTATTGTTTGATTCAATTGTGCTAAGTGAAATCCGTGTACGCAAGGTGATGAGTGGATACACCAGTTGTACGTAGTATTTGACCGGTTTAGGCTACTAAGACTATTTCCATTCGCTAATTGAAATGCCACATTATGTTTTAAGCTCTCAAAGTCAAATCATCCTTAATTGTGTTAGATTATCGTTAAATGCCTTAGTTGACTTGTTTAGCATTTTTTCTACATCCTACTTGCTAAATTGCTTCCATGCTTTAGTTAAACTTGTTTCCCCTTTATTGTTACATGTTATCTCTTCATTGGTAATTGTCATTGTTTGAATTAATTATTCATGTTGCCCCATTTACTTGTTGACTTCCATTATTTGAGATTCATTATTGAAGATTATTTCCTCTACTATGAGCTAGTCTTATTTAGTATCGTGGTTATACATTATTTTCATTGTTGAGTTATTTGGTGTTGAATTTGTGAAAGTCGTTAATACGTTGAGGCGATGCTGGTTATTGTTGAAACATCTAACTTATTGAGCATTTTTCATCCATTATTGTTGTTGGTATTCTTGTATATATTGTGGTGGAGCCATAGGCTATTGTTTTGAAAATATTGATATTGCTGTTGTTGGTAAGTTGTGATATGTGGGCACTTGCGTGCGAGTTCTTATTGTGATATGATGTTGATGCGCATGCGGCGGTATAAGGCTTAGGTTGATGTGCATGTTGCGGTAAAAGGTGGGATTTATATGCTTGTTTCTTTTAGGAAAACTACATGAAGCCATGCAGCATCATAAGATGGGTTAAAGTGCGTGTAGCTATTTTGGAAAACTATTTTCAAAACCTATTTTCAAAGTTAAGGCTCACCTGGCGGTATAATGAAAGATTGTGATTTAAATTTGAGGAAAGTGAATATGAGGCGGTACTTCGGTTGTGATTCTTGATTTTATGAGGCAATACGTCGGTTTTGATTTCATTATACACGAGGTGGTACCTCGATGTGATTCTTGTTGTTATTTCACGTTGCAAAGTGTTCTGGTGGGAAATATATGTGTTGTTTTATTTCTTAGTGTTCTATCAGTTGTTGTCCGTACATGATCATTGTAGTCCTTTAGTTGCTTTTTTTATGTTATTTCTACTGTTGATTTTCCATTATTAGATCATGTTATCATCTTGTTCTGTATTAGTTGCTTTCTAACTTTCCATTTTGTAGCCGTATTTCATTTTATAACGTCAATCTCATATCCTACTAAGTGTCTTGACTTGGCATCGTCAATACTCTACTGAGGTTAGACTTGATACTTACTGGGTACTATTGTGGTGTACTCATACTATGCTTCTGCACATCTTTTTGTGCAAATCCAGATACGTCTGCCCGTGCCGATAGATAGAGATTTTCCTGCTAGCTGCAATGACCGGAGACTTCAAGGTATGCCTGCTGGGCGTCCGCAGGCCTCGTAGTCTCCTTCCCTTATTCTTAGTTTCTGCTGCATTTTCTAGCAAATAGTGATGTATCATATGTTTTAGTTATTCCATATTACTTATGACTCTGTTCAACAATTCTTGGGAATGGTATGGATGAGATTTTGCTTTTTAGTAGTTATATGAGTTTACAAAACTAGGTTGATTATTTTGTCATTTACGTTTGTTTAATTGCTGTAAAATATTAGGATTACCTAGACTAGAGACTAGGCGCCATCACGATTTCCTACTGAGGGAATATGGGCTCGTGAAAATTTAGTATCAGAGTGCTAGGTTCATAGGTATTACGGGTCATAAGCAAGTTTAGTAGAGTCTTGTAAATCGGTATGGAGACGTCTATACTTATCTTCGAGAGGCTATGGAACTGTTAGAAAAACTTCACTTCTTTGATTCCTTATCATGCGAAGTGGTTGACTTCAAAAACTAAATCTTTGACATTATATTCTCTCACAAATAGCGAGGACACACACTGAAGGATCCAACGATCAGACACCCGTGCCCTCTGTTAGAGGCGCGAGAGGCCGGGGCTGAGGTAGAGGTCGAGGATAGGCATGTGGTGCAGCCAGAGCACCTTCCCGAGCTACGATAGAGGAGCCACCAGTAGCTCCAGTCGGGGGTTAGTCACCCAAAGCACCTATTGCTACCCCAGCACTTTAGGATACCCTTGCACAGTTCCTGAGCTTGTTCAGTACCTTAGCTCACGCAGGATTGATCCCGCTTGCACCAGCCACATCTCAGGCTGGGGGAGGAGCACAGATTCCCGCGGCCTATACCCTAAAGAAGCGGGTCCAGGTTGATCAGGTCCTAGAGGTTATACCAGTGCAGCCTGTTGCTTCAGTTCAGCCCGTTGTTAGGGCAGCAGCATTTGAGAAGGAGCAGATCAGGCTCGAGAGGTTCAAGAAGTACCACCCTCATACTTTCGGTGGTTTGGCCTCAGAGGATGCACGTGGTTTTCTTGAGGAGTGTCACCGTATTCTCCGCACTATGGTCATTGTGGAGAAGAGTGGGGTTGTTTTTACTACGTTCCAGCTGAAGGGAGAGGCATATTAGTGGTGGCGGGCGTACGAGGTAGGTAGCCTAGTCGAGGCGGCTTCACTTACATGGGATCAGTTTTTAGAGTTTTTCTTGAGAGAGTTTGTTCCTCGAACCATCGGGACGCTTGGCGCGTGAAATTTGAGCGGTTGCACTAGGGTGCTAGGTTAGTGTCAGAGTATGCTGTCCGATTCAGTGATTTGTCCAGGCATGCACCAGCCTTGGTTGCTATGGTTAGAGAAAGAGTCAGTCGATTTATCAAGGGGCTCAACCAGAGTATTAGATTTAGCATGGCTAGGGAATTGGAGTCAAACAATCTGTATCAGCAGGTGGTTGAGATTGCACAGAGATTGGAGGGTATGCGAGGCCGTGATAGAGAGGATAGGGAGGCCAAGAAGCCTCATGACATAGGGGGATTTAGTGGTGGTCACGCTGCAGCTTTAGCCCGTCATGGTAGGGAATATGTGAGCTGTGCAGTTCATTCCGCACTTCCAACTTCTAGTGGTGCTCCAGTTGTAGCGAGGTCCGAGGTTGCACACTTTTCTCAGCCACTTTCTAGTGCACCTCCTGCACGGGGTGCTTTCACTGGTCAGTATAGTTGACCAGGCCCGAGCTAGTCCCAGCCGCCACACCCACCGAAAGCTTGTTTTGAGTGTGGTGATACCCGCCACATGGTTAGATATTGCCCCATACTCAGTAGAGATGCACCTTCCCAGACTACTCAGGCTCCACAGATTTAGTCAGGTCCGCAGACTTCTTAGGCCATGATTGCTGCCCTAGTTTCCGCTGCACCCGCTCAGCCAGCTAGGGATGAGGGACGGGGGGGTAGAGGTCACCCTAGAGGGGGAGGCCATGCTAGATTCTATGCTCTTCCCAGTAGGACAGAGGCAGTTGCTTCAAAATCTGTTATTACAGGTATGGTTCCGGTTTGCCATAGAGATACATCAGTCTTATTTGATCCGACATCCACTTATTCATATGTGTCATCTTACTTTACTCCGCATTTGGATATATCGCGTGATTCCTTGAGTTTTCCTATTTATGTTTTTACACATGTAGGAGATTCTATTGTTGTGGACTGTGTGTATCTGTCGTGTCTAGTTGTTGGTGGTGGTTTGAGACCAGAGTTGATCTGTTGTTACTTAGTATTGCAGATGTTGATTTTATCTTGAATATGGGCTAGTTGTCGCCCTATCATGCTATTCTTTATTATCACGCCAAGACTGTGATGCTGACTCCAGGTTTACCACAGTTAGAGTGGAGGGGTACATTAAATTATATTCCTAGCAGGGTTATATCATTTATAAAGGCTCAGTGGATGGTTGAGAAGGGGTGTAATGCTTATCTAGCCTTTGTACGGGATGTTAGTGCTGATACTCCTACCATTGAGTCAGTTCCGGTAGTGAGAGACTTTCCAGATGTATTCCCAGCAGATCTTCCAGGCATGCCGCCCGACAGGGATATTGATTCAGGTATTGACTTGTTGACGGGCACTCAGCCCATTTCTATTCCACCACACCGGGGGACCAAACGGAGCTGAAGGAGTGAAAAGGAGCAGTAACAAGAGATGCTTGATGAGGGATTCATTCAGCCTAGTGTGTCGTCGTGGGGTACTCTGGTCTTGTTTGTGAAGAAGAAGGATGATCTATGCTATTGATTATCGTTAGTTCAACAATTTTACGGTGACGAACAGGTATCCATTGCCACGTATTGATGACCTATTTGATCAGCTACAGGGTGCCAGAATGTTCTCTAAGATTGATTTGCGGTCAGGTTATCATCAATTGAATATTCAGGATCCGGAAATTTCGAAGGCTGCCTTTAGGACTCGGTATTGTCACTACGAGTTTCTCGTGATGTCATTTGGGCTGACCAACACCCCAGCAGTATTTATGCACCTGATGAACAGTGTATTCCAACATTATCTTGATTCATTTGGCATTGTGTTTATTGATGACATCTTGGTATACTCCCGTAGTTGGGAAGATCATGAGTAGTATTTGAGGATCGTGCTCCAAACCTTGACGGAGAAGAAGTTATATGCAAAGTTTTCAAAGATGCAAAGTTTTCAAAGTGTGAATTCTGGCTCAATTTGGTGGCGTTTTTGGGGCATGTGGTGTCGAGTGAGGGGATCAAGGTAGATCCGAAGAAGATTGAGGCGGTGCAGAGTTGGGCCAGATCGTCTTCAGCTATTGAGATTCGGAGTTTCCTTGGTTTGGCCGGGTATGATCGTCGTTTCGTGGAAGGCTTCTCGCCATTGCTACACCTATGAACAGATTGACCTAGAAGGGTGCTCCTTTCAGATGGATCGAGGAGTGTGACGTGAGCTTTCAAAAGCTCAAGACTACTTTGACCACAACCCTAGTGTTGTTCTTGTCTACGGGCTCAGGGTCTTATATTGTGTATTGTGATGCATCATGTGTTGGCCTTGGCGGGATGTTGATGCAAGGCGGTAGGGTGATTTTCTATGCGTCTCGACAGTTGAAGACTCATGAGACGAATTATCCAGTCCACCATTTGGAGTTGGAAGCCATTATTCATGCATTGAAGATCTGGCGGCATTATTTGTATGGTGTTCCTTGTGAGGTCTTTAGCGACCACCAGATTCTATAGCATCTGCTCAACCAGAGGGATCTGAACTTGTGGCATTAAGGGTGGTTAGAGTTACTTAAGGACTATAATATCACCATTTTATATCACCCCGGAGAGGCCAATATGGTGGCCGATGCCTTGAGTCGAACGGCGGAGAGCTTGGGCAGCTTAGCATATCTATCGGTAGCAGAGAGGCCATTAGCATTGGAGGTTCAGGACCTAGCCAATCAGTTTGTTAGATTGGATGTGTCGGAGCCGAGTCGAGTTTTGCCTTGTGTGTTTCTCGGTCTTCCCTATATGATCGTATCAGAGAGAATCTGTATGGCGAACCCCATTTGCTTGTCCTCAAGGACACAATTCAGCACAACGATGCCAAATAGGTCACTATCGGGGATGACGGTGTGTTACGGATGCAGGGCAGCTTATGTGTGCCCAATATAGATGGATTGTGTGAGTTGATTCTTCAAGAGGCTCACAGTTCATAGTACTCCATTCATTTGGGTCCACTATAATGTATCAGGACTTGAGGCAGCAGTATTGATGGAGGAGGATGAAGAAAGACATAGTGGAGTACGTAGCTCGGTGCCTAAATTGTCAGCAGGTGAAGTATGAGCATCAGTGGCCAGGTGGATTGCTTCAAAGGCTAGAGATTCCAGAGTGGAAATGGGAGCAGGTTACTATGGATTTTGTTGTTGGGCTCCCACTGACTCAAAGGAAGTTCGACGCAGTATGGGTGATTGTGGATAGGTTGACCAAGTCGGCTCATTTCATTCCAGTGGTGACTACTTACTCTTCAGAACAGCTGGCTCGGGTCTATATTTGCGAGATCGTCAGACTTCATGGCGTGCCCGTATCCATCATCTCTGAGCGGGGTATTCAATTTGCATCATGGTTCTGGAGGGAAGTACAGCATGAGTTAGGCACACGGGTGGATTTGATTATAATATTTCATCCTCAGACGGACGGACAGTCCGACCGCATTATTCAGATATTGGAGGATATGCTCCGTGCGTGTGTGATGGAGTTTGGGGTTTCTTGAGATCAGTTCCTGCCACTTCTGGAGTTTGCCTACAACAACAGCTTCCAGTCAATCATTTAGATGGCTATGTATGAGGCCTTGTATGGGAGGCGGTGTCGGTCTCCGGTGGGTTGGTTTGAGCCAGGCAAAGCTAGGCTATTGGGTACAAACTTGGTTCAGGATGCTTTGGAAAAGGTTAAATTGATTCAAGATTGGCTTCGTACGGCCCAATTTAGATAGAAGAGTTATGTGGATCGATGGGTTCGCGACGTTGCATTCATGGTTGGGGAGCGGGTCTTGCTCCGGGTTTCGCCCATGAAGGATGTTATGAGGTTCGGTAAGAAGGGCAAGTTGAGCCCTAGGTATATCGGACCTTTTGAGATTCTTGAGAGGATTGGAGAGGTGGCATACAAGCTTGCACTACCGCCTAGTCTAGCTGCAGTTCATCCAGATTCTATGTTTCTATGCTCCGGAAGTATCACGATGATCCGTCTCATGTGTTAGACTTCAACTCAGTCCAGTTGCACAAGGATTTATCTTATGTTGAGGAGTCGGTGGCCATCTTGGACCAGCAGGTCCGAAAGTTAAGGTCAAAGGATATTGCTTCAGTGAAGGTTCAATGGAGGGGTCATCCGTTCGAGGAGGCGACCTCGGAGATCGAGCACGACATGAGGTGTCATTATCCTCATCAATTCACCACTTCAGGCATGTCTTCAAGCACGTTCGAGAGCGAATGTTTGTTTTAAGAGGGAGAGAATGTAATGACCCGATCGGTCATTTTGTGTAATTGTACCCTATTACCCCTTTATTGCTTCTCACTTGTGTATTTATATCTTTATGACTGGGTTGATTAGTTTCGTTCTGGGAAACTTTCGGGTTGGTTTGGACCCTTGATTCTAGACTTAGAAGCTTTAATTTGAAAATGCTGCCAAACTTTGACTTTCGTGAAAACAACCCCGATACTGTGTATTTATGACTCTGATGGCTACATATCGTGATTTCGGACTTGGGCGTATGCCCGGAACTGATTTTGGAAGTCTGTAAGTTTATTTGTGTTGATCCCCCGAAATTTGGCAATTTTTAAGTTAAAAAGTTTGACCGTAGGTTGACTTTTAGCTATTGAACTCGAAATTTGATTTTGGCACTTGGAATAGGTCTTATGGCATTTAGACTTGTCTGCAAAATTTGGCGTCATTCGGAGTTGATTTCATATGATTCGGACGATTAGTTGAAATTTTAGAAGTTCTTGAAAATCTCTTTGAAAATCATGCGTTTTTTAGTTCAATTCATAGTTTTAGATGTTGGTTTTGTGTTTTCATCGCGCAAGTGAGTTTGTATGATGTTACTAAACTTGTGTGGATGTTTGGTTAGGAGTCCCAAGGGCTCAGGTGAGTTTCGGACGCTTAGCGGAGTGTTGTTGGAATTTAAGGTTGCTGGTTTTCTGCACAGGCCTCCGATCTCGCATTTGCAAGGTCTGCGCTTGCATTTGCAAAGGTAGGCCAAATCTCCTGGGTTCGCATCTACCAACCCAGTGTTCGCATTTGCGAAGGTTTCTAGGATGGGCTAGGTTCACAATTGAGATGATTTTGTCGCAATTGCGAGTGCAACAGTGGTAGCAAATGTGATCCAATCTTTGCATTTGCAAAGCGTTTCCCCAAGCTTTATTGCCGCAATTGCTAGGCTTTGCTCGCGATTGCGAGGGTTCGCAATTGCCAACCCATGTCGCAATTGCGACATCTGCAACTGATGAAATAGTTGAGAGAAGGGATTTTTGAGTTCGTTCTCTCATTTTTGAACCCTACACTCAATAGGAGGCGGTTTGGAGAGGAGATTTTCATCAACCAACCTTGGGTAAGTGATTCTAATATATTTTTGATCATATTTCATCAACATATCTTAGATTTTAACATCAAAATCATGTGAATCAAAGTAGAAATTTATGAAACTTTCTCAAGTTTTTGAATAAAATAAGAAATTGAGTTTGAGAGTCGATTTGGACTCGGATTTTGAAATTAATCACATATATGAACTCGTGGGGTCATGGTAGAGGGAATCTACTATTTGACCCAAGTTTTGACCGTGCAGACCTAAAGTTGACTTTTGTTGACTTTTTGCAAAAAGTGTAAAAATATTAACTTTATCTATTGCAATTGAATTCTCTAGCATTGTTTGATGATATTGAGTCAATTTTTGTTGGTTTTGAGCTGTGTGGAGGCGGATTCTCAGGGAAAAGCTACTTCCGAGTGTTGAATTGGCCTAGTGAGGTAAGTCTCGTGCCAAACTTCGTGTAGGGGAACTACCCCTTAGGGTTGGTATTGTTTGATATAATTGTGCCAAGTGAAAGTTATGTATGCAAGGTAACGAGTGGGTACATGGGTTGTACGAAGTATTTGACCGATTTAGGCTATGCTCTAATTGAAATGCCATATTATGTTATAAATTCTCATAGTCACATAATCCTTAATTGTGTTAGATTATCCTTAAATGCTTAGTTTACTTGTTTAGTATTTGTTCTACATCCTACTTGCTAAATTGTTCCCATGCTTTAGTTGAACTTGTTTCCCCTTTATTATTACATGTTATCTCTTCATTGTTAATTTCACTGTTTGAATTAATTGTTCATGTTTCCCCCATTACTTGTCGACTCCCATTATTTGAGATTTATCAATGAAGATTATTTTCTCTATTGTGAGCTAGTCTTATCTAATATCGTGGTTATACATTTTCTCGTTGTTGAGTTATTTGGAGTTGAATTTGTGAAAGTCGTTAATATGTTGAGGCGATGCTGGTTATTGTTGAAACATATATCTTATTGAGCATTTCTCATCCATTATTATTGTTGGTATTCTTTATATGTTGTGGTGGAGCCACGGGATATTGTTGTGAAAATATTGATATTGTTGTTGTTGGCAAGTTGTGATATGTGGGCACTTGTGGTGTGAGTTGTTATTGTGATATTATGTTGATGCGCATGCGGCGGTATAAGGCTTGGGTTGATGTGCATGCGGTTGTATAGGATGGGACTTATGTGCGTGTTACTTGTCGGGAACTACGTAAAGCCACGTGGCATCATAAGATGCGCTAAAGTGTGTGTAGCTATTTTGGGAAAACTATTTTCAAAACCTTTTTTTCAAAGGTACGGCTCACGCAGTGGTATAAGGAAAGATTGAGATTGAAATTTGAGGAATGTGAATACGAAGCGGTACCTCGGTTGTCATTCTTGATTATACGAGGCGGTACCTCGATTTTGATTTTATTATACACGGGACGGTACTCGATATGATTTTTGTTGTTATTTCACATTGCAAAGTGTTTTGGTGGGAAATATATGTATTGTTTCATTCCTTAGTGTTCTATCAGTTGTTGTCCGTACATGATCGTTGTAGTCATTAGTTGCTTCTTTTATGCTATTTCTACTGTTGATTTTCCGATATTAGATCGTGTTATCATCTTTTTCTGTATTAGTTGCTTTCTTACTTTCTATTTTGTATCAGTATTTCATTTTATACTGTCTATTTCATATCTTAGTAGGTGTCTTGACCTGGCCTCGTCAATACTCTACTAAGGTTAGGCTTGATACTTGCTGGGTACCGCTGTGATGTACTCGTACTATGCTTCTGCACATCTTTTGTGCAGATATAGGTACGTTTGCTCGTGTCGGTAGATAGAGATTTTCCTGCTAGCTGCATTGACCAGAGACTTCAAGGTATGACTACTCGGCGTCCGCAGGCCCCAGACTCTCTTTCCCTTATTCTCAGTTACTGTTGTATTTTCTCGCAAACAGTGATGTATCAGATGTTTTAGTTATTCCATAGTGCTTATGACTCTATTCCACAGTTCTTGGGAATTGTATGGTTGAGATTTTGCTTTCTACTAGTTATATTAGTTTATTAAACTGAGTTGATTATTTTGTTATTTATATTTGTTTAATTACTTTAAATATTAGGCTTACCTAGTCGTAGAGACTAGGTGGCATCATGACTTCCTACGGAGGGTAAATGGGGTCGTGACATATCTGAGGATCCTCAAGACTTCCTTGTTCTTTGTGAGGAGATTCTGACTACTTTTTATATTTTGGAGGTTCATGGAGTTGTTTTTAGTACTTCTAGTTTAGCAATCTAGCTAAAACTTGATGGAAAGCTTCAATGAGAGGCAAAGAGAGGTTACTCCAATTACTTGGGTAGAGTTCGTTCAACAATTTATCTCGTGGTTTCTTCCAACTAGTTGGAGGGATCAGCTGCACAAGCAGTTTGAGCAACTAAGACATGGTGATATGATTGTGACCGAGTATGAAGCTAGATTTACAGAGTTGTCACAATTATGCATCCTTCCTAATTACCGTTGAGACTAAGATGGTAAAATAGTTTATATATGATCTTCCATTTGGGACGAAGAATAATATGGATTTTAAGGTAAAGGTCCACTTATACTCAGGTGGTGAACATTATTGGGAGCTTCGAGGCTTATCTTAGGAAAGAGAATGAGGAGGAAAAGAGCATGATGGCTCGTGGCATATGTAGTTTTATGGGTGCTCCATCTGGGGGGAAGGGTGCGCACCGAGTAGGGGGACAAATAGGCTAGCATACACAGTAGCACAATTATCAGTCAATTTTTATACCGACCATCAACATCATCAATTTCAATAGCATATAGCTAGTCAAGGAGCATGTTACCACTGTGGAGAGTAGGGGATATTAAGAAGAACTGCCCCAGACATCAACAAGCTACTAGTCATCCCGTTACTCAGGCTTCTACTCAGACGATAGCTATTACAACATCACGCCACCAGTTAGAGGTGCTCTTACCCCGGTAGAGGTCAAGATAGTGGTGATGCTCAGACAGGAGACGGTTAGCCCTAGTTCTATGCTCTTCCAGCTAGGTAGGATGTTAAGGCATCCACTGTCTTGATTACAGGTATTCTTCCATGTGTCAATGTGATGCTTTTCTTCTTACTAATCTAGGTTTCACTCATTCCTAAATGTTTCCTTATTTTGTTCGGGTTTACTTTGGTATGTAAATGCCATAGTGATGGCTTTTTCTCGTGTCTAAACCATTTGGTTATTCTATAATGGTAGACCGGGTGCTTTCATGGTTATGGTCCGCCGAGATTCATTGGTTTACTTATTAGTGCTCGATCTGATCGATTCTGAAGTTATCTTGGGTATGAATTGATTGGCTTTATGTCATGCCATACTCAATCATCATGCCAAGATTGTGATGCTTGCTATTCATCACGAGCATGAGTGTAAGCGAAAGGGTTCACTTGGTGCGCCTATGGGAAATATTATCTCTTTTATGAAGATTCGGTATGTGATTGGATAAAGGATGTTTGGTCTATCTTGTTAAGATCCGAGATAGTAGAATTGCGTCACTGACGCCATTGAGCGACATCATTAAGAAGATACAACACGTGAGTTCACATATAAGAAATTTTAGTTTCAAGCATTGCTACAGAGAGTGAAATGCGGTGGCGGACCAACTGAGCCAACCTTGGGAAGAAATTGATGAACTATACATTCTTCAATGAAGCTATTTCTTTGGCTTGTCAAGTTAAAGTGTGACGATCCGATAGGTCATTTGAGCACTAATTTCAATTTTTATGTTTGGAGACCTCTCATAGCTTCATTTGATGCTTATTGGTTTGCGTGTGTGATCCATATCATTTTTCGAAAATCATTTAAGTAAAATTTTGAAGAAAAAGTGATTTTTGACTTAACATAAGGTTTAGGTTGACTACAGTAAATATTTTTTGTAAATGATCTTAGATTAGTATTTTGATAATTCTAGTAGATTCGTATGATAGTTTTGGACTTGTACGCACATTTGGTTGGGGTCCGAGGTGACCCAAGCACATTTCGGCATATTGTGTGAAAGATTGTGAAAAATGAGTTTTCAAGTTGAAATCTTGAGTTTTGACGATCGATTCTTATTATTTGATATTATTTTGATTATTTGAGGTAGCGAGCAAGTTTGTATAATATTATTACACTTGTGTGCATGTTTAGTTTGGAGTCTGAGAGGGCTTAGGTGAGTTTGAAGGCATTGCGAATTGATTCGGAATAGCTGGTGTGGTTCAGTTATTGGTTTTTGTAACGACCCTACTGGCCGTTTTGAGCTATTGCGCCCCCTACAGTTATTTGAAGTGTTGAGTAGCTTCGTATAATGCATTGTGACTGTTTGAATCATTGGGTTTGGTTTTCAGGTGTTCCGGAATTTGTTTGGGAGAATGAGTTTCACGATTTAAGCATTACGATGGAATAGTTGACAAGTTGGACTTTTGCGTATTTGACGTCGGATCGGAGTTTTAAAGGTGCTGTTAGGTCCGAATGGTGATTTTGGATTTTGGCGTATGCCCGGAATTTCATTTGGATATTTCGAGAATGTTTCGGCGCTAATTGGCGAAAATTGAAAATTTGAAGGTTTGGAATGTTCATAAGTTTGATCGAGAGTTGACTTTGATGATATCGGGTTCGGATTGTGGTTTTGGAAATTTCAGCAGCTTCATTATGTCATTTGGGACTTGTACACAAAATTTGAGTTCATTCCGAGTTGAATTGATATGGTTCGGACGCTTGATTGTGATTCTAGAAGTTTTAGAAGTTCCTTGTGATTCAGCGTTTTGGCGTCTGAATCGTGCTTCTAGAGATTATTTTGGTGTTTCGATCATGCGAGCGAGTTCATGTTATGTTTTTGGATTGGTGTGGGTGTTTGGTTTGGAGCCTCGGGGGCTCGCGTGAGTTTCGGATAAATTTAGGTTGTGTTGCGCTTGTTTTTGACGTTTCGACGTCATTTCTTCAAGCATAAATGGTACTACATCAAGCAAATTAGCTCCAAATTCAGTTTCGATTGAAAATTAGATCTGTATTGTAATTACGGAGCCCTCGTAAAAAGAATCATTGAATTCGGAGATCGTATGAGTTAGTTATGCCCATTTTCATATCGGGAAAGATTGCTGGTTTCTGGTGAGGTACTGTTCAGTTTGCAATTGTGAACAATTCATTGCAATTACGAAAATATTTGCACTGTTCAACTTTGCAATTTCGAAGAAATCTTGGAATTTGTGAAGGTTTCGTAATTGCGAACCCTGGACCGCAAATGCGACATCTACAGCTTGTTTTCAGTTGTGTAATTCGGGTTTTTGCTTCGTTTTTTAATATTTTTGAACCCTAGGTTCAAGAGTGTGCGATTTTGAGAGAGGAATTTCATCTACGGTCATTGGTTAAGTGTCCTTGTTCAATTTCTATGTATACTTCATGATTATATTTGAGTTTTAACATCAAAATGGTGAGAATGAAAGTGAAGAAATTGAAAAATTTGTAAAATCTTTGATAAATAAGAATTCAGGATTTGGAGGTCGAGTTAATGTCGAAATTTGATAATTTTAGTATGGTTGGACTCATATCGGAATGGATGTTCGGATTTTGTAAATTTTGTCGGATTCCGAGACGTGAGCCCCAGCATTGACTTTTAGTTGACTTTAGGGTTGTAATTATAAATTCGACCTTTATTATTTGGAATTGTTTCTTTAGGCATTAATTGATGTAATTGAGTTGCTTTTGGCTAGTTTCGAGCCGTTCGGAGAATGATTTAAGCGGGAAAGTGCTCCCAGTGTATCGAATTATCTTGTTTGAGGTAAGTGTTTTGCCTAACTTTGTTGAGGGAATTTTTCCTACTAATTGCCATTGTTTTCTGCATAGGGGGGTGACACATATATGAGGTGACGAGCATATATGCATGTGCCAGGGTTAATCATGCTCTAGGTAAATCATATGATTATTGTGCTTTGTAGAATTATGTGACACTCTGGTTTCATGTCTTCTTTGACTTCTAGATTTCTATGAATATGATATTAAATGCTAGAAATCATGATTTGGCTTATTATAATTTGATTAAAACTTGATGCACTTTTGTGAAATAATTGATGCACTAAATCCGGTCGCTATTATACTTAATCACAAATACGACGCTACAACTGTTATTCTTGAGATTTTGAATTCTATACTTGAGTGGAAGATGATTTTCTAGACTTGTTGAAATACTTGAATAATAAAGTACTTGAGATTTATTGAATCGTTTTGACTTGAAAGCCGTGATTGATGTTCAATTGGAACATTTGCTTAAACACTCTCCTTGATGTTATTTATGCTTCCTACCTTGTTTGTTAATGATATACATATGCTTGGTAACGAAGAGTGTAAAGCACGAAGGGTGATGTCGTGTCATTTCATATACATTATCATGTGAGGGAGAGTGTATAGCACGAAGGGTGATGCCGTGCCATTTCATATATATTATCATTTGAGGAAAAGTATAAAGCACGAAGGGTGATGTTGTGCCATTCATATACATTATTATGCACGAAGGATAATACCGTGCCATTTCTTTTACATAATCATATGAGGATGAGAGTAAAAGTACGAAGGGTGATGTCATGCCATTATTTTTATATTATCATATGTTCATGGCATGAAGGGTGTTTTTGTGCAGGCAAGGACAAGAGACATACATTATATTGTGATATCTTTTTGTTATGTATACATCCATGCCTTTATCTTGAGATGTTATTGTGCACCTATGTTTTTTATGTGACTTGTTGTCGTTGTTCTTTCTGTGTCCTCTACCCCAAGTGTTGTTGTGTTATACATGCCTTCTATCTGGTTAACTTGCAAATATTATGATTTTCGTCTTGTTTGTTATATATGTGTCAATCCTTCTACAATGCTAATTAGTGAAATTTATATTCATCCTTCCTAATTGCTGTCATAATTTCTATGCCCTTTTTCCTAGTCTGTTTCTGCAGTCCCTATGTACTACTTTGTTCGTTGTTGCTTCCTGTGTGCCTCCCACTTTATTGTTATTATTGTTATTGCCATTTTCCCACCTAGTTGGTACTGTTATATCTATGCTCGGTGAGAAATAGATAAATGCACGAAGGGTGTTGCCGTGCCAATTGATTGATCTACATATATATATTGGGTGAGAATGAGATAAGTGCACTAAGGTATTACCGTGCCGTTCAATTTGATATCTTGAATATATTCCTCACACCAAAAACGTTATAAATTTAATGAGATAAATGCACGTAGGTGTTACCGTGCTATTCGATGTGATATCTTGAATATATTTCTCACACCAGGAAAATTATGAATTTACTACTGTGACTTCTCCTAGTAATCATTTTCTACTTTGCATAGCTATTTTATTGTACCCTTATCTGTTATGCTTTATAATTGTTTCTATTACTAGTCTATTGTACAATTTGTAACAGTGAGTATCTTTTAACTAAAAATCCTCATCACTACTTCAACGAGGTTAGACAATATACTTACTGGGTATATGGGGTCGATTGTACTCATATTACACTTCTGCACCTTGCGTGCAGATTTGCGAGCAGGAGCTGACATTGAAGATGTACTTGCATTCTATTTATAGCTGCCACTAATTCTTGGTAGCTTTAGAATCTTTAATCTGTTCTCGTGTATTTCAACAGATGGTGTATTTCAACAGATTATGCATTTTACTTCTTACCAGTTTTGAAAAAAAAAATTCTAAATCTTAGATGCTCATGATTTGTACTATCAGTCCTTGGAAAAAGTAGAAACATTCAATTATTTTATCATTTATTTTCCTCGACAAATCTAATTAAAGTGGATTGTAGTTAAATGGCTTACCTAAAGAGTTGGGTTAGGTGCCATCACGACTGGTCGGATCATCGGTCGTGACAGTGTTGAAGTGCAGGCATTTGCGAGGACCTGTTCACAAATGTGAACTCCGCTTTTGCAAAGTCGGCCTCGAAATTGCGATAATGGACTGGGCGGGACAATCTTCCTATTTGCAAAGAAATGTTCGCAATTGCGGACATCTCGGATAGCTTTTGCGATGGTTTGGTTGCTTTTGCAACTAGGCACTAGAATTAGGCAGGTTCGCAACCGCATTTGCGATGGAATGGGGCCTCGCAAATGCGATGTTTTTGTCAGATTTGCGACTTATACAGGGTGGGAACACAGTTCGCATTTGCGACCAGTGTTTCGAATTTGTGATGGTCGTATTTGCGAACAAAAGTTCAATACCTGCAGCTGGATAAAAGATGGGAAAGTCCGAACTTAGCTCATTTTTCAATATTTTTCGACCCTAACTACTCTAGAGGTGATTTTTGAAGAGGATTTTCTTCCCAAAACCATTGGTAAGCACCTTTAACTAGTTTTCAATCAATTTCAACTAATTTTCATGAATTTCTAACATCAACCCTATGAATTTCAAGGCAGAAATTAGGGGTTTTAGGTAGAATTTAGAAGTTTTAAAAAATTAAGATTTAGACCTCGAATTGAGGTCGGATTTCAAAATAAATTATATAAGCGGGCTGGGGGTGAATGGATAATCGGGATTTACTCTGAATCTCGGATTTTGACAAAGCGGGCCAAGGGTTGACTTTTGTTAACTTTTTTAATTTAGCTAAAGATTGAACTCTTTTCATTTGTGGGTAGTTTATAAAGCTTATATTGGATTGTGTGATTGACAATTGGCTAGATTTAGTTGGTTTAGAGGCTTGTTTGAAAGACAATGCCATGATTGATAGTTGATCTAGTTGCGGAAAGATGTAAATGTCGTGTTTAATTTTGACTTGAGGGAATTAGGACATGTTTGGTCTATTTTCTACGTGAACTATGTCTGAGTACGGCGTATATATGAGGTAACAGGTGTATACGCGTTATCATGGGTTAAAGCATGCAGGTTGGGCTATTTACCTTTATGTCATAATTTATTTTATGTTATATCTAGTTCCATGCTTTGATTGCTACATGTCCTTACTTGTTATTTATGCATTACTTGTTATCTGTCATTTAATTGTTACCTGTTTCGATTTATTCATTTCTCGCTAAATATCTTCTTACCTGTTATATGTTCAATTAATTGTGTATCTTCATTGTCTCATGTCTTTACTTGCCTTTATTATCTTTATATTACTTATTTCACTTTATTATTTTATATCCGATTGTGTGAGTCCTTTAGCTATTCTTGTATTAATAAATCATCGAGGTTTGTGAATATGAGGTATTGGTTATTCTCAGTTTGTACTAGTAGTTCCTTGATGTTCTATAGCATTAGTTACCCTTTGTGTCGAGATTACAAAATTTAGTTGTGTTGATCTGTTCATGTTAATGAGTTGATAATATTAGGAATGGGTTGCACGCCGCAATAGTATTGAAATGAATTGATAACGGGAACGGGTTGAACACCGCAACAGATATTGATATGATATTGAGATTGGGTTGTACACTATAATAGATATTGTGAGTATATTGGGATCGGGTTACACGTCGCAACAGAGTATGGTGTGTTGTAACTGTTTGTAGCTATGGTGTTCCATTTATGTACTGTGACATGAGATCATGAGCTGGTGTTATTTTGGGGCCCTCTATTAGTCGACCTTCAGGTCCCGTTCTTATGAGTTTACTTGCTTTCTCTATATATTTTGTTGTCTTTTATTATTATTCGTACAGGTTTATAGTAAGTGTCTTTTCAAACCCTCGTCGCCACTTCATCGAGGTTAAGCTCGACATTTACAGAGTACATGGGGTCGTATGTATACATAATACACTTTTGCGCTATTTGTGCATATCTCGGTGTTGGTCCTAGCGGCGCATAGAGGAGATTGCTCGGATCTAACTCATTCAGCAGATTTGAGGTAGAGCTGCACAATGTTCGCAATCCTTAAAGTCCCCTTCTATCTTGTTTTACTATTTACCTAGTTCCAGACAGTTGTATTTCATTTCACACCATGTTTGTAGTATTCTAGACGCTCATGTGCTTGTGACTCCGAATTTCTGGGATTATATAGACTGCTTTATTTATGTAATTGTTTTTACTTCAGAGTTTATCAATCGTTAATTATCATTATACTTCTTTCAAATTGCTAAAATTGGTTAATTCTTTAGCTAACGTTGGCTTACCTATAGCAAGTGGATGTTAGGAGCCATCACGGTCCCATGGTTTGAATTGTGGATCGTAACATAAAGCCACCCCGAAGATGAATGACCAAAAGGGAGTACCTTCTTTCAGAACTCAGGAAAGTGTAGGGTACTTCTCGAATCAATTTTTCAGCTTCAGATTCTTTATTTAAAAAAAGAATGATAGTTCAGTGTACAAGGCATGCCTCTATTCACACAATGTCAGGGGAAGAATCGCACCTTCAAAAGTGTGATATATACCCGCTATTTTAATGCAAGCATAAATTCTTTATTTTAAGTTGAAATTAATATAATGAACAAAATTGTAGACAAACGTTGATTTGCAAATGAAATTTCATTATTTGCCTACAAAAAAAATGTATGTTATAAGTAGTTCAAGTTGATCTTGACCAGTAAAAAAGGCCTTTTCCTACGTATGTATATTTATGATGACATGCTCAAGAAAATAGATGTCTTTCCACGGGATGGCTCAAACCACCATGGCCTAGTAAGGCCTACTTGCTTTAATTCCATGCAAGGAAAGAATGACTTAACTGAAAAAAGAACAAAACGAGTCTAAATTAAAATAAAATATGTAATTTGACTTATTATATGACATATATCGTTATGCTTTGCATACTCATTAGTTTACTAAGTCACGCCAGCAGTAGTCTTTTGAAAGTTTGAAACTTCAATAGTATGTATGGGAGAAGTTACATTTATTAATTTTTCTTTTCCAATCTCGAACTGCATTAACTTAATTGCTTGTAAAAGGTAAGTGAATTTGATTCCCCTTCAGCTCCAACCATCAAAGCATCCATCCAGGTAAAACTCCGGTAGCATTCTGTGTTGATGGTTCTATGTTATCCCATGGCGCTTGATTGTACCTGAATCCGTTACTTTTAGCTCGACTTATAAATTCATAAATAAATATATAACACACACATACAAAAAGAAATTTTATGTATATATACACACGATCACACTCATATTGATTCCAGTTATGTTAGATCCTAAAGTTGCTCGAGTTAGGATCGCGCTACAACTTAAAATGTTGGAAAAAAAGTTTGGTATTGCAACAAGGGCAACATTACCTATTTGGCACTGTATTATTGCACTGTAGAGGCTGAAAAAAGTCCTGAGGCTGAACAGGTTGATGTCTAAATTGTATATTTTGTTCTCCAGTATCCCAGTGAGGTTGGTAGGCTACATTGTTTTCATCCAACTGCCAGAAGCATTTCATAGAGAAACAACTGTTAACTGATTGGAGAAAAAAATACCAAATTCCCCTATACATCATTAGTACACGACCCCCCAAATAAAAAGTTCTTAGAAAAAAGAAAGGAAAACTTTATGTATAAAGTGAAGTTTTCTTTCAAAATCGAGGGTAAATTGTACTTTTGGTAAGTCAATTATCAATTCGTATTAGTCCTATGTTTTACACTAAGATATAGACTAGATGTCTACTTAGAGTAGAGTTCTTTATATTTTATGTTATGTACTTAGAGTAGAGTTCTTTATATTTTATGTTATCTCCCCTTTGTAATTATTATATAAATTATTATTCTACCAAAAATAATTATTCTACATGGTATCATTGTGAGCCTTGATCCTAGGGCTTACATACCCCTAAACCTAGCGCTGCCGCCCCCCTCCACCTAGCGCCGCCGCTGTCTTCTTCTCCTTTTCAATGGTTGACGCCACCGTTCCCCCCCAATTCCTACCCAACCCTCATGACCCTAAAACACCACTCATCTCTGTCACGATCCCGGGTGCAAAACTCCATGGATCCAACTATATGGGTTGGAAGAAGCAAGTAGATACCCTTCTTCATGGTTTTGGTCTCATTGGTTGGATTGACGGGACGAAACCGGCGCCGGCCACTACTCTAACCACGGCTGCCACCACTGTTGCCGGTTCCGGGTCCTCCACCCCCAATCCGGCATTTCTCTCCTAGTACCGCCAAGACAAGTTGTTACTATCTTCCATTCTTGGAAGCCTTGCGGTAGAAGTCACCTCCTTGGTGAATCCGGCGACCACCTCGAAGGCGGCATACGACATCTTGGAGACCACGTATGTCGCTCCTTCTCGAAGTCACATCAAAGAGGTTCGTGCTCGTCTCAAAAATACTGTTCAAGGCACATCCTCAATCACACAATATTTTCATGCAATTCGTACAATCAAGGATGAATTATCGTTATTGGGAAAGCCTCTTGATTTGGAAGATTTACTTGATAAAATATTAGATGGTTTGGATCCTATTTATAAACATGTTGTGGATTCTGTAAATGCCCGAGATACACCTATTACTGTTGATGCTTTGCAAGAAAAGTTATTACGTGAAGAGTTGAAACTTAAGCCGTTGGGGTCCTTGACGTTTTCGTCTCACCCTGTCTCGGCATTAGTGGCGGCTGCTCCGGCACTTCCCTCGGCCATACCTGCCCAATCAGCCCCGCTAGTTGCTGCCTCCTCCTCGGGCTCTCGCAGGCACCGAAAGCCGTACCGTGGCCGCTGCCAGGCTTGCGGCATCCAAGGACACCCGCTGTGGGATTGTCCTACTCATGGATGGATACTCCAGCACCTCCCACCTCACCCTGCTACCCCTTGCCCGCTGCCTCCAGCACCTCCTGCAGCGCCTCCTGCCGCATCTCCCCGCCAGCCTGCACCACGTCCATGGCAGCCTCCGCCTTGGCAGTCGTTCCCACAGCCGGCTGCCCACTATGCTGCTTCCATGCCTGCTGGTTATGCTCCATATTCTGGTTATTCTTCAGCTGCCTATGGGTCCTCTTATATGCCTCCACCTGAGGCCGGTTTTCAGGCTTTTCATGCACAAGGTCCGACATATGGCAGTTCTGTTCCCGCACCGGGTCCTTCATGGCTTCTTGACAGTGGCGCCACTCACCATATCTCCACCGACCTAGCAAACATTTCCCTCCACCAACCTTTTCTGCACACTGACTCTGTCTACATTGGAGATGGGAATGCGCTTCCTATCACTCATACTGGTTCGACCACTCTCCCTACCTCACATCGTTCTCTTCATTTACATAACGTATTGCATGTTCCTAATATGAAAAAAAAAAACTTGCTTTCCGTCTTCCAGTTATGTAATTCTAATGATGTGGCAGTTGAATTTACTTCCTTTGATTTTGTTGTAAAGGATCGCAGTTCGGGGACTCACCTTCTGGCGGGATGCACTAAAGACGGCACCTATGTGTGGCCCTCATCTAGCCCCTCTGCCTGCGTTTACTTCTCGGATGCTCATCCTTCCCACACCGTCTGGCATTCTCGCCTTGGTCATCCCGCATCTGCCATCTCTCGTCACATTTTATCGCATTATCAGTTACCTTATTCTAGCTTCGCACTTAATAATAGTTGCACTACCTGTTGTTGCAGCAAAAGTCATAAGTTACCTTTTTATGATTCTTCTATTATTTCCACTTGACCGTTAGAGTATATTTTCTCTGATGTATGGACATCTCCTGTTTCATCTAGTGAAATTTTTTGTTATTATGTGTTGTTTGTTGACCATTTTACTCATTATATGTGGCTGTATCCGATGCGGCATAAGTTTGATGTGCGATCCATTTTTGTTACGTTTCAAGCACTGGTTGAAAATTATTTTCAACTTAAAATTAAGTGCCTTTACTCAGATAATGGGGGCGAGTATCTTGCCTTGTCCTCTCACCTTGCCACCTCTGGCATTACCCATCTTACTACCCCTCCCCACACACCCGAACATATGGTTTCAGTGAGCGCCGCCATCGACACATTGTCGAAACTGGACTTGCTCTCCTCTTCCATGCTTCCCTACCCTTGTCATTTTGGCCTTATGCTTTTGAGATCGCTGTGTACCTCATAAACCTCCTTCCAACTCCTACTCTACATATGTCTTCTCCGTTCACCTGTCTTTTCCACCACTCGCCTAACTACTCCAAGCTCCGTGTTTTCGGGTGTTTATGCTATCCCTGGCTTCGTCCCTACTCCGCTCACAAGCTGGATCCACGCTCTATCCCTTGTGTCTTTCAGGGCTATTCAAAAACCCAGAGTGCATATCTTTGCCTTACCCCAATACCTCCAGACTTTATGTCTCCCGTCATGTACAGTTTGATGAGTCAGTCTTCCCTTACTCCTCTCTCATGTCCACTGCACCACGACCTACGCCCTCTACTGCTGACACATGGTGCCCCTCGCACTATATTCTTCCTCCTGTTGTTTCTCAGACTGTTACCTCTCCGGTTCAGTCTCCCCCATCCACCGCCTCTTCTTCCCCAGCATCCACCCCGCCACAGTCTCCACCTCCACCACCACCACCACCATCTTCGCTTTCCACCCATCCTATGACCACCCATGCCAAAAACAATATCCGCAAGCCTATCCAAAAACTCTCCCTCACAGCTCAGCTTCATCCTTCCCTTGAGCCTTCTACAGCCACTCAAGCCTTGAAGGATCCGAAATGGCGGGCTGCCATGTCCGAGGAGTTTGAGGCGCTTGTGCGCAATGGTACATGGGAGTTAGTCCCTCCTCATGGTATTTAGAACTTAGTCGGCTGCAAGTGGGTTTACCGGACTAAGTATCTTTCTGATGGCAGTGTTGATCGGTATAAGGCTAGGTTAATTGCCAAGAGCTTTCATCAGCGCCCTGGTATTGACTATCAGGAGACTTTTAGTCCGGTTGTTAAGCCAGCCACCATTCGCTTGGTTCTTACCTTGGCAGTCTCTCGAGGCTGGTCTCTCAGGCAGTTGGATGTCAACAATGCATTTCTACAGGGTCGTCTTTATGAGGATGTGTACATGGCTCAGCCTCAGGGATTTGTTGACACTGATCATCCGCACTATGTGTGTAAACTGCATAAGGCTATCTATGGCCTTAATCAGGCTCCCAGGGCTTGGTATTCAGAGTTGAGACAGTTTTTGTTGGCACAGGGGTTTCGGAATTCCAGGGCTGATACCTCGTTGTTTCTCTTCGACCGGGCTGGTGTCTTTGTCTTTGTGCTGGTTTATGTTGATGATATAGTGGTTACTGGGTCTGATCCGGGTACAGTTGATCATTTTCTAGCTAAGTTGGCACGTCGTTTCTCTATCAAGGACCTTGGTACTCTGTCCTATTTTCTTGGAGTTGAGGTTCTACCGCACCGTGATGGTCTCCTACTATCTCAGCGGAAGTACATCCTTGATCTTCTGCATCGGACTCATATGGCTGATTCCAAGCCGGTACTTACTCCGCTTGCCACTGATCAGCCGTTGTCTCTCCTAGATGGCACAGCCCTGGATAACCCGACTGAGTATCGGACTGTTGTGGATAGTCTGCAGTATTTGGCCCTCACTCGTCTTGACATTGCTTATGCCGTGAACAAGTTATCTCAGTTCATGCATAAGCCGACTATTGCTCATTGGGCCGCGGCGAAACGCCTGCTCCGTTACCTTTGTGGTACTATTGACCTTGGTTTACTTCTTCATCGTGTTTCTCAGCCGTGCTTGTATGCCTTCTCTGATTCTGACTTATCCAGCAACAAGGATGATTATACCTCCACAAGTGCATATGTGGTCTATTTTGGTGGCTCCCCCATCTCTTGGGCCTCTCGGAAGCAGCGCACTGTTGCTCGCTCTTCCACCGAGGCCGAATACCGATCTGTTGCCTCCACTGCTGCAGAGCTCCGCTGGTTGTGTTCTCTGTTGACTGAGCTTCGGGTGTTTCTCCCTGCTTGTCCTGTTATATACAGTGATAACGTAGGTGCTACGTACTTGTGTTCTAATCCTGTTTTTCACTCTCGGATGAAGCATATTGCCCTGGATTTTCACTTTATTCGGGAACAGGTTCAGCGTGGTATTCTACGTGTGACTCATGTTTCTGCAGCAGATTAGTTGGTTGATGCTCTGACGAAGCCGCTCTCTCTTGCTCCGTTTTTGCTTCTTCGGTCCAAGCTTGGACTTACCTATCGCCGTCCAGTTTGAGGGGGCGTATAGACTAGATGTCTACTTAGAGTAGTGTTCTTTATATTTTATGTTATGTACTTAGAGTAGAGTTCTTTATATTTTATGTTATCTCCCCTTTGTAATTATTATATAAACACATCTAGTGGAATGAAATTATTATTCTACCAAAAATAATTATTCTACATAAGATATGTAGTTTTGCTTGTATTCATTAGCTCCATTATTACTAAAAAGGCTAAACAACTCATTTCAAACGAAATAGAGAACAAATGAGTCAGATACAATAGCAAAAGAATTAAATGTAATATTATCCCATAAATTAAAGGAGTTGTAAAGGTAGAAAACACATGAAAGTACTACTTTGAAAAAGTAAGAAAAAATCACATGAAAGTACGTATATGAAGGTTTACTATTAGTAGCTTTTCTGGATTTGTCCATATTTTTCTAGTTGAAAAATTAGTTGAAACTTTATTTAAGAGAGTTGTACCTTTATCTTCAAGGATCTGTTGATTTCAAGAAGAGATTGTTCCTGTTAAAACAGCAGAAGAACACATACAATGTCACATGAACAGTTGAGCAACGTTCTATTACTTGCTTTGGGGAATATAAAATACGTACCTTTTGTTGAAGATCAGAAATTTGATCAAGCATGTTCTGCGTCTGGAACATGTTCAAGAACTTGTTAAAAAAACACTCTGAAATCTTGCAAACTATTTAGCATCTTTTATTAGGGTATAAGCTCATTTTAGGAAAACTACCAGTTATATCACCCCATAAGCAAATTAGTATAAAAATTAGTTAATTCATAAAATATTACCAATATTAGCCAAATGCTATTAATATTAGTCAATTAGCTAGTTGTAGCCAAAAAATTTAATTTTTTTGCTTTCTTTTGCGTGAGTGTTATTGGAATAGATTGGGTACATCTTAAGCAGTTCAAATCTTAGTTTTGGAATGATTGGTGGAGTTTTGAGGTGGTTTGAATTGAAAATTCGAGGTAGAAAATGAACATCGAAAAAGATGATATGTGTAAGACACTGTATCATTTATGTATCACATATATATCAAATATATATCACATGTATATTCATGTTCACTTGTGTGTGAGATATACATGTATCGCAGAAGAATTTATTAAATTTGATTTTTACTGAGGATTTTGATACCAAACTAGTTCAAATAACCTCCAGTCTTGCTCAAATTTTGTATATTGCCTCATTTATATGTTTTCAACGAATTTCAATCATACCCATTGAAAAAAAATCCTTTTTTACATAATTTTTTTAATATTGTATATAATTAGTAATGAATCTTGACTCCAAACTAATCTAATTCACCTTCAAACTTTCTCAAATTTTGTATATTGCCCCTATCTATGTGTATTCAATGAATCGCAACAATATCTATTGAAAATAATTCTTTTATTTCCTATATTTTTTGAATGTTGTATATCATTGGTAATTTTTTTGTTATTTTTGGTAGCATGACTAAAATGGCTAGTTGTTGGTAAATAGTGTCGTTTTTTGGTACATTTCCGCAAGATTCCTATTTTAGTATAGAAGGAAGCCATATCTTTTGAGCTTAAATTAATTAAGCGTGTTTTTTGTTTTTACTGTTTAATATCTAATATAATGTGCCAGCAATTTGTCACAGTCGGGGCCATGGCAGGCCCAACTAACAAGAGCTTATCCGCTTTGACCCAGACCAGTCACCTCAAAGGTTTTGGGCTAAGATTTTACTCCCTTGGGGTTTAATCCAAAATGTGTCAACAGTTGAATTTTGAGTTTGATATGGTTAGGACTCAGTATCCTCGATAAGGTCTGTCTTACCGTACTAAAGGTACCGACTCTGATACCGCACTTATTAGGGTCCAGGCTCAATTATTAAAGTATTGTTTGCTTTGCCCTGATATGGCCAAGGACTCAGAGTCCTCAAGGCTTTTGAGACTCGCGATTTTATCTCTTTGGGCTTTAGTCTAATAGATGTCTCAACAGTTAATTTTGAATTTGCCGTTATATGGCCTCTAAGTTTCTCTACCCATTCGGATGTGAGATCTACGTGGGGCAAGTCTCACGGCGAACCGCCTTTCAAGTTCAACCGTCAGTGATACGGGGATTATTACACAGTCGAGATGATATTTACTTAATTTTTAAGGGGGAGCCCATCGCAGTAGCTTGCTATCGGGGTTCTTGATATTAATGCACGGGCATGGCGCACCCCACCAAAAGAAAAGTGTAAACAAGGTATTCATTTTTAGGAAGAAGGCATATGATGTGAAGACTGAAGCTTCTAAAATATTCACATGGTCATCTAAAGTAGCCATGCTACTGAAAGCTGCAAATTTAGCTTGTACAGAAACTGACAAATTAAATAACCGGTAAAGGTGCATAAAACATACCCTTCTTGACCTTATTTGCCTCAAAGATGAATCCAATTGGCGCTCAAGCTGTTCCAGCTCTTTTATGTTTAATAGTACTAAGTCTTCTCCAAGGATATGCCTAAAGATTATGAATAATTAAATTCCATCTTATTTACAACTAAGGACGAAGAATAGAAGAAAGAAGATCGAAAGATTATATATATGATTGTAAATGAAAAGTCAAAGTGAAAGATATTGAAGCACTCTTTAATTTCAATTATATGCGATCACCTTTGAGACTGTTGTAGCACTTCCACTCTTGCTTTCAGCTTCGTATATTCCTGGTAGCTATTCTGTTCCAATAATAGCATAATTGTCAAATAATACTACCGCTGTTAAATGATTCAAAACTTTAAAGGACAGATCATATATTCATATTCCCTCCGTTCCAGTTTATATAAATTTATTTTCTTTTAGATCTATTTTTAAAAAAATGACTTCTTTTTAAATTTGAAAACAATTTAGCTTGAACTTTCAATTGTACCCTTAATAAGAAGCTTTTATAACCACATAAATACTCTAGGCCCCTTTCTGATATGTTTAGGACCATAAATTTTAAAAATCATTATTCTTTCTTAAACTTCATGCTCAGTCAAACAAGTTCACATGAATCGAAACGAAGAAAATATTATATTATAAGTGTGAAGTCGAAAATCAAGAGTGAATTACTAAAATATCCCACAAAAACTAAAAGGCTATTTTATCCTTTCTTTGGATGCTACTTTTATATTTTACTTTTATATCAAAAAGTAAATTTATCTTTCAATAAATAATAATGTACTATAATCTACATTGAATCAAATGATTGAGAAGACGGTAGCATGAAAGATAGCTACAATAAATAATAAATGTGTACGTTGCACCCTTTCAACTCCTAAATAAAATTGTATTACTCTACAGCCTTTTAATTCCTGATTAGAATTACTTCATCTTCTCTTTTTCACTGGTCATCATCTCTTCTCCTACATAAAGAACTCATCTACAAATGCCAAATAAGGTGCATCTTTTTCTTTCATGTTACTTTTTACAAGGTTTTTGTTTATGCGCCATACCTTTTTAATTCGTTCCTTCCAACTATTTCTTTATATAGAGTGGTTGGATTATTTTTTAAATTTAATATAACTGTCAAATCTAGACAATACTTAATGCTATCAAAAAGCTAAAAAGTGAACTAAGTTTTTGGGACCGAATTAGGAAGAAAATCCAAAGTATTTCTCCTGTATATATGTGTTTTAGCACAAACTGTAAAGTATTTCTTTTGACATCCAAAGAGGTTGAAAAGATTAAATGGTTAACTTTGACAAATAGGAAGAAATCTTTTTGTATTTTGAGTTTATGAATTTGAATTCTAAAAAAGGTAACTTACTGGATTTTGAATAAATTATTTAACATATTAACTAGATTTTTATATACAAATATATAATTAGGTACAATATGATTTGTACCTAATAAATTAGTACAAGAAAAAAAAATCGCTTGTATCTAATTAAATCTTGATATTAATCTTTGTAGGTTCAAATATCTAATCATCTTGACCTTAATAAATAAGTCACTATATGATGATCCACATTGTTCATCTAAAAAAATTTATACTTTATTCTCTCATGTACAATCAAACTTCTTTATAACAACCATACTCGATAACAAGACTTCCTTATAAAGGTTCATTTGGAACTAAAATTTCATGTTATGCTCTAACATATATTTTTATAACAGCACTTTGTTATAACTGTTAAAAAATATTTAGATTATTATTATTTTACAAAAATTATGTACTATATAAATCGGCATACAATTGCAACGCACGTGCCGATGAATTAGTTTTTATATTATAAGCGTGAAGCTCTTTAGTGTGATATTAATTTACTAAAATATCCTTTAGAAGTTAAACGGCCAAATTATCCTCTATCTAAAAGTTAAATTACCTTCCATTAAATGGTTAATTAGCTATTTAATTGGGATCCTATTAAATGGTAAATTATGGCTAACGTATCAATTGGAAAGAAAGTTTAATCACCTAAGCGTTTTCGTCTCCTACCATTAAGCTAAGCAGCATGGTGGTGTTCATTAAACTTTTCGTCTTCTTTGCAGTCAAGCTTTATTCATCTGCACCAATGATTCAAACCATCCATTACCAAATTAATGTGCTAAGTAATTATCTTAACTCTGCTGAAGAATATTATCAGTTTTCGAGATAAGTTCTGATACCGAAGAGCTTATATAAATGGATTTATAAATTAGTAATATCATAATTAACCATCACCATTAGAAGAAACGACGGAGGAAAGCTACAGATTTACCAGGTAAGTTTATTTTTTCTTTTTGTTGCTTCCTAAGGGTATTCATGAAACTATATAACCTTGTTTATGCAAATTTTATGATGCAACGCTTCAACAGTTATTAATCATTTCGGTGCAACAAATGATTAGAAAATTAAGCTATTCTCTATTTAAGTTTACACCTGAAGCTTGCTACGACTTTTAATGAATCAATATGTTGGAATCGAATTTTTGGTTGTCAGGAAATGTTTCCGTTTTCTAGCATTGGTATACCATTTAAAGGAACGTTGATAAGGATAAAGTCGCTGAATTTAAAAATGCTGCAAGCAACATACTATTTTATCTTATGCGCCTATAGACTTCTCTTGAATGAAATTCTTGTTTAAAAACCATGTTTAGTACTTGTCTGTTAATGGAAAATGTGTTTGCGTTTTCCTTCTACGACCTGTTTCAAGGAACTGGTTTACATTTTTGTGGTTAAAAAGTTATATTCATAGTAACTAAGACAGTGATATCTTTTAGTTGCACTTGTATATATTCAACTTTTTGAAGCTTGAATCAAACAAAGGATATCTAAGACGTGCAATTATCTGATTTATATACATCAATTGAATTTTTTTTATGTGAGTGACTATTACGTATTTCTGGGGTTGAGATCCAGTCCAGTATAATTTGGTCAAGTATTATCCAATGGCTATCTCTAAGAGTAAAATCTGATGGCTCCTATTTATTTGTATTATATAAAATTAAAAAAGATATTCCACCACTATCCTATTCTCTTTCCTGCCTCTCTCCTCTCTCTTCACAGATTTAATAAGAACCTGTTCCTCGACGGAATCATATTTCCACGTCATTCCTAGCTATCAGTTTCATTCATCTTTCATACGAACACCGAATGATTGGAAACGAGTCATGCTATATTTGAAAGATTGTAGTTAATTGGAGAGATAATAACCTATGGCCTTCCTACGAACACTGAAGCCTTGATTGTGTTAACATCACCAGATTCCATTGATGAACAAAAGAGATTGAAGAAAACTAAAGTTTCTAAAGTAGCGAGAAGAGAGAGAAGGTCGAGCTCTAGAACATTCGACTGACTTGTATAATATTATTCTACTACTTAGTCTATATACAATTACACGTGTATATGAAATGTACAACTACAAAATAGAGCTACAACTAGAGCTACAAAATTGTTGGGCTTGGTGGACTGATGGACTGATGCACTAATGGGTCTATGTTAATGGGCCGTACAGCTTCAGCTTCTGTTGTTGGGTCTGATCTGCAACATCAGTGTTAACATCCACCCTCCCCCCTCTCCCCCTCTGCGCCCCCAAAGCTGGAGGGTGAGAACACACCAAGCTTGCAAAGAATACCATAGTGAGGCTGGCCATGCAATGCTTTAGTCATGATGTCAGCTAGCTGTGCAGAACTAGGAACAAAATGCAAGGAAATAAGGCCAGAATTCAAACGTTCATGCACATAGTGACAATCAATTTCTATGTGTTTGGTGCGTTCATGGAAGACAAAGTTCTTGGCTATCTGTAAGGCAGCCTGACAGTCATAGTAAATAGGAACAGGGTTGCAAATGTGCAAGCCAAGATCACCTAGAAGTCGAACCAACCAAGAAACTTCAGCAATAGTCTTCCTCAAGGCACTGTACTCAGCTTCAGTTGAAGACAAGGAGATAGTGGGTTGTTTCTTGCTTTTCCATGAGACAGAGATGCCACCAAGAGTGATATAGAAGCCAGAAATAGATATGCGAGAGACAACACAGGCCGCGCAGTCAAAATTAGAATATCCAAGAAGAGAGAAATCAGAACTGCTGGAAACAAGAATACGTTAGACTGGATCATTTAGAAGATACCTTAGAACATGTAAAGCAGCCTGCATGTGGGGCACTTAAGGTTTCTAAAGAAATTGACTTAAGTGTTGCACAGAGAAGGAAATATCTGGTCTGATACGTTGCAAGAAGTTAAGCTTGCCTACCAATCTTCTGTAGGTGATGGGATCAGTTAGTGGCTCTCTCATGTCCAATACCACTTGGAAGAAGAGTCCAAAAGAGTCAGAACAAGTGTAAAATGATTGCAGTTAAACTCAGCAAGGAGACAGGTTATATACTTGTGTTGAGTCATAAGATACCCTTGAGGATGCTTGGAAACTTCCAAACCCAAAAAATAGTGAATTGTACCTAGATCTTTGATCTTGAACTGGAATTCAAAGAGGATTTCAAGGAATTCAACTCAGAGACATCATCCCCAGCTAAAAGGGTGTCATCTACATATATAGTTAGGACCACTAGAGAACCAGAAGATAACTTGGTGAAGAGAGAATAATTATTGAGGCTGGAAATGTAGCCCTAGAGAGCAAGGCTTCAGACAGTTTTGAAAACCGCTGTCTGGAAGCCTGCCTGAGTCCATAGAGGGACTTCTTGAGCCTGCAAACCAGTAGTGAAGAGGTGGAGGAAGAAATATCAAGGCCAGGGAGAATCTTCATGTAGACCTCCTCATTTAGGTCACCATGGAGGAAGCCATTGCTCATATCAAGCTGAAAAGCAGTCCAACCTCTCTTGATAGCCAAGGTCAACAAACATTTAATAGTGGTCAGCTTGACTACATGGAAAAAAGTTTCAGCGAAGTCAATACCCTCCCTTTAAGCATCACCCCTAATAACCAGCCTTGCTTTATACCTTTCAACAGATCCACCCACCCTATGTTTGATTTTATAGACTCACTTACAAGGTCTTGTTAGGTGAAAGAGGAACAATGTCCCAAGTCTGGTTTGTTTCAAGAGCCCTAAATTCACGTAGCAAAGCCTTCTTCCAAGCAAGGTTTGATGCTGCCTGCTGGTAGAACTGGGGCTCATGCATATGAGAATCACTAGGAGAAACCATGAAAGATCAGGAGGAGAAGCAGGAAGTAGGGCAGAGTTGCAAACAAAGTCATTTAGTTAGGTAGGCTTGGTAACAGTTCTAAGAAACTTCCCGATGATAGGAGAAGTAGGGGAAGGAGAAGAAGTAATGTTAGAACAGGAAGGGCTAGGAGAAGGCAAATTGGATGGGACAGGACTAAGAGGAGAAGGAGAAGATGCTAAAAGAGACACATGAGGACTGGGAATAGGTAGAGGAATATCTTCAGGAATAGGAGGGGTTGTAGGAACAGGAGATGGGGAGTCCACAAATGGTTGCACAAACGAGGAAAGGAAGAAGAAAGAGAGGAAGAGTTGTAAGGAAAAACATGCTCATGAATCACTACATCTCTAGAGAAGAAAACAGAAAAAATAAAAAGATTCAGTAGTTTGTAACCCTTCTTACCACAGGGATAACCCAGAAATAGACAAGAGATGGCTCTTGAGTGGAATTTGTCCCTACCAATCTTAGGAGTTGGGGCAAAAGCAAAGAGAGACAAAAGATTTTTAGTGTTCATAGGTGGGTGGATTGCCATGTAATTTTTCATAAAGAGAGAGGTTAAGTAAGAGAGGTGAATGTATTCTATTAATAAGGTAAGTAGCAGTGAGGACACATTCACCCTAAAATTTAAGAGGAAGCTTAAATTGAAACAGAAGGGCCCTGACAACTTCTAAAAGGTGTTTATATTTTCTCTCCACAACACCATTTGTTGTGGAGTGTGAGGAATAGTGTTTTGATGAAGAATACCCTCATCTCTAAAGAAACAGTAGCTTTAACACTACTACCTAATTCAAAAGCATTATCTAACCTAAAGGTATGAACAGAGGATTGGAAATGAACCTTGATGATGGATGTAAAAGCATTAAGGATAGAGAGGGCATTACTTTTACAAGAGAGAAGATGTGTTCAAGTCACTCTAGTATAATCATCAACTAGATGAGGAAATACCTGAATCCATTATAGGTCTTAGTGTTATAGGGTCCCCAAATGGCAATGTGAACTAGTTGAAAAGGAGCAGTAGAATGTATAGAACTATCATGAAAGGGTAACCTTTGTTGTCTAGCCATTGGGCAAGTTGGGCAAAGAAAAGATTGTGTAGAAGAAACTTTATCAGACAAATAAGAAATAGACTTCATTTTATGAAAATACATATGACCTAATTTTTTATGCCAAAATGAGTCTATTTTATTAATGTTGGATGTCTGATTACAAGCAGAGTCAATAGCAATAGAAGGTTGATTGAAGCAAGAAATAAATGAACTTGATTTATAACTAGGAATTGAACTAGATTGAACCATAGAAGTACTAAATGAATATGGAAACAGTTCAGCATCAGGATGTAGAAAGTATAATCTCCCAGCAGCTTTACCAGTTATCAGTGGCCTCTTCAGAGAAAGGCCCTATAAAAGACAGTTGTTTTTGGTAAGTACTGGTATGCAATCCAACTGTGTCATAAGTTGATGAATGGAAATTAAATTGAAGTTGAAAGAAGGCACAAGAAGAACATTGACTAATATCATATCATGTCTAAGGTGTAAAGACCCAGTTGATATAACTTTTTCTTTATAACCATTAGGTAAAGTAACAAGGAATGGTTTAGATACAGGTGTAAGGTTTTAAAGTAAATGTTTATGTGGAGTCATGTGGTTAGTGGCTCCTGAATCCAAAATCCAACGTTGTACACCTAGATGTGAAGATGCACATGCGTGAGAAAAAGGGGAATCAGCAGCATAAGCAGTGAAGAAACTTGCAAAGTGAGCAAATGCAGAGTCTTCTGGGGAGGAAACAGCAGGAGACATCCCAATAGAGAGTTGAACTTGTCGAAAAAGATGTTGATATTGCTCCTTGGTGAAATCATGAGCTGATTTATCAGTGGAAGCAGCATAAGAGGTAGGAGGAGAGGCATATGGAATCTCAGTTGAACACAAAAAGTTGATTTCTTGTTTTTAGTGAATTTAAAATCAGCAGGGTATCCATGCAGCCTATAGCATTTGTCTACAGTATGTCCAATCTTCTTGCAATACTTGCAACACACAGGATTGATATTCTTTTTGGAATCAAAGTTGACTCTCTGAGTGAAGTTCCTACTATTGTTGTTGAAAGGGGTAGGAGAAGCCAGAAAAGGTGCAGAATCACTAGAAAAACTCGGATCCAGTGGTGCTTCTCTCTAGCTCTCATCTTGTTGTAGGATAGAATAGACTTTATTTATGGGTGGTAAGGGACTCATCATCATGATGGCGCTTTCCACAGTAGAATAGGATTCATTTAACCCATTAAGGAACTGAAACAACTGTTGATCTTCTATGAACTTGGGAAGAGCTCCATATGAACAAACAGGTCCCACAAGGTGTTCTAAGTTTAGTGAAGTAATTAGCTATGTCTGAAGAACCCTGGACAATTGTACTTATCTCTCTCTGCATTTGCAGATATTTTGACCCTTTAGATTGCCCAAACCTCTTATTAGACTGTCCAAACCTCTCATTAATGTCTTTCCAGACCTCTTTAACAGTCTTAAAACACATTACACTAGTGACAATTTCTCTAGATACAGAATTTATGATCCAAGACTTGACTATATCATTGCATCTTTCCCAATAAGGGTAATAAGGTAAGTCTGGACTAGGTTGAAATATTCTTCCATCTAGGATCCCTAGTTTGTTCTTGGCAGACAAAGAAGTAAGTGTGCTATTTCTCTAAAGAAAAAAACCAGAGCCATTAAAAGGTATCGAAACCAATTGGCTACCAGGGATGTTCGAAGGGTAAACATACAGGGATGAGAGGGATCTAGGGAGAAAGGTACAAAACCTCCAGAGTTGGAGGTCATGGTATTATCCACATTATCGTGAATGCTACCCATAGCAGCAGACTCAATCAAACCACACAATCACACATATATAATCACCGAAGTGGAGTCAATTTGAGGAGAATAACAATGTCTACACATATGACGTGCAAACCACAAAATATGTCTTAAACATGACGAGAATCAGGTTGTAAAGTTGTAGATAGGAAGAATGTTACCGACCTTCTGAAATAATAAAGTAAATTCTGAGTAGGCAAAACCCTAGGACGAAATTCACATGAAGTAAAAAATGCTGATAACCTTTGGATTTTAGCAACACATGACTAGGAGAGTCGATTCCAGCACAAAATCGAAGAAATCCCCAATTTTCCTTCGAGAAAATCACGCTCCAGACGAAACCCCCAAATTACTGAACCAAATGGAAGAGACGGAAACTCCGGTTAAGGGTAATATCGGAGTGAAGCTTAGGCCCAGATGAAACTGAATTCCTGCTCTGATATCATGTTAACATCACTAGATTCAATTGATGAACAAAATAGATTGAAGAAAATCCTAAGGTTCCTAAAGTAGAGACAGAAGAGAGAGAAGGTTGGTCAGTCTCTAGAACATTCAACTGACTTGTGTAACATTATTCTACTACTTGGTCTATATACAATTACATACGTGTATATGAAATGTACAACTAAAAAATAGAGCTACAAAATTATTGGACTTGGTGGACTGATGGACTGATGCACTAATGGGTCTGTGTCAATGGGTCGTGCAGCTTCAGCTTCTGTTGTTAGGCTTGATCTATAGTATCAGTGTTAAGAAATTGCTTGGTAATAGAGAAGCAGTTTCTAAAGGAAAAAGATGTTGGCAACAATTTTGAAATCTTTGAATTGAAGGAAATAGAGGAGAGAGTAGAAAAGAGTAAATGACAGCGGTGGAATATCTTTTCTATTTTATATAATAATACAAATAAATAGGAGTTATCAGATTTTACTTGGATAATGTGGCGCGATCTTAGGTAGCCATTGAACAATACTTGACCAAATTATACTGGATTGTATCCCAACCCATATCTTTGTAATAAATAAACTACTTACTTCTTCTTTGCAAATGCACACCATAAAATTGACAATGATCTTTTATATCCATCTAAATGAAGGTGTATGTCGATCCAATTTCTACATAGCTTCTACAACTATTACTTTTATTTGATAACAACCTATTTATATGTATGCAGTTATGGAAGGGCGAATGTTACAATTTCTTATAGATATGACACGAACTTTAAAATGTGAAGCATTTATAACTATAGCCGATGTTGCTCATATTCAAATTTAAATTCGGTGTTGTTGAAACTTGAAATATCACAAATAAGAACATTATTAAGTTGAATATTTGACTGCTATGTATTTTGTTACCTTTTCACTTTTTCCGTTCTAATTTCGTGTAACTCACACACACTTATTCTAATATGATGTATATCGTTTTAAGAAGTTTTTACTTATACCATGAAACACACGTGCAACGCGCATATTAGAAAATTAGTAAAAAGAAAGGAAGGGAGTATATAATTAGTTACTGTTTAATTTTACCTAGTTCATCCAAAAAATATAATTCGATGAAACTTGAAAGAGAAGGTAAAGATAAATTGTTCCCTTTTTTTTTTTTTTTACTAAATAGTAAATTACTAAGTCAGTTACAAATCTAAGGGAGATGAATGAACCTGAGAATCGGTTGAAGATTGGCCAGCTTCAAGGTTGGAGTAACTGCATCTGTGGTATCTCTCCAGTGTCTTGGATATACTAGAAAAAAGGCAAGTTGTTGAACAACGAGAGTGTTTAAAATAATAGTTAAGTAAATAAAAGTGGTGTTCTCTCACTTCTAAATGATATTAGATAAGATAGAGATTTTAAGTTCAAGTCTCATAGCGACTAATTAAGCAGAGAAGAACTTCCACGTGTTCTGGTTATGAAAGAGAATCAAGCCCCACACATGAGAAGTTATATTAAAATAACAATTAAGTATATAAAAATTTACTCTCTTTAATAGCTTAAACTTTTAGATGAAATGGCCATATTTCTACAAGATTTGGAAACATCGTCTAGAAACCTAGAAGGATGCTTTATTTACTCGTAGACAAGAGGTCAACAAGTGTATTCTTACCATAGTATTAAAAGTAAAGCCCAAACCATAATACTGCAACCAAGAAAAAACTAATCAAAGATAAAGATATATGAGTTCTAATCGATCTTCAACGCAACCATAAGTACTTTAGCTAACTTTTTCTAGGACCGTCATGTAGAGCATAATGCATGCTTGATTTTGTCTCTCACTAATTGTCTTTCTGTAGTGGCTTGCTTATAGTTACTTCAGTTTGGGACTTACTTCTCTTACTATGAATTCTTCGAATCGATTGTAAATTAGCTGTGACAAAATGGGATAAATGGATATGCTAAATATTCTACCATTGATAGTTGGAATCACAGTGCATTTTTGCTACCTCACTGGAAGTCCTCATTTATATGAAAAAATATAATTTCTCATGCTATATTTCGTTCTCACCATGTTATGTCAGTCTTATAGAATGATTGTGAGGCCGATAATACTATATGGGAGTAAATATTGAGCATTTGTGATCCAAAGTATCCACATTATGAGTGTACTAGAAATAAAATATTCATATAGATTATTTTATCATACAATGAACAAGATTAAGAACATCAATTTGGCAAAAGGAGGGAAGGTTGTCAACGATGATGATTTGGTCATGCCCTACGTAGATCTCAGATAGCACATAGTAGATGTGTGTTTAAGACAGAAATAGTAAATAAATTATAATGCTCTCTCTTCAGTAGTTTAAGCTTTCAGATGAGATGATCACACACTTCAACATGATACCAGAACAGATAGATGACGATAAAATGATCACACACTTCAATAGTCTGCTACCATGATGATTTAAGGTGCTAAGAAGATACAAGGTAAATATAAAAGCACATGAAAAAGTCTTAAAATCCTACACTAATTTGAAATTAATACAGACGTAGCAAATACTTTACAGAATACAATGGAAAAAATGATTTATACTTTGGCAATACTAACACGTTAATTTTAAGGCTTAGTTATTGTTGATTCACTTATATTAGATCTACTGTTTGCCGTAAGTGTTGAATTTGATTAAAAACTTGTATGAAAATGTCGAGATAGATGTGTAATATACTCATACATTAGCTAGTACATACATCAAATAACCCCTTGTATGTCTGTCAATGTATGCCAAATTAATGCACTTGCGGGTAAAACTGGACCTAATTATATATAATAGTTCATCGAACAATTAAATCTTAATTTTAAGAGTTGGCGTCGCGTATATAGATCAATATGTTTCCATGATGTTGTTTTCATAAAACGAAAAGACAACTAATGATATGCAAGGAAGGATTAATGGAAATAATTAAGTACATGCAGAAAAAAGTACTAGTGCATCTTTAAATGCCACCAATTTATCAATTAAGAGCATTTGTCTCAAAATTAGATGAAAGCACCATATATAGGAAAGTCCCTTTGAGAAAGAGACGATTAAAATATTATCTTAGTCAGATAGAAATACTGGAAATCAATTACGTGATGAGATCGTTCCGCCCTTGTCACTGAATATAGAGAATATGTTCTTATAAAATTCTGCTTCGATCTGACTTATCTAGCGAGCAATCTCAGTTCAAGACTGAGAACAAGGCAGGAAGCGAGTGTATTTTTATTTGCTTCTTCTCCAGCAAGCACGGTAACCTAAGGATAACTATAGGTCGGTGGCTACTTAAGGAACTCTGATTCGATATGCTCATAAAAATTAATTCATTCTAAGACATTATGCTAATTTCATAGGCATGAAAAAGTTAGGTGTTAGTATTTATTATGCAAGTTGCTACACTAATTAAGGTAAAAATGAGAATTTCTTCCGGAAAAGCAAAAGCACTATAAAGATATGATTATGATTTTAAAGCTTCAGAGTGAAAGGAAAATCTCAAGTCTGCAAATGGTATAAGCATTATTGGGTACCATTTTCACAAAAAAAATGCAGAAGAAATACTCAAGCCACATCAATTCTTTTCCAAGCTCCAGCAGCTTTAGATCCATATTATAAGGCTTTTCTTTTGTACTTGTTGAAGAAAAAGTGGAGATAATATGACGAAGAGAAAATTGTCGAACATCAAATCACAACCAAAGTGCTTTATTTACTTCATCTGGCTTCTTGAGATGCTAGTTACATTTATAATTTACAAAAGAAGAAGTTAGATCTGCAGATCAAATGGCAAATTGGTTTGCACCCTTATAAGTCAGCAGCCACTAGTTCTACTACTCTAGGTTTAAAAAAATCTTTTCTAGCTCAGATCTCATATCTATACCCAACCAATAAAAACCAAGAAAGAAAGTTAAAGAAGGAAAAATCGCAAGGTAGAATTCGGATACAATGGAAATGAAAGGTTAGACGACACAAGGTACAATGGACACATACAGTACTATATATCTCTTTCAAGCTTGTTGAATCCCTACCCTATTAAAACAAGATTAGAAGTCACTGAAAACCCTTATCCAAATCTTTTTTTCTACAAATTTAAGATATACGATGAGCTTAAATGAAGTGACACGAACAGTAAACATTAATATATATAGTCGTTATAAAACGTACCTTGAGCTGCTGCAGAATTCATAGAGCTTGCCGCGGTTAGAGAAGATGATAAGAGCAACTTCAGCATCACACAGAACTGAAAGTTCATAGGCCTTTTTGAGAAGTCCATTTCTTCTCTTAGCAAAGGTCACTTGCCTGTTTATCTTGTTCTCTATTCTCTTCAGTTCTACCCTTCCCCTTCCCATTATACTAATTTCCCTCAAAGAAATTAAACAAATAAATATAAATATACTCCAACTAGATTCTTTCGAATGTAATATTTTAATCGGAAAGTTTTCAATGAACTCTAATAAGAACTGTATCTTTTTGCAGTTAAAAAGCCTATCTAGAGTTCCCCTCTTCTGCTTCTTTCTTTCTCTTTGTTGTTGGGGCTAATAGCTTTGTGGGTCAGGTCTTAGGTTTCCTGATATATAAATACGACGTTGTATCTGTATTTCTATACTTTCATAAATATCAACTTAGATCTTGTGAAAAATGCATATATGGTCATACTGCAAAGTGCTTTTGTCATATTTTTTCTGGTTTTGCAGGTTTGGTTTCTAGAACTAAATATGCTATATATTATTCCTAGGACGAAAAAAGACAAGGCATTATTTTCTTTACTTCTTTCCTTTTCTATTTATTCTTGTTTTTTTGGGGGATCCCTTTTGTTTTATGTTTTATATTATTTCCGTGTCACAATTTCCTAATGACAAATTCAGATTTGTCTAAATTTCAGTCGCAAGTTTCCTCTGTTTCAATTTGATATTTTGATGTTCATTCACCTTTGCCAAAACACTGTTATTTTAATTAATTTTCATGATTTCTTTTAACTAATTCTTGTTTACCTCCCTCTCCCCCTTCTCCCGGCCCCCTCCCCGCGCCCCCCTGGCCAAGAAAAGGAAAGGAAAAACAAATGGTTGCCACTTGGGAATAAGGCTTCTTTAGCTTATAAACAACATTAAAATTTCTTTCCATATTACAAATATGAAGGGGAACACCACAAGGAATGACTTTAAAATGATTTCTTTGTGCTTTTTTTATTTTTTTATTTTTTTATATTTTGCTACTCTTAACCCTCAACTTTAATTTTATGACATGCAATACGCGGAGAAATTCCTTTCTTTCATTCTTTGTACCACAAATTTCCACACTTTCCACGCCCCATTTTTCCATTGCTAGGCCAAGAAGAAAAAGATAGAATTTATGTACTTTACAATGTAAATCTTTTTTATTTATACAATATTGCAATTTAAGTTATTATAGCAAATTAATTAGCATTATGATTAGCTTAATAGTTACTCCATAATATTTATTACAGAAAGAGTCATTTTTATTAAAAAACATTTTATAACTTTTCAAAGAGCATTCAAATTAATTGGACCTCAAAACAAGCATGCGGAAAGAAAAATTGTTATGGTTTTCAGTATGTGGTGTGTACAACCTTAATGTAGTCTGCCACTTAAAGTTGGATGCTGGCTGTCAAGTCGAACCCAAACTTTAAATTTAACAAGTTGACGTGTAGAGCACTCGGCAGGTAGCCTTCCCACTCTAGGTCTAGGACAAAGATATTCATCAATTTGGACAGATATGCCCCAATAAGATTTTTCGAAATTAGAAAAGATGAAAATGTCTGAACTACTAATGGATCTCTCCGCTTTGCCAAATTGTTTCAATCAATCAAGTCCCCTTTCCATTTTAATGGAAACTGTGAGACATATTATGAAAGGCATGTAACCATTTGTATCCCACAGTGGGGAGTTGTTTTAAAGACCTTTATAGAGAGACACACTATAACCCCCTAGATTGGAAATATAATTTCTGCAGCCTTCTATGGGAGGGAAAAAAATAATAAGGCGAAGCTAGAGTATAGCTCACGGGTTCGATGAATTTAGTAGATTTAATCGAAATTATGTATTTATTTTTAAAAATTCATCAAATACATATAAGTTAATAATTTAAAATTCAATAACTTAAAAGAATAAAAATATAAATTCATAAGCTCCATATCCTGCTACAGAAAAATGTATTTGGCAGTCAAGAGTTAGAGAATTTTTTGGTGCTTATGAAATGCATAACATCCTTAAATTTTTCCTATATTTCTTTAATAAATCTTAGCATACTTCACCTTCTTGATGCAACTTTTGGGGACATATCACATGGTATAAGATACAATGAAGGAAAAAGTTTAAAGCAATGTTACATGTTTAATTTGATAGTAGATTCCTGAGAATGTCACGTTACTCCAAACAGAACAATATCTTACTTCAACTGGAATATTTAAAATCAAGATTTTCTGATTACCAGAAAGACATAACAATAGAGATTGATTTATAAGAGTATTATTTAAGTTAAGCACAGATCGATAAAATTGAAGGCTAAGTTGTTATATACACTAGACGGTGTAGCCCCCTTTCAAATAATAGCTGACAAAGGTATATTGTTATAAATTAATGTAATATATATACACATACACACACATACATAATCAGTATATATTTTAGGGCAAAGTACAAAATTGGTCGGTCGCCAAAATAATTGTATTCGCTAGCCAAAAAGTATATAAATTAAGTATATTTTATGTATATACTATTAGGAGAATATACTGAAGGAATATGATCTTCTTTATTGATTCTCAATGGTTTACATGATCCCTATTTATAGTGCTAGAATACAAATCAAAGACCAATAGGGATTAGTATAGGAACTAAATCAAATCAATGGAAGATATGGAATAATAAAGATACTTTCTTAATATAAAATATATTCTCCTAATATAAAATATACTTTCCTAATATAAAATATATTCTCCTAATAGTCCCCCTCAGCTTGAACGTGGATAGGCTGAAACGTTTAAGCTGGATCGAAACGAGTCAAATACGTATCTCGGGAGTCCTTTAGTAAAGATGTCCGTATACTGTGATGAAGACGGCATATGAAGAACTCGAATGTGACCGATCTGAACTTTCTCCCGAACAAAGTGAATATCCATTTCTACGTGTTTGGTACGCTGGTGCTGCACGGGGTTGCCTGACAAATAAACGGCTGAGACGTTGTCACAATAAACTACCGTAGCTTTGAGGACCGGAACATGAAGCTCAAGAAGCAAATTACGGATCCATGTAGCTTCAGCTGCGGCATTTG
>MCJB01011109.1:54531-68059 GCA_002018475.1 Nicotiana obtusifolia | reverse complement strand
CCTTTTCATTCATCTCTCCCTTTTTTTTTTTTTTTTTTTTTTTTTTTTTTTTTTTTTTTGAAAAAGCATTCTCTACGATTTCATTTTGTAATGAGCTGCTACCTGCAGGAAATGAAATACTTTTCTTGGGTGAGTTTGTACGAAAAGTAGATAAAAATGGGGAGTAAATCGAGGAATTTCTCTGCTTTAATTTAATCTTCCTCTTCCCATTTTAAAATCAAGAATCATATGTTTCATTTTGATTAAGTATCAAAAAATGGTTTGTTGAATCTGAATTTACAAACTGAGAATTCAAGATTTCATTTTGACTTTCCGGATTGATTTCCTGCTAATGAAAAGAGATAAAATGCAGTTGTTGGGAGCTCAAGCAAACGAATAATTTATGAAGTTTTAAAATTTTGTTGTTCTTATGGCAGTCAATTTCTGATGTGTTCCCTTTTCAGTTTTCTGAAAAAATGGTGGAGAAGAAAAGAAAAAGAATGAGAAAAGAATGGTGAAGTTGGTGCAAGAAAGTAGTGGTGGCAGTTGTAAAACGGGGGTACAGAAATGGAAAAGGTGGAGGTGGCGTTGGCAGAGGAGATGGTGATGGTTAAGAAAAAAAGACAGAAAAAAATTCGTTCTCACGCGCTCAGAAGTGAGATGCACACCTTTAGGGATATTAGTTCCACTTTAAATTAAAATAGGTGGGTAATAGGTCCCCGTAAAATTTAAGTATAACAAATGAGAAAAATAAAATGGGTAAAAATCCACTTGATAAGAATGACGGCGAAGGGTCGTTAATATAACGATTCGACTGGTCATTTTGTGTATCTGAGTCTTGTTGTTCCATATAATATTTTTCGTATGCTTGTTCATTATTTTATGACTTGCAGGGATGGTTGGTTTGGTTCCGGAAAGGTTTTGAAGTGAATTGGAAACATAGTTCCTTTGTTGGAAGTTTAAGTTATAAGAGTTGACCAAGGTTTGATTTTTGTGTAAACGACCGCGAATTGGTGATTTGATAATCCCAGTAGGTTCGTATGGTATTTTGGACTTAAGTGTATGTTCAGATTTGGATTTGGGAGTTCCTAGGATGTTTTAGCGTAATTTGTCGAAAGTCGGCAATTTGAAGGTTTGGAGAGTTTCTAGGTTTGACCTGGAGTTGACTTTGATGCTATCGAGTTCGAATTATTATTTTGGAGCTTGAAATAGGTCTGTTTTATCATTTGGGACTTGTGTGCAGAGTTTGGTTGTAATCTAGATTGGCTAGGCTTGAATCAGACGCTTGGTTTGAAGTTTGAATGTTATAGAACTTAAGAGAAGTTCAATTTGTATTTTGGCCTTTTATTCGGCGGTGTGATGTTATTGTATGTGTTTGGAGATTGTGGATAGGTTCGAATAGTGTTTATGGACTTATTGGTGTGATTGGACGAGTTTCCGGGTGGCTCGGGTGTGTTTCGGACCATCCGAAGTATTTTGGAAGATGTAGATTTTTTCTGGTGTCAGGCCCTTCTTCGCGATAGCGGAGGTTGGATCGCGATCGCACAGTACATTTTTGAGCTGGGCAGATTTTCTTCTTTGCATTCGCGATAGTGGGGTCGCGTTCGTAGTGGGTGTGGCAAATTGGCCTCCGCGTTCGCGCCTAAGTGGTCGTGTTTGCGTAGAGATGAGGCAGGTTGGGGGTTGGCTGGAGCTTGGCCTTTGCGTTCGCTAGAGAGGGCTAGTATTTTCATAGACCTGGGGAGATTGTGCATCGCGTTCGTGAGTTTGAAGCCACGTTCGCGAAGAGTTAATTTGGGACTGTGACATTTTGTACTTCACGAACATGAGGCGTGACCGTGTTTGCAAAGGGTATCATTGGACAGAACTCATAAGTGACTTATTTATCCCATTCTTTCATAATTTGAACCACAAACTTGGAGAGCAATTTTTTAAGAGGATTTTCACACAAGGCAAGAGGATAAAGTAAATTCTACTTAATTTTGATATTATATCTTGTTTCTCCATGGATTATTGCACATCGATCATTTGATTTGAAAGAGAAATTTAGGGGCTTTGACTATTATTTTGGAAAGTAAAAATTGGCAATTTGGGATTCAATTTGGACTCGATTTTGGAATCTAATAATATATATTTGGACTCGTGGGGTTATGGGTAGTTGGGATTTACTCTTTGACTAGGGTTTTGACCAAGTGGGGTTGTGTTTACTTTTGTTGACTTTTAGGGAGTTGATTAGAGATTGAAGTTTTATTGTTAGGAATTGATTCCTATAGCATTGTTTTTGACGTTAGTGCCCATGGAGGCTGTAATATGTGAAATTGTTAACCAGGAGTGCTAGTAAAATGTTCTATGTTATGCAGTTAGTAGATTATAACCAGGTGTGCTTTTGCTCAAGGAATAATAAGTCTCTTCTCCTTGTTCTCAGTTGATTTTGAGGTGTCATGTTTTTTCTCTTTTGGTAATCGAGGTGCTACAATATTACTACACTAAATTGTTGTTCTTGTTGGCTCTTTAGCTACCCTCTCCTGCAGCTATCCTTTTGGTTTCTGTGCTGCAGGTTGCTAGGCAAAATCTCGTCAAATTAGTTACTATTTATGTACGCTAGTTGTTGAATTCCTAGTATGGTTTTCCGTCCAATATGCAGGCATTGTGGAAACGATTTGGTAAGCAAGCAATTCTTCGGAATGAATAACCTGACAGTAGGTGAACCATTGTAAAGAGTTGCATTTCCAAGATAATTGCTAAATATGATTCTTGGTTATGTGTAGGCTATTCTGGAAGCTCATAACATGAGTAAACTGATACTTTTTCTGGTTAACTTATAGTCAAGCCCACTGTTTTCTGGTACCAAGTGGTCTTGCTTAGTTATGACTCATAGGTAGTGTGGGGGACTACACTGCAATGCTTAATGACGTTGAGGCAGTTTTGCAGTCAGATGTGGCAATAACGTTTGTTTTAGTAGGGTTGGTTTGTGCATTTACACGGTGCCATAAGTACCTAGACTACTAAATTCATGTGATCTAAAAAAGGTTACTGTTTACACTTTTTGTTGTTGGTGAGTTGTTTAGAATTACTTTTGAAAAACTTGCTTCTAAGTGTCTTCTGAGAAAACTAGTTTTTCTAAAGCAAACACGTCAGTTTGAGACAAAGTAATTCTTTTCTAGAAACCAAAAGCCCTGAAGAAGTCTATAACATGCCAATGAGGCAGTGATGGTACACACTAGGGTTCATTTCTTATGAATATATATCGTGTTTCAGTTAAAAATTTGAAAAAAAAAAACAAGTTTAAAATTTGATTGTTAATTACTTAAGTAAATTTATTTTATTAGCATTATAAAACGCAAGCAGGGGCGCGCGGGGTGCAAGGGAAAAGAAATAAATTGTTAACCCAATTCATGTTTATATATCAGCAGATGATAACATGCTTAGAAGTTATAACTATTTGTTATGATTTAATACCTTTTACGACCTGAAATTTAAACAAATTGGGTTGTAACTGCTAGATATTCAAGGCATAACCTTGGAGGAAAAGAAAAACGAGATCACTTTCATAATTAAGGCCATATAGTGCCTTTCTTAAGGAGTGGCAGCTTTCAAATAATATGGACAAAATGTAGAAGTTTTAATCCGGGTGACTTCATCTAGTGCCTTTCTTAAGGAGTAGTATCAAATAATACAGACTGGATGTAATAATTGGACTCAAACAACAAAAATAGGTGGAAAAAAAATGGACTATCATTTTATATAGTGCGATTATTCATCGCAATATACACGAATGATACGTTTGTCCGTTAAGATATAGTGCGGTGAATAACCGCATTATATTTGAACTCAAAATTGGCGGGAGGTATAGCGCATATATAGGAGGTGCTATAAGATAGCGCCTCTTATATATACGCTATACCTACTTAAAAAAGCGGGCCATCTCCTTCCCCGACCAGAAACCAGCAGAAACCCAAAAATCGATCCCCCCCTCCCCCCGGCACGTTTGTCCGTTAAGATATAGCGCGGTGAATAACCGCGCTATATTTGAACTCAAAATTGGCGGGAGGTATAGCGCCTCTTATATATGCGCTATACCTACTTAAAAAAGCGGGTCCTCCCCTACCAGAAACCAGCAGAAACCCAAAAATCGGTCTCCCCCCCCCCCCCCTAAAATTTCTTAAACAAAAAAACTCCATTGGAGTCCACCCGTCCCACAAAAAGTGTATCTTATCCGTATTGTAGCAAGCTAACGCAGCGTTTTCGTGTAGTGGATCTCGTCTATTGCTCGTTTCAGCCCCCATATCATCAAATTTTCACATTTCAAAAAATTTTAAATTGAGGTATTCCGACTTACTTTTTGGTATAACTCATGTATATAAAATGCTTATTAGTTAATTTTTACTATGGTCTATGTTTTTTGTGATCGTTTTGTGATTTAATTAATTTGTTGTTTTTTATCCGGATTAGATTATTTATGCGATAAAAATTAGTAAAAAAGATAAATTATTATTTTATGAATAATTAATGTTATATGTGATTTTATTGTGGTACGTATATTAATATGTGACTTTATTGGTGTTTAGTGCCCTTCAGTGTTATGTTGTGCCCTTAATTGTTATGTAATGCCATTTACCGTTGTAAAACTGATAATAAATTTTAGCTTATGATAGTTGACTTTGTTTGTGGCCATTTAGAGTAGTGTTACTTTAATGCTCTTTAAGATTCTATTGTGTAGAATAAAAAATACGTGCTCTCCTTAACAAACTCGGATAGAGTACTCAGTTATGGATTTAATGTATCAGTAGATAATTATCAAATATTATATAGGACTCATAAAACAATCAATTGCCAGGAAATTTGAGCAAAATATGACAGTTAACAAACAAATCGTTACGAATGAAGTAAATTCAATATTATTTACTATTAAGTTTGTAGTATTTTTTATATGATTAGTTACTGAATATATCTTGATTCACTTATGAAATTTTAATGAATAATTCTGTTATAATTCAAAAATAACTTAAAAAGATGATAGTTCAAACAAAACCAACTAACATATGAAATATTAATATAGAAAATTTATCATGCTAAGTATTTGTTATATGAATAATTACTTAATTATCTTTTTTAGTTATTAAAATTAATCATTTAATTCTCTGTTAACCCCTAAAATACCTGAAAAAAAGATGATAGTTCAAGCACATACCTTTTTGAATTTTAGTCAACAAATGTAAGAAAATAACATAAAAACAACAATATAGAAAATTTGTCAAATTAAGTTTTTTTATGTGAATATTTATTAATTATATCATGTCTAGTTATGAAAATTAATTATTTAATTCTATGATACCAAAAATAGTTGAGCAAGAAACAGACATATAAAATAATAAACTAACATATAAAATAATAATATAGAAAATGTATCAACCTAAGTAATATTATAGAAAAAATATCGATTAAATATTAATATAAAAGATATTGCAATATATTTAAAGATGTTAAACAATTAAACAGAAAAATACCTTAATTAATATTGTTCAATTTACAGACATCGTCATGGAGGTTCCCCCTACGCATCCCGGACCTGCATCTCGAGAGCTAATGTTGCTACAGGGCAACTATAGGTCTTTACACATCTGGGATGGGCAGTGTCTGTCGCAGACATTCCGCCCCAAACGTATAGACAATATGTGGGAGTTCATTAGGGACCACCCACTGCATCCCCGTATAGTTAGAGCCTTCCGGGTACGAGTTTCTACAGGATCATAGAGATCAGCGGGTTGCAGTTCGGCTGGGCGTTGATCACGGCTATGATAGAGCGGTGGCGACCAGAGACGCACATGTTTCATCTACCCATCGGGCGAGGCTACCATCACGCTTGAGGACATGGAGGTTCTATTCGGGCTGCCTGTTGATGGTATACCTATAGCTTATCCGCATGCTCTTAGAGACTATACGGGAGTGGATTACCTTCATATGTTGCAGCGGCTCACCGATTTCTAACCAGCGGAGCCGACTGCATTGAGTGGGGCCAGTCGACTGCAGTTGACGCTCGTTCGGCAACATTTGGTGGCGATGAACGTGGAGATTACAGATGATTCACCGCCAGAGGATATCGACTAGCACACGAGGCTGTTGCTGCTGCTGATTGATAGTATATTGTTCCTGAACACTTCGGAAAACCTAGTCAACTTGAGATTTCTACATCATCTGGAACGACTAGATGATTTATCTGGTTACAGCTGGGGCACAGCTGTTCTAGGTTACCTGTATAGGTAGATGTACCGGGCGTGCATGGGCACCCAGAGAGACATTGCCGGATTTTTACCGCTGTTGCAGGTGTAAACAGTCAATTATTTTCATGATTATAACATACATAGTAAAAAAATACCTTATATTTTACGTCCATAATCAATATTAGGTTTGAGCCTGGGAGCGGTTCCTGCAGTTCCAGCCACCGATCGCTTCGGATGCACCACCTCCACCATTTTTTCCTTTAGCTTGGAGGTGGGTTGATAAGTGAGGCTACGCACGCGAGGTCGAGACTCAACATCATCTTCTTTATTACAAGGATTTGTTGGATTTACTTGAAGGTGCGCAGGTATATATACTTTAGTTTACTTTCCTGGCTTGATATGTGTTGCGTTTACTCACGATTCTTGTGTTTAATAAATAGTTCGTATGGAGGCCATACAACGATGCGCTCATAGCTGGTTTGCCCGATTATTGCTCCCCAGGCCGAGCTATGGGGAGCTCTTCCGTCCAACTGATATGTCTCAATATAGTCGAGCATTATGCCACAGAGCGAGTCCTTCGCCAGTTTGGTCGCCCGCAGCTTGTACCTATTCCTCCCACTTGGCACAGGACACATTACCAGCGGGATGATCGTTGCAAGGTTGACCAGACATACTTTGCTTGGCTAGAGGCCCAGATTGAGGTTTGGGACCAGAGGTATGATCTGATTCCGCCATACCCTCCACCTGGATCTATGGAGGGCGAGCATGAGTACATGGGTTGGTATCACAGCGTTACTCGACTTTTCTTCGGGAATCCCATTCATCGTGCTGGTGGTCGGTATGTTTCATACGTCGGGAGGCATGAGGCATTTGGTATGTTATTTGTTATACTTACTTATAACGTTATATTATCCTTCCGTAATTTATATTTTACATGTTATGCAGGCTATTGGCTTACATCAGTTCTACCAGTTGGGATTGGAGATGCAGCATACAAGCGAGGGAGCGGCAGCTTCGTGTTTAGCCATCGGGTTATTGATCTTACTATCGACACATTGACACGTGCCCGAGAGGATGGGCGCTTAGGATACGAGGCTGCTTATGTGCCGCCTGAGGAGCACCATCATGGGCCAGCAGTGAGCCTGAACGTGGTAGACGTGGCAGGCGTGGCCAGAGAGGAAGGGGTGGGCGACCCACGAGGTCGTGGTGGTCGGCGAGGACGGGGTCCCCAGCAAGGGAACGTTGAGGCACTCGTGGAGGATATTAGAGATGATCAGCCGAGGAGCACCCTGAGCCACACGATGCTCCTCATGATAAGCCTTCATTCAGCCTTCAGCTGTCGCCAGGGACTTTGCAGGTGACCCTATCAGCTCCATTGTCGATTGCGGGCACGACCATTACGCTGAAGGAGTGGGATCAGTATTTTCCTGATCCCCCAGAGCCATCGACGGTTGCTGCTGATCGTCCGATACGAGAGGTGCATAGTGGGCGACGACTAAGTTATGGCTCATCACTGAGGGCTGCTTAGGATCTTTCACATACTTCATCTACTCCAGTGCGCCTCGACATTCTGATAGAGCATTGTAGCGCTACTCAGGAGTAGGTTTTTTTGTATTACTATTATTTCAGTTTGTTTTTATGGCATAGATTAGTCAGTAATATCTAATTTCATCATCACCCGTCACGAAGGCCACATTGTGTGATACTGACTTGCCGGGGATGGATGATTTTATTCAGGAGCCCGCTGAGACCATGGTATGACCATTAAATTTTTTTTTTTGCTAACACAAACATTAGTATTTTATATTTCATATACTAAAGTATCTTATTATTCTGTAGGTTATTGCTGGCCCAACGACCGCTTCTACAGACTCTGCCAGCCGTACTGACGATCATGCTGCAGCGTATCCTCCGATAAAGAGGCGACGTGATGAGGATGATCCTGATAGCGTAGCCGGGCGGGATGGAATGCGCCTCAGGCCAACCAATGCTTTAAAGCATACAGGCCGTGGGACTCACTAATATGTATTATTAGTTGTATATATGACATTAAATATATAATAGCAATATTATTTATGTTATACATAATTTGCGCATGTATTTTTATTTCTCGGGTTATTTATTAGTTTAACACTAGAACACAAACAAAAAAATGACAGCTTAACATAAATTTAAACTCGTTACTAATTAAAGATAATACCTTACACGTACAACATAAAAATAAAATACTACACTAAACACACCCATGTGTTTGTTTAATCACTATCGCCCATTATTTTATGCTTCAACCACTTAAATTTCTCTTCCAACCTATTTTTATCTTCTTTTGCCTCTTTTAGTTTCTCCTTCACTGCTGCAAGTTGTTCTTGTAGTTTCAAGATCTGGAGTTCGTATTCACCGATCAGATTCCAAATGTTTAGCAAACATGATTTTTAGTATTCTTGGTTAATGGGTTCATCATAGCATTCTTCAAAACCACATTGATTTTCGTCCTGCCAATGGGAGAATAACACAAGACTATTAATTAATATGTTATATAAAAAGTATTAACAAATATTTTTTTCAAAAAAAATAATTTACAACTTGTTTACACATCCAACGTTTGCACCCCAGATTGCAATTTGACCAACATGGCGCCAAAATCGCACGTTTGCCACAGTAACATCTTGGTACGTCATTGCGTCCAGACATATCGTAATGCTCGAAAATAAAAAATTAATGAAAAGTTATTCTATTCGTTTCGTTACAACGTAAATAATAACTAAAATGCACGAGTTTTTTATTGTCAGCTAAGAGTGATTTTAGGTTACATAATGCATATTGGTGAGGCGCTATGTTTCGCGTGATAATGATTCTTTAGGGTACAAGTGGGTCCAACTTTTTTAGATCGACAGCTTTTTCAGGTCGACAACTTTTTCAGGTCGACATGGCAATACACATAACACATATTGGTGAAGCGCTATGTTTCGCGTGATAATGATTCTTTAGGGCACAAGTAGGTCCAGCTTTTTCAGGTGGACATGATAATACACATAACGCATATTGTTTAGGCGTTATGTTTCGAGTGATAATGATTCTTTCGGGTACAAGTGAGTCCAGCTTTTTCAGGTCGACAGCTTTTTCAGATCGACAACTTTTTCAGGTCGACATGACAATACACATAACGCATATTGGTGAGACGCTAAGTTTTGCATGATAATGATTCTTTCGGGTACAAGTGGGTCTAACTTTTTCAAATCGACAACTTTTTCAGATTGACAACTTTTTCAGGTCGGCAGCTTTTTCAATTCGACATGACAATACACTTAACGTATATTGGTGATGCGCTACGTTTAATACACAAGTTCGTGCAGTTTAGTTCTTCTTAAGTTGAACCAAGAGAAAAGTATTCAAAGACCATTTGAAGAACCATTGCAGCATCCATTTCAGAAATGCCATTAACATTTAATAAGTGATTTAAGAAGAGGCAAAAAGGTGAAGGTAGTTCAAAAGATCCACATGGAACACGTCATAACATAATCGACCCCTACCTTGAAAAATATATGCTAGGTTGCTATACTGATTTGGTTGATGAAAAGCGATATTGTGTTCTAAGTCCCTTGGAAAATAAGCCTACCAATATACACACTGATCTCAAAGTTGTAGGGCACATTGTTGAGAGCGAAGCGCATTCTACAAAGCCTGAAGGTACGCGAATTTAGGGAAAAAAACTACAATGGGTTCCCCTTCACTCAAAACGATGTAATTATGAAGTACTATGTCACTGGCATGGGCTTGTTGTACCACAAGCACTGTCTGCAACCTTCCAAACAAACACACACAAAAATGAACCAGAAGTGATTCGGCATTTGATGAAGGAGATTCTAGAGATGGAAAAGGCACTAGCCGTTCATCCTACAATGGATGATCTTAACTACTTGGAAGGAATAGAGGATCAGTATTGGGATTTATTAGAGAATGAAAATTTTCTTAAAGGCAATGATTCTCCTATTTTCCCAACTGTTGTCGAGTGGAAAGGACTACTTAAGTTTCTACCACAGACGTTGGACGTAGGAGTCCCATATTATTGTAGAAATTAAGCAAGTTTCCTTATTGATGATAGCAAATACGAGAAATGTGTGTCAATTGGGGCCTAGATTACGATGCCCTCGGTCTGGAAGGGTGCGTACAAGATGTTGATAAAGAAGATGAAAATAATGACAATGAAATAGTGCCAGATAGTGATGATAATGGAGAATGAAAATTGTTACTCATTTCTTAGTGTGTATGTTAAATTGTTATATTGAATCTTTAATGCTAAATATCAATTAGATTTAACCCCATTGGAAACATAATTTTATTTCATAAATTCTGCAAACTGAACATTTACAGACATTTGGTACAACGAAAACACTGCAATAAAACACTACGTTTATCCTTGATAATTGGGCACATTGGATGAACCGCCACCTGGAGCTGAATTACCATTGCGTCCCAAACCAGCTGAAGGACATTTACGGCGGTCGTGTCCTGTTTGGGAACATATGCCATATTTATGTGCATAAACGGTATCACCAACATCCATTGGGTTCCGTATCCGCGCTCCTTTTTGCACTTTTCGTTGACGCACATAACCCTTGTTACACACCATTTTACGGCGGCCATTAATGCTCAGCACCCACTGGCTGCAACTGTCTACTATAGGCGAAACTTGTATGTTGAAACCACTTCATGTCATGTGAGTATGGCAAGTAATAGATTGATCACTTTTCACAGGAGCATAATCTTCTGGCTTTATTTACGGTGTGTGTATTATTCCCGCGGTTGTGATGCAGACGAGTGCGAATTTCAAAAATATTTTGCTCGCTGCAATACTGCAAAAATGAATGACATTGTGCTCACTTCCTATGTTTCTCAAATCGTTTCATTGGTTGTGGAATAAATTCAACACCCCTTTCTATCAATGACGATGCACCTCTAGATCTTTCAACAAACCTTTCTGCCATCTGCTTGATTGACATCCGCACCATGGCAGTGACAGGAAATTCACGTGCAGAGTTCAACAAGCCGTTGAAAGACTCTGACACTTTTGTAGTCAAAATTTCCCATCTTTTACCACCATCCTTATGCAAAGTCCACTTGTCAAGCTCATGTCGCATCAACCAATGATAGGCTTCTGCGTCTTCCTGCCTAATCAATTCCATTTGCCTCCTAAATTTACACTCTTGGTGATATATTACAGCCATCCATATTAAATCATGTAAGTCCTTGTTCGGATAAGCCTTCTGGAAGTTGGCCTTCAAGTGCCTAACTCAATAATGGTGATAGGCATACGGTTCCTGCCATGCACGCAAATTCTGTACAGAACTTAAAATACCGCCATGCCGATCAGATATTAGACAAATACCTAAACGTTGTATGACAACGTACTCCTTCAAGTGGTTCAAAAACAATGTCCACTCTTAGCTTTATTGGCACAAATAGCAAATGCTAGGGGAAATATGCTTCCATTAGCATTTACTGCAACGGCAATCAACAACTTAATATCATACTTTCTATAGACATGAGTGCCGTCTATAGATATTACCGGCCGACAATGCACAAAACCATCAACGGCTGGTTTAAATGCCCATAACACATATTTGAATATGTATTCTAGTATCCCGGATTCCGCTCAAGCTTCCATTCAACAACAGTCTCGGGGTTAAGGTGTTGCAATGCAGCCACGTACTTGGGTAGAGCGGCAAAAGACTTATCCCAGTTACCATAAACAATTTCAAATGCACCTTTACACCCGAGAAATGCCTTTCTTTTGGTACCGGTACATCCATATACCTGGTGGATAGATGTTATACACTCTTTGATCTTGTACCTTATGGACGCTTCAATGTGTGGAATCAAGACAAGAGAAATCAAGTCAACATTCAAGTTAAAATGATTCCTATTGAATGTGTCCATTTCACAAGTGTGAGTGCCAATGTATTTCCCCACAATCCACATATTTGTTTTTAACTTTCTCACACGCGGCATCAATTACAACCTTGAAACCATCTACGATAAATAACCTTGTATACTTCCGGAGATGACTCATTAACCACGATCTCATGACACTCTTTTATGTTGTACATTCTTACCGTCCTGCTTAGGCACGCTTTATTAGCAAAAAGCATGCCCTTTGACAGCACCGTTGCTCTAGATTCATCCCACATTGTTGTCCGAATTTCGTCCATACTTAGCAACTGATCAAGATAGGGAATCTCCCTTGAATGAAACGGTACATGAGACTCGTACACTCTTGGTCTAACGGGAGGTGGAGCATGCTCCTCGTCAAATCAGGTTCATCATTCTCATCCTCATCATCATCGCCCTCATCAGCGAAGGGTGTGTCATCTCCAGACTCATCAGCATTGTTGTCATAATCACTATCATTTTTCTAACTTTGCACATCTACCAGATCCCGATTAAATATGTCGTCTTCAGGCAATTGAGTAAGGATAGGACCTTCAAGTTGCTCGTTTTCACTGCACGACCAATAAAATAATGAGTTTCTCAAATTCATGCAAACATTAATATAAACTTTATCAATTAACTTACAAATCATAATGTGTTGATATCCATGATGCACATTATCCTATTGTTGATGACTCCCGGATGGACCACCATGATCCAACACACCAAAACTAGGTAGATTCCAACTGTCATTTGGTTCATAACTTGTAAAATTCATATCTGGCCGGTACCCCCTATGGAATATATGAGTGTTAATACAAATATACAATACATAAAAATAAATATCGTAACACAAAAAAAAAAATTAAAGTTTACCACTCGACTTGTAGATTATTTAAACTTGGGGAGAAATTATATTCTCGCTCTTCATTCTTCCGTGGAGATAAATTTAGATCTGGCCAAACTCTTTCACCGGGAACCTGCTCGGATAAAACTGCTCCAAAAAAAAATCACTCGATGATTGAGGGATATTCATATTTTGCGGAACTTTAATATTACGAATGTCTTCAGCCTTGACGTACATTTCCAACATTTTTATCACGAGAAGTTCCCGGTGTTCATCCGGAGTCCTCAAAAATTCTATCAGAGTTTCATCGTCTTCGATGTTAAACTCAGCATAACAAGCAACCCTTTGCGGAGTAACAAAATACGGATATCTTCCGGTTACTTTAATATTAACCGAACGTTTGCTCACACTCATTTTTTTTACATAACAACGATACCAATCTATCGTACTCCATTATAAGTGGCAACTTAACATGACACAATGGAGAACAACTATAGCGTACTGAGTTATTCTCCACCACAACCTCACCTCCCCTCCCCCCCCCCCCCCCCCC
>MCJB01011109.1:41580-54511 GCA_002018475.1 Nicotiana obtusifolia | reverse complement strand
CCCCCCCCCCCCCCCTCCTCCCCAATATAATGAAACCCTAGTTTTTAGCTCTTCGGACATTATGACAAAATACAAAATAACTTAATGAACAAATATTTTCTGAAGACCTGAAGGATCCTGAATGGAGTTTTACCAAATTCTGAAACTCCTTAAATAAGAAAAAAAATCAGTTCGGGGGTACAATAATTGAGGTATAGCGCATGCATAATATACGCTATATATATAGCGCGCATACTACATGCGCTATACCCATATGAATTATTGGTGGGTCAGTAAAATGCAGATGAATTATTGGTGGGGCAGGAAAGTTCAAATATAGCGCGGTTATTCACTGCGTTATACCTTAACGGACAAACGTATCGTTAAGGTATAATGCGGTGAATAACCACGCTATATATAAAATAGTTGTCAGTATTTTTTTCACCTATTTTTGTCGTATGAGTTCAAAAAGATCACACTTTGGTTCCGGACTCTGAATTTAGCGGGTAGAATAATATTTGAGTGATAATCCTTCAAAATTCAAATTCATCCATCAATCACATTTAGAAGGATGCATCCAATCAATGTTTTTCGTATAGAAGTAGCAATACAAATAGTTAAAGCTATATATCCGTAAACTGAAGGCTTTAAAACATTGTCCTTCCCACCTGCAGTTGCAGCTTCTCTTGTTGCCGATTATGGTGGCTGCCAATCTCTCCACACTCAAGTTTTTTGCCTTCCTGTCAACAGTGCCTGTGCTCTGCAAATATATCAACATCATTACTGAAACTTATATAAGTGTTTCTCCTATACTATTCCAACCACGTTAATAAATTAAAGCTTAAAGCCGTGGATATAGGCATGAAAAACGTATTAATAACACTTGTTGTGGATACAGGTCTTTTTCTCTACACAAATCCCCAGCATCCATTAAATTCGAGTGATAGCTAGCCAATCCATCGCCTTAGGTATCTGCTTTCGACCAGTACATTATTGTCATTCTTATTACTCCTAGAAATAACCATAGTTATTTTCCATGTGCCTCAAATTGAAAGAGGCGTCATCGACTACCACTTCTGCATCTGCATTTGGAATTAATTTTGTTAGCATTTATTTAAACGCTTAGTGCACATCTGTTTATGGGTTTGTTTAAGTAATCTCCGACATCTTTACCCATAATTTGATTAATAATTGTTTAGTGAGGAAGGTGTCTGGTGACTGACAGGGTTGCAACCCCAGGGATGATGCATCCCGCTCTTTGACTAACCCCTGCTCCAAACCCGTCCAACAAATACCTTAATTTTAAAAAAACAATAAGAATTAATTAGGTTTGAATAAAAAGAAAGACTCATGTAATTGATTTTAACTACTTTGTGAATTAAGAATTAGTTGATTGACTGACGATCTATTGGCCCATGAGCAAACGATGTCGACCTATGTCACTACCTAGGTAGTAAACAAGTTTAATTTGGATTTGAAGTTATGGGATTTTAATAAGGCTAGGCTTTAATTTCACACTGATGTTTACATCATTTTCAAGCGTATATATATATATACATAAAAGGGCAGTCCGGTGCACTAAACTCCTGCTATGTGCAGGGATCGAAAAAGAACTTGACCACAAAGGTCTATTGCACGCAAACTTACCCTTCATTTCAAGCAATAATAACATTTCAAAATGCGTGTGCCACTGCAAAAATAGTAGCCTGAGAATATTTATTAATATCCGATAAACGAATTATTCAGAAACTTTCATCTTTACGTGGTTCGTACAAATTCGATGAAACATTTCGTGAAATTATTATAGAAAGAGAGTGATTTAAGTTGGGAATCAAGAAATTCTAAATGATTGAACTTTTAAAGTCTAAAACTCATCCCAGGAAAATACATCGAAAACCCAGGAATAATTTTAAATGCTAGACTAAACTTTTAGTACATGATTATTTAATATATATCAGCTCAGCTCTCCCTTGTTCTTCATTCATACTGACATCTGGAAATGCAGTGGGAGCTTATTCTACTCATCTCATTAATAATTTTTAAAAAGCCTAGCTATATTGGCTATAGTTATGCGTTTATCGGTGATTCGAATTAAATGCGTATTCCCTCTTTCGGGTTTGTCTTCAATTAAATCTGGAAAAATTGTCCAAGTAGCCTTTACAGATAATTCAAATTTAATGCCTAACTCCCTCTTTGGAGTCTTTACCAAGAGGCAAGGGGAAAAGTTAAAAAGGAAGAAAAAAAGCAAAAGCTTAAAATAATCGCCGAAAAAAACAAAACTTCACGAGTTACGACTGAAAAGATAATAGAATTGGCTTCTAATGGTTTGTGGAGGAATTTCTTTTGAAAGAAAGGAAAGTGTAGTGGTGAATTGGACCTATTTAAGGAAGAAATTTTCTTGTAGAGTATGATGAGGAACTCCTTTTTAACTTTTGCCAGAGATAGTTGAGTGTTCGCCTCGTGCTACCTTTAGGTTGTAACTGTATATAGTATGATTTTACTAACATACAAAAACCTTTTTTCTTTACTTCTTCTTCCCTTTCGGTAGGCTAGGACGATGTAGGTGGTCAAAGGCCAGGTCCTCAGGACATAATTGGTGAAAGATTTTTTGTTTCATTATTTGCAAGGTCTGATCTCTATGTAAGTAGCCTAAAGTTTGCTAGGGTGTTACTATTTCTTTTAGAAAAAGTTTTGAAAGAAAAATGCATATAGGCAATTTTTTTGAAATACATATTTTTGGAACACTCACAATCCCTCTTAAAACCTAAAAAGAACCAAACACATTTCTTTTTTTGTAGTAAAACTTTTCCATAAAACCATCCCTAGATCTTTTTTTTTTCTTCTAAAAAGTTGTCCAACGAAAGAAAAGGTGAAGTGTTTTGGTGAAAGTGAAATACAAAGTGTAGATGAAGTTAAAGCTTTTGAAGAATTTAACTTTATGTAATATAAAGTACATTTTCAATAATAAAATATATAAAAAAAAAAAAAAAAAAGGAAGTGCTTTTAGGGGAAAGCAGAGACAATTTGAACTGACTCGGAAACTAATTGAGCTATTAAATTCGGTCAGTATATTTAGTTTTTTACGTCGATAGAAAGGTTAAGATTGAAACGTGTTACTTTGTATCAGATTCAGATGTATGCACAAAATACCAATTTCAGATAATAGATATGTGAAATTCGGCTTAAAGTATTTATATTTATATGTATATTGCCTCACATTTTACTCATATTTCGTAAATTTTAGATGTATAATCTAATAATCTTTGCTAATTCATAGTATTTTTATGTGTAGGAGTCACTCGAACACAATGTGTGACGAAAGTACACGAGTTGAAGCAAAATGGAACAAAGTAAAAAATTGGGATAGTGTAGCGTCACAGGTAGCGTGAGGCGCTACTTGTGGCCTAGTTTCCAGAGGCAAAAATTTTCCAGCGCCAGGGCTAGAACCCTGGACGCTGGGTGACAGGTTTCACTCCTATTTCATTGGGGAGAAAGTTATTTCGACCCTACACGGTCCCAACTCGTAAAAAAGGAGTCCTAAACCTATTTCGGAGGCTATCTAACATACTTTGAAGAAGAATTCACGTGAGAGAATACAAATCACGCTTGGAGGAGGCTATCAACTAGTTTTTCTTCTGTTCTCTTCCTTTAATATCATAGTTTATTAGTTCTAGAGTTGTGGGTGCTACATGAACATTGTAGTTTGAAGCTTGAATTGTTCTTATTATTTTATCGTATTGGTTTATTTATTCAATCTTGCGCTTAATTATTTAATTGCTTGATCACCAATTAAATACTACCTATGAATCTAAGATTGAACTCGGGAGAGGGAACTCTGGATTGCACATAAGTTTCAGAAGGGCAAGATCTTGAGCCTGAATTACAGGGAACAGATTTGCGGTTAGGATATGGATATACCAAATCGCCTTGCTTGGTTATTATACGGGAATTATTAATACGTTCTTGTTAATCAAAATTTCATAGGAATATAGGTGTTAAGTTAGCTGAATAGACGCGTAGTACTTCGGGAGAATACTACGAGTAATATTAACCCTTTCAATCAATAAACTAGATAAATTAATTAGACAATTTAAATAGAATACTCAACGGGATTGTTAGCTAACCCATAGCTCTAGAATATCGGCTTCTACTGAATTCGTGTCTAATATCGCTAACTTTTTCTTTTAATCTCTTAGTTTACTACTCTAGATTAGTTTTAGTAAAATATTCATACTTTAGAAAATCGCTTGAATAGATTAAATCGCTTGAATAGATTAAGTCTCTTAGTTTAATTTAGTAAATAGTTAATCACAAGTCCTTGTGGGTGCGATATCTGGACTTATAATCCTATATTGCTTGTCGACCACGGATACTTGCGTGTGCGTTTGGAACCAACAAGTTTTTGGCGTCGTTGCCGGGGACTTAGGAATTAACTATTTTACTAGATTAAATTTTTACTTTTTATCTATTTAAGTTTTTAATTTTAGTTTAGTGTAGTTAGTATTAATTTTTTTTACATGTCATCTTTGAACGAAAAGTGGTGGAATGGTAAGTATTCTTGTTTTTGTGATCCTTGTTGACCAGTGTAAAAATATTCCCAAGACCAAGTTGTGTGCATCATCTCAATCCTGTACTATATGTGGTGGTAATTGGAATTATCCTAAGTGTTGTTATCTTACTCCAATCCCTTCTTATGATGATTCTAATAATTCTTGTGAGTTTGACAGGAGTAATGAATTGGATCATGTGGAATGCGATGTTTGCATCCTTGATATGCCTATGAATTTATTAGAGGAATATGGAGGTTTCTGTGAGAAATTACGAATGAGATAAAACACTTTATAGAAGGAAGAGCTGAACTGGGACAAGAGATCGACCAATTTGGCAGTTCTATTCATAACTTGGAGGCTCAATTGAGTGCAAGGGTTGATGCGTGTAACGTCCAACAATTTAGTGATGAGTTGTATGAAGCTGAAAAAGATCTTGTAGGCCAAATTGAGGAGCTAAAACGAGAATGCCAATCATTAGACCATGTTTTTGTTGATGATGTCGAGGTTGAGGTAGTGTATATTATTGAGGATGTCAAAAATAATGCAGTTTTGGAGTTGGAACGTATTGAACCTCATTCTAAACACTTTTCAACATTGTGCTTGGTTGGGACAGGAGAATTGATCTATTTGAGCCTATGGAGGAGCCAATGAATGAGGAACAAAGTGCATATATTTAGAAATTTGCGATGCCAAGGAGACAAAATGACATACTTCACTTGAAGGCCAAGAAGTGCATGATGTGATATATATTGCTTGGTTCCTTTATTTTCACACCACTATCCCAGGAACATGATAGAAAAATTGATGCAAAATTGGGGCGCAATTCATATCCTCAAAGTGGAAGGAAAAGTGATGAAAGTGATTGAGTCGTGCCGCGACGTTAAATCAAGCGCTTGTTGAGAGGCAACCCAATTTTACTTTTTTTCTATGGTTTACTTATTTTTTATTGTGTTACTTTTGTAGTGCTGTTTTTGTATTTTGTAGGACTAGGAGCATAGACTCAAAGCCAATACGCATGTGAAAAATCAAGCAGGTGTTGGAACTAAGTGTGTTATACCCGCACAAAGGACCATACATGAAAAAGTCTGAGTATCAATGAGTTGCTAATACTTTAGCCTTTGACCTACCAGGAAGTCTCTTTTACCATCTTGTTATTTACAGTGTGCATTAAGGAGATTGCAAATTTTTAAGTGTGGGGTGAAGAAATTATCTGGGTAATTTTCTGTGCTACCTAGCTTAATTGTAGTACTCTTTCTTAGTGTAGTAGTTTTTGTGTAAAGAATATAAAACAAAAAATTGAGAAAAAAAAATTCAAAAAAATTTAGACTTTTCCCAACGATAGATCTTTTGGACAACTTTCTTGAGGGATTAAAGTCTAACAAAAAAAATATTATAAATTTTTTTTTGAAAAATAAAAAAATTCAAAAATATGTCTTTTATTTTCCTTTAGGTAGTAATAATCGATTCTTTTTCATGGGATGCAGTTTGAATCGGGTAATGGTTTTTTTTTTTCTAAGAGTAGATTAGGAATGTAGGAAATAAAAGGAGGAAGATTAATGAACCTAGGCGCCCTTGACTTGTTTGATAATAGCATATTTAGGCTTTGGCATGTGGATTATCTTCCCTATGTGTTTGAAATTGTTCATGATGCCTTGATGAAATTGGATAGCATGTCTTGTAACGCCTATGTCTCTTTTACTTGACTATTGTTCATTTTATGCTTAATGCTTAATATTTTGTGGCTCTGTGAATACTTGCATTGTCTAAGAGTCGGAATGAGATCGTACTTAGTGAATCATGTTCCATGTGTGCAGTGAGATTTTGTGTAGTCCATGTTATTATGATTGAGTCTAGAACTTGCCCGGAGTGTGAGTTGAAGCAAAATTTTAGGTGACGCTCAGTTTGAAAAATAATTTTAGGCCTTCTTTGATCATTTTAGTGCTTATCACAAAATAAAATCTATCCCTAGTAAACCTATTTGAGCCTATAGACTTTTAATTGGCACCCATATTACGAGTTGATACCCTTTTATTCTTAATTGACATTTATTTTGATCATGTTATCTCTGAAAATACTTTAATTGTGAAATGAGCGCTAGAAGAAGTAATGACTAAGTATGGAGTGGCTTTCCAGCGGAACCAACAAAAGAAAGAAAGGTGCACTGATTTTGTAAAATAATACATCACTAGCGGAAATTGAAAAGGGAAAAACAATAGTAGGAAAAACAAAAGAAGGAAGGAAAAATATAGATGAATAAATTGTTGTCTCATTCTTGCTAGTGGGGTATAAAGTAAAGTAGTGCTTAAAGAAAGAGGGAATAATCTTAGGGAGTGATCTTGTTTGTGAAATTGAAGCGGATTGAAGAATTTGAGTTTAAAATTTACTATGTGATGTGTTAAAGTGCTTAGGAGGGTGAACCAGAATCCTAAATATATACTACCCATCCCTTAGCTCATATTACAACCATATAAAGTCCTAATTGATTTTAGACTGAGTGAGCCCACATTAGTAGAAATTTACATTATGGGCATGCCTATGGTACCTTTTGCATACATGCGACTTCTTTGTAAGTGTGACAGATTTTCTTTGATAGATGTGAATCCTTAAATTATATTTGATCATGAGATTCGAATGTGTGGATTCAACTTACTCTCTTGTTCTTGTACGAGGGCACCTGATTTCAAGAGGGATAGGTAACATTATGAGACTTCTTTATCATGTTGGGTGTTCAAGCCATGAGTGCATTGTGATATTGAGTCGACTTTTGAGGCTAGAATTGTTATGAGCACGTTGTCTTGTTGTGAATATTTTTGAAGAACGGCATAAGTAATGAGAAATGTAAGTGATTGCATATGCTACAATTTAATTATTGCTACCAATCATGGTCATTGGTAGAGTATATGTTAAAAAGAAAAATTGAATTGCTCCCTCTTGTTGATATGTACGTTGTTGGGGGTGTAGTTATAGTTCCATTGCTCAAGGGCGAGCAAGAGTTTAAGTGCGGGGTGTTGATTTTTAACTTAAAGTGTATATATTTAGATGCATATTGCCTCGCATTTTACTCATGTTTCACAAATTTCGAATGTGTATAATAATTTATGCTAATTCGTGATAGTTTTATGTGTAGAAGTCATCTGGAGGCAATGTGGGACGAAAGCGCATGAGTTGAAGCAAAAATAGAACAAAAAGAAAAATTGGTACAGTGTAGCACCACAGGTAGCATGGGACGCTACCTGTGGCCCAGTTTTCAGAGGCAAAAATTTTCCAGCGCCAGGGCTAGCTCCCCACGCTACCCTGGGTAACGGGTTTCACTCCTATTTCGTCCGAGACAAGGTTATTTCGATCCTACACTGTTCAACTCGTATAAAAGGAGTCCTAAACTTATTTTGGAGGCTATCTAACATACTTTGAAGAAGAATTCACGCGAGAGAACACAAACCACGCTTGGAGGAGGCTTTGAACTAGTTTTTCTTCTCTTCTCTTTCTTTAATCTCATAGTTTATTCTTTCTAGAGTAGTGTGTGCTACATGAATGTTGTAGTTTGAAGCTCGAACTGTTCTTGTTATTTCATATTGGTTTATTTATTTAATCTTGCGCTTAATTATTTGATTGCTTGAACACCAATTAAATATTATCTATGAATCCAGGATTGAACCTGGGAGAGCAGGGGCGTACACAAGAATTTTTATAAGCGGTGTCAAAATTTATAGAAGTACATGAATCATAACTTCAATTATCATATTTTTAGACAAGAAATATTCTTAGTCTATTGGTTTTGCTGAGTTTCAAGTTAGAAAAGGTCCTGGGTTCAGTTCTATGTCATCACAATTCTTAACCTTGCAGACTCTTTCATATATTTGCAAAAAAATGTGCTAGTTGAGGTTCGAACCTTTGATTTTCTAAAGCAAAATCAAGCACATAACCGACGCATCAAAAGACAATTTATGTCAATTATTGTCATTTTTTCCTACTTATTCGTTTTCTAATAGTATTAATACATATATTTAGTAAAAAAATTCGATGAAGTGGTGTCATGTGACACCGCTTCGCTAATAGTGCATCCACCCCTGCGGGAGAGGGAATTCTAGATTGCATATAAGATTGAGTAGAGCGAGATCTTGAACCTGAATTACATGGAACAAATTTGCAATTAGGATAAGGATATACCCAATCGCCTTGTTTGGTTATTAAACGGGAATTATTAATGCGTTCTTGTTAATCCTAATTTCATAGGAATATAAGTGTTAAATTAGCTTGAATAGACGAGTAGTACTTCGGGAGAATACTACGAGTAATATTAACCATACCAATCAATAAACCAGATAAATTAATTAGACAATTTAAGTAGAAGACTCAACGGAATTTTTAGCTAACCCATAGCTCTAGAATATCGGCTCCCATTGAATTCTTGTCTAATTTCGCCAACTTGTTTCCTTTAGTCTCTTAGTTTACTACTCTAGATTAGTTTTAGTTAAAGATTCAAACTTTACAAAATCGCTTGAAAAGGTTAATTATCTTAGTTTAATTTAGTAGATAGTTAATCACAATCCTTATAGGTACGATATTTAAACTTACAATCCTATATTACTTGTCGACCACGTACACTTGTGTGTGCGTTTTGGAGCAACAATATGCTCTCTAATTACAGGCGATTTTGACAGTTAACGGTGAATTGTTGCTTCTTTTCTTTTTCCTTCATTTGAGGGGTAATCAGCTGAACTTTGAGTAGAAGATTTTGGAACCGTGCGTTTGTTTTCTTTTCCTTCTTTTGTACCTTTTTTCTTTTTTAAACAGAATCATAATACAGCTTGTATTATATAATGAGCTCGTTCTTACTAGCCTAATTGTTGTGTTATTATGACAAACTTTAAGCTCATCTTTTCATAAAAAAGCCTAGGAATCATATTGTAATGATTTATGATTTGATGCCTCTTTCTGATGTATAACTGAGTCGCTTTACTAAAAGTAATGACATAACCTTTTATTCCTTGTCTTGTTATTTTTGTCTTCAAATCCTTCAAATTCTATTGTACTACACATCCCACCATGCAACTCGTAATGAGAATGAGACACACTTTTTTTTACTTCTTGGATTTTACAGTTTTAATCTTGTTCACCTACAATAAACATCAACGTGATTCATAAATGGTCCAATATATCACTTGCATATGTTTAGGCAACATGGAATTTGTCTGTTTCTTTTTGGTTTTTCTGTTTTGTATGAAAGTTTTACCTTTTAGAGCTGATTATGATTGATCTACTTATAATCTCAACAAAATCCTTTTCTTTTAACGAAAAATGATACGCAAAATTTGAAAGAGAATTTTCTTTCGCGTATACTTCAAAAAGGAATAACGAATAATATGCAACTGATTAGAGTTGCTATAAGTCATTGGAATTTGAACATCAACATTTGATACTACATTTTGAATTGAAATATTTCACTTTTTTTTTCTAGAACGAAGGACTTTTAATTATTGAACACAGAAATTACGGAGAGTTATTACAGCATGGGACTGATCTTATCAGTACAATTCCTAAAAGGTCTTTGCGGAAATTTAAAGAAGCAAATATTTTCACTACTAATAGGCTATTTTTTGGAACAGTTTTAAAGGGATTAGACTTGACGTAGTCTAAGCATCTCGCTCGCCAAAGAATAAGAAAATTATTCAAGATCTACAATAATATACGTTTGATAACAGGAATTAAATTGAGAACATGCATGGGACTAACCCCAAAAAGATTAAAAGAAAGCAAACTCAATATGAATTGTTTATTCAGATATACTAGTAGTAATTAATTACATACAGTAGAAAAAGCAACTAGTATACGTATCACTTTTACGACCCCATGTGTAGCCCTCTAACCTCCAGTTTTGTTTGCCCTTTCCAAGGCACAAGCAGTCCAACCTTTGAGAAAGATAATTGGTCCCATAACCTTAAACGAATGGCATCTCGTCACGTGAATCTCCCATGTGACCTTCGTCAGACCTTGTTCTCTTTAGCCCTTTTCTCCTTTTTTTTCCCTCACACCGTTACTTTGTACGCTGTTTCATGCATTAGTTCTTCTATGATGTCACGTTCAATTTCACTTACTATGCTTTCCACTTGCTCTTGAAATGGATCACTTGATATTCCAAGCTCTGTTTTTTGCAAATCTTTGTCAATCAATGCATCAATATCTTCAAGAACTTGACAAGTAGCTGAAGGAAAGCTTCCTATTCTCATGCACAATGTGTCAATCAATTCCTTTCCATTCATTTGACAACGTTGCTTTGACTTGAAATTAAAATATGGTTTCAAGATTTCAACTAAGAGCTCGTCCACTAGTTGGAAAATTAACTTTCTGTTACACCTCAAGGTTAAAGTAGAAATCGGGGTAGTGGAAATGGGGAGGTGAAAAAGTTCCAAGTGGTGAAAAATGGAGGGGTCAAGAGGGTGAGAACCGGAGTACCATTTGGCTAAGGACAGGGGAGTACGTTTGTCGATACCCGTACGTTTTAGTATTCTCTGAATGTACTGAAATTCGGCTCCATCACCGGAAATGGTAGCACCGTTACATGTGTCGCGGTTCATTTCTTGGAATTTCGTGGTGAGGTTATAATGCTTGTACGAATGGCTCGAACTACTAGATAACTGTGTGTTCCTTTTCGATGGATGAACATCTGATTCCTGCTGCTGTGACTGTCAACACATACAAAAAAATAATGCACAAAATGTCATGAGAAAAATTTACTCATATTTAAAAATTACAAGATTTAATTAATCCTATTAAGTTTGAAATCTATATTTAAAAAATAGTTATTCCCCTGTTTTATTTTACATGGCAGGGATGAAGACATATGAGTCAATCAATTTAATTTTTCAAAGTTAACTTGAACATAAAATCTTCATACTTTTTGAAATAAAAGAAGCTGATTAAAAAATGTTACAAGTAACCTTAATTAATAATTTAATTAAAATATGTAAAAATATTTGAAAAGATTGTGGTCATTGGGAAGAATATCTTTGACTTTCAAATAGTAAAAGTATAGTAAGAACATTTGAAGTACCTGCTTAATGAGTAATTTGGTGGGTGGAGGAGAAGGGTCTTTCTTCAAGGGCAAAATGGTGGGAGCGCTGTTGTTAACAAGTTGATTTGACAATGGAGTTTTCTTGCACTTCTTGTCTTTATTTGTTGCTGCTGCTGAACGAACAAATGGCTCTTCTCTCTTGCTCCGAATGGCATCACAAGCTTGTGGTGGCTTCTTAGGATGTGCACTACTGCATTTGTGACCTTTTTCCTTTTGAATAACATTTTGCTGTAAATGGTGGTTCTGTTTCATTTGCTCTTGTTGTGAACTTTGAATCTTAGGCTTTGTGACTATATTAGCTGGTAATATGAGATTCTCAGGAAGTGGAGGTAATGGTGAAAATCTAGGAGAATGAGAAGTTGGACTTTTTGCCGTCGATGAGTTGACTGGTTTACTACTCTTGGGCTCCAAGAATCTAAACCTAGGTGAGCAAGAAGGAGTTGTTTGTTTGCTTGGGCTAAAATCATGATCATCTCCATGTAATTTGGCTAAAACCTTTGATGATTGTTTCTTTGGTTTAAGTAAAACAACTTGATCATCATATTTAGCAGTAGCTAATTGGTCATCTTTCCTTCTGAAACTTGTGTTAGTAATGTCATGACCGACTTTTCTGCTTACACTTTCTTTGACTTGCTTCACAATTTGCCTAGCATAATACCCTGGACTTCTGTTGTAATTCTCATTATTTTCATAGCTGCTCATCCTCCTATTCTGGGCCATTTTTCTGCTAGCAGTAGAATAAGCCGAATGTTCAAATACGTCACCCTTGTTATTCTCTTTGTTGATTTGAAGTGATAACCTGTGATGATAATGATCCACATCTGACCTCCTGCTAGCTGAAGATATTCTTGGTGTCTCTGGGAGTGACAGAGTACCATTATCACTATTTTCAAAGATGCTCAATCTTCTGTTTTTACTGTTTGACTGGCCGCCGTAGCTCTGATTATTAACCACATTCTTGAACTTTGGTGAAGGATTATTGCAAGTGGAAAGTGAAATACGAGGGGAGTTATTTTCAGGGAGAAGATCAAGGCCCATAAGTCTAGCTACTAGTGTTGGGGTCTTGGTCCCCGCTGGAGAGGTGCTGCTACATTCTGATGAAATATCATCTGCCCTTGTTCTTGAGGTTGACGTTGACACTCTTGATGATTTGGAATCACAGCTTGTTCTGATTTGAATTCCCACCTGAAATATTTACGTAGACCAAAATTAATTCACAACAAAATAATTAAATGTTCAAACAGAATAATTAAATGTTCAAACAGCATCATAATTATCACAATATTATACTTTCAAAGAACATTAAACATTAACACCCCCCCCCCCCCCC
>MCJB01011109.1:14095-41560 GCA_002018475.1 Nicotiana obtusifolia | reverse complement strand
AGACCTCCCACAACCAACCTTAAAAAAAGTCTATCTTTAAGACTTTGGGAAATGAAATGCTTATTAAAATATTAATGACAAGATAATGAAGGTAACGGTTACAATTATACTGACCGGGATATTCAAATTCTGGTCGTCTATTTTCATGGTTGATGAAGACAATGAACTTGACACTGATTTCCGTTCCACAACAGGCTCTTCTAAATCCAAGCTGTTTCTTGGTGCTTCAAGTCCTGCATTTTTATCTTCAAGCTAAAATAAGTCAAACTCTCACATAACCTCATCAAAAATAAAAATAAAAACTTGAGAAAGAACAATAATTTTGTTAAAAGTTACCTTTGAGGAAAGAAGGTTGTTGGTGTTGTTGAAGGAAATCAGAAGAAGTTGAATGAGGCTTGAAAGAACGAGATTGCTGGTTCAAAGCCAACTGGAAATGAGGTAAATCAAAGATTTGGAAGCACATGCAACCAGCTGGAGGAGGAGCTTCTTCATTATTATTCACAGCTACTTCTTCTCCTCTTGATCCTCTTCTTCTATGGGTAGATCTATTGCTAGTACCACTGCCACTGCTGCCCCAGTACAGCCACTCTTTGCCCATTTTGACAGTAGACTGATATTATTCTCTCTAAAGCTGGTTGCACAAGAAATATAAAGAAGGTTTCAAAAGTTAAAAAATGAAAACGACAGAAGTGCTACTGCTTTAGCTTAAGGAGTAGCCACTGCAGACCAAGAAGTGAGAGCTGAAAAAGTATGGTAGTGCTTTGTACAATGGAAGCGCAAAATACGGATTCATAGAATGGGATGATTTCAGTTACCTTATGATTTTGCTGAAAATTTTTTTTCAAGAAACAGTGGTAATGATGTATGCTAGCTTTATCTGTCTCTTTTTCTCTCTCTTTTAATCTAACTAAGAGAAGGTGTTTAATTTACAGTCACTCACTCCCAAGCAAGAAATAGCAGACCAAACACCAGAAAACCAACTCTATCTATGTGTCTCTTTTTACCCCTTGGGAATAGAAATGGGGAGAAGAAAATGCAGGAGATGACATATGAATAAGGCTCTCTGTGTTTTTATATTTCAGGAGTAACGAGGCAATGTCCAATATTCTTACTCTTTGTGGGGTTTTAAAATACGAGATGTGGTTTATTGGGGATCTGCAATTATCTAATAAGCCCCTCCTTCCCTTCCCTGTTTTTTTGAATCATGACGTAGCTTGTTTATTCCCTCCTCTTTTTGATTCTCTTTTCCAACCATGGTTAAACTTAAACACCTCCACTTCCACGGTGGTTTTATTGAAGGTTTTATGTTGTATGCATAGGTAATAAATATATATATATATATATATATATATATATGGGTTTTGTTATATACTAAGGTATTGTAGAGAACTTTTAATTGGAGTATATCATTAGTGAAATTTTACCTATTATAGCAAGTTATTTGATCATGTTTGTTATGAATAAGTTCATGTTAAAATTTATTGTGTGAGTCTACGAAACTTATATAAAGTTTTTTCATACTATCAATCCAATTTAATTGGATATAACAAGTTGCTATTCTATTTTTCTCAATTTACCATATGAAGCTATGAAAGGATAACTTTATCTGAGGTCAAGAAATTTATATATTATTGGTTCACAAAATTTAAACTCTTTCTTTCTTTTCCCTTTTTTTCATTTTAAATTTGTTTACTTTGTCAATTAGTTCTCTGTGAGTTAATATATAACTTGTTCAATTGAATGGCCTTTTGGATTCTGTGATGTTTCTAACAGTGTGCTTTTTCCTTTTATCACTTACTAACAATCGAACCCTCAATTTGTTACAAATGATGGTATTCGTTTACTTAAATTCGTGTACTTTCTAGTATTTTGCGAAATTGTGACTTTGTATAAAATTTACTAGTATAAGAAATGTACATACTACATAGTTCTTTGAGGACACCCAACAAAATAAAAATAAAAATAAAAATATAATTTCATCAAAAATAAATGACAAAGTAAAAAACAGTTAAAAATGAATGTCTTAATTTACTCGTCTATATATAATACACTTTCATGAAAAAGATTACAATAAATAACTGAAAATAGAGAATGGCCCGCTCATTTCCACTTGGTGTTTACCCTTTAATGCTATATTCTACATTTTCGAAAAGTCAATTCCAAGAAAAGGGTCCAAAAATTCTGGAACATGGCAATAAATATGATCTCAATATAGGGACTACTTATTTAATTTTTTGAATAAGACGTTCAATCGAAGGCAATAAAATTCAAATTCCTTCATAAATAAACGGAGAGATTCGTGATTCAACTATGTTGTTCCTCTTTGTTTGTTTTTTCCCCTTCACCTTTCATATAATCATTATCAACTAAAATTAACTCCAACTTGTAGACTCTGCAATGAATACTCTGCTAAACAAATTATGTTGGAGCAATATTCATAATAATTGTGTCAACAAATGAAGAGAAAACATAATTATCGGCGTGCAACAACATGTTTGTATTTGGGATCTAAAGGAAGCTCTACCACATTAACGAATTTTTTTACTTAAATCTGATGTTTATACCTTTATAATGATAGGCATTAATCTTTACGGTGGTGGATATAAATAATAAGGTACAACCTCAGCAAAATTTAACATTTTCATACGGAGCTTTTATATAAGTACTAAAATTTCAATAAACATCATATGTTGATCTCATAATATTAAAATTATAATGAGTTAAGTAATAAAAACATAATATAAAAAATAAATTTACTGACGGTTGTTCCGATGGTCAGCAATAGCTCCAAGGATCACATTTACATTCTGAATCTACGTCTACAGTTATGTATACAAATATTATTCACATTTAAATGATAATCTAACTGCTACCGTTTGATTTGTTACGGACATGACACGATTATTATTAACTTTCACCACATTAATGTTATAATAATGTCGTATACTGAATTTTATGAATATATTCAGCACCTGGCACGTTTGCATGTAAGATTCCCGACAATCACTAACCTATATAATGACAAAACTGTCCCTGCAACTATCATGAAGACCCACTGCGCTTAAAATCTACTCTCATTTTTTTCTCTTTTTTCGGAAAATGGCTAAAGATATTTCTATCGTTTAGTTCAATACATTGTTATACGTCTGAACAACGCTCCGTCTAATTTTTGGTCTAAAAAATACATTCGACGTTATTTTTCGGATTAAAAAATTCTCGAGATTAACAAAAATTTTTGTGGTCCCTTTTTTAATCTTCGAATTTGCTTTGAACATTCACCCAAATCCATTTCAAATATATTTCAAAACTCCCTCAAATTTCAAATTTAAACTCCTATTAAAATCCCCAACCAAATCTAATAATACACGTTCAAAATAAGTTACAATTTCAAAAAAATCCCAAGTTCGAACCAAGGCTTCGAGAGAGTTTTAATGGAATTATAATTCTTTTTTCAAGATTCTCATTCTCAAATCAGTTTGCATAGATGTATTTAGGCTCAAAGTATATTAACCGGCCGATCTCAATAACAAGTGATGAGTTTGGATATCAAAATAAAATTTCACTCCAAATGGATCTTCAAAAAGCTCTTCGTTGAAATTCTACTGGTTCACTATTGATTTGGAGACTATTTGTCAATACCTATAGTCTTGCTCAGCGAAAAACTTGGAGAAAAATAGTCCATTATTGAAGAACCCCTTGGAGCTTCGTTTAAAAATTTTCAAATCAAAAATTCATTCTCAAAATTGATTGGATGTTGCTGGGAATTAATTGCTGAACTTTGATATGGAGTTTGGTTGGAACAAGAATTTGGAGCTCCGCTTGAAAAACTTCAGCCATTGAATTTTTCTTCTTTTTTTTTTCTTTTTTTTTTCTTTTTTTTAATAGAAAAAGTGATGGAAATAGAGGAGAAAGGGATAGGATCTAGGGTTAAAGGTTAAAAAACTTCAGTGGGTTGATCCAATAAACTGAGGCGGGTTCAAATATGGAGTGGTTTAAATTTAATCTGGACAAGGGAGCCACATGTCCCAATTACGTGCTGCCAACACATTAAAAAGGGACCACAGAAATTTTCGTTAGTCGGTAGTTTGAAAGATAATGTCAAATGAACTTTTAGACCAAAAGATGGACGGAGCTTTGAAGTAAACCATTTACCAAACGATAGGGGTGTTTTTGGCCCTTTTTCCTTTTTTAAAAAATTTTTACTTTCATTCGTTTGGACAAATGACAGAAATTCAAGTGACCGAAGTTTTAAGAAAAAAGCTCGTATCAAAATATTAAAGTATATTGAATAGAATTTTAAAGTATATAACAGTCATGGTAATTGTTAGAATTTAGTTACAAATCTTGATAAGTAACCAGAATTTTTTAGGCGATCGCCAGAGTTTCTGATACTTCAAAATTTCGGCGATCGATGAAAATTTTGTCCGACGTGCTTTGAAATTCTAGCACATGCAATTTTTCCAAACTAATTCTTGATGCAGTAATTTTGAAAAAAGTCCATTCTGCTTAATTTATGAGTCGAAAACCAATGATTCTATCTTGGGATTTTTTTCATTCCTATACACTATTTGAAACCTTATTAAGAAAAAATGTTCATGTTTTTGAAATTACCCAACCTAAACACGGTTTAGCTACAAAATATATACATTTGTTTAAACTAGAATCCTTTCTGCAATAGTCTTCCTTATTTAGACGCGAGATTTTGGGATCGCATAGAGATTTTACTGATGCAATCATCGCACCATAGTCAAGGCAACATATTTGTAGAATCCTTCTATTACGTAGATTTTCACTGGTTATTATCGCACCATAATCAAGGCAACATATCTGTAGTATCCTTCTATTTTATGGTTTTTCTCTTGTTTCCTCTGGTTTTCCATAAATAAAGATTTTGAACAAAACGATTGTAAATAATTAGCTACAATTGAATTCAATTTCGCGACATAATGTCAAAATTAGCGATTATGCTTCAGCTCAATGGTCGGTGAGATAGCGTTGGGAAATATAAAGATTTTGATGTTGACGAAATTATAGTCAATGACGATTCAAATTATAGTCAATTGAATTCCGTAGCTGCAGAGCATCTAATGATTAATACCTCCGCAAAAATCATCGAAATCAAATACACTATCAATGAACGTTGTCCTCCAATTGAAATTCGAAGCAATATGGGAGTTCGAGTGTATATGGAGACGAAAAAGGAAAACAAAAACTTAGGAATGTATCCGTTGTATATAACAGTGCGTGATTTCGATTTGAAATGTAGTATGTCGAATCCGAGCACAATTGCAGGTTTATTCTGTTTTTCCGGTGCTGATGTTTTTTCAATTTCAAGTGTTTTATAATTTTACTACAAATTATCTATAATTTTACTACATAACAAATGTAGTTCAACTGTTATGTCTATACAAGCATTCTGTCAAATACTGAACGCAAGAATATACAGAGGTAAGAATTGCCATACTTTTAATTGAGTGCAGGTTCTTCTGATTATCCTAATACTAACGTGGTATAATTGTCAAGCAATTGTAACACAATTGGAGAAGTATCAGGAACAGTGAAGATGATCGATATGCAAACATCTCCAGCAATTGTGGAATATGAAAGTATCATCATAACAGAACATGCGCCAAATATAATTGAAGTAGACCAAGTTTACCAAGACAAGCAAATAATTGTTAGTCCAATGAAGCACTATTTTGTCATGAATAAGTTTCAATTTAGGGTGAAAAGGTCTAGTGCAAGAAGGTAGAAATATTTTATTTGTCAAATTCATATTGTGTATAAGTTGTAGTTTTTTTGTATATAAATTTTAAGATAAGTTTTTGTGCATAAACAGCCTCGTAGTTTGTAGCTACAATTTGCATAACATTTTTTGAGTTATTTTTATTTTGTAGCTACTGCCTCATATGTGTTGGGACAATTGTACGTGGCACTTCAAGTCCACCAGCATAAATGAATCAGTATTGTTCAAGGTTTGAAAATTCAACAGCTTGCACATATGTTCTTTGATGGACAATACATACATACAACGCAAACCTACTGCCAGGGTAGTTGGCAGCATGGTGATGCCAAAATATGCGGATCATATGATAATATATACAATAAAAGACATACAAACTGACATGTTGTTGGATTTCTTTGATGGAAATCGTCTCCTTTTGTTGTTGTTGGAAGAATTGGAAAAGGCTTTGGAATTTTTGAGAGGTCATCCTGCTGATTCCTACAGTCGCTTGCCGAGTTAGTTGTATATTCTGGAGAAGATTTATCCGGGATCAGTAGTGAAATTGCAGAAAACTGAAGATGACTGTTTCTTGTATGCATTTGTTGCACTTAGTACGTCCATCAAGGGTTGGGAGCATTGTAGGCTAGTTGTAGTAGTTGATGGCACCTTCTTGAAGTCGGCATATAGGGGAATCATGCTAAGAGCTAGCATAATGGATGCAGCAAGTAATGTAGATTAATTGTAAAAATATTGTTATAAAGTTGTTTTTGAGACTGTATTTTTTATATTCTTAAGTTTTATTAAAGAAATTGATTTTTTCTTGCCACCTGTATGATAGGTAGCATATTACCACAACATACGCCGTTGTTGATTCAGAAAATGGCGCATCATGGAGGTGGATTTTTGAGCAATTTAAACGTGCATATGGTGAAAAACCAAATATATTTGTTGTCTCAGACCGGAATGAGAGTATCTTGAAGGCAACATCTACTGTTTATACCGGCATGCCACATTATGCTTGCATGTGGCATATTCGGACTAATGTAAGGTCAAAGTTCAAGTAGGGTCATCTAAAGCTAAGTGAATTTCACTTTGCCATGGCACGATCATACATGCTTGATAAATTTAATGAAAGAATGTTAAAGGTTGAAGAAATCGACACACGTGTTAAAGCATACCTATACGATATTGGCTATCACAGATGGTCTCGGGTACATGATACAGTGAACAGAACGTAGACGTTGACATCAAACATTGCAGTGTCATCGAATGCGGATACCAAAAGATGCAAGAGAGCTGCCCGTAGTAGAACTATTAGAGTAGATGAGTACTCTTCTTGAACGTTGGACTAATGAAAAGTTATTGAATGCAAATGGTACATTCACATACCTTGGGAAAAAATACAACAAAGAGTTGGAGGACAAAAGGACATTATCACAGAAGATGAGAGTAAGCTAAAGCCAATAACATCAGATCATTGATTCCATCAAACTAAATATATACTGTTAATTGTAGAGAAGTTGTTATATAATTGTAGTTATTTTGTTTTGTATTTGTTGCTGACAACTTGTTGTGTGTTTGTAATGAAATTGTAGATGAGGGCTTCGACAGATTACATCCATACTATGTTAGATGGTGTGAAGCGCTTCATTGTTTGCATTCAAAACAAGAGATGTAGTTGTGGACAATCCCAACTTGATGAACTTCCTTGTGCACATGCTTTGGCGGCTTTGAGGCACAGGAATGAGTCTTATGAAAATTATTTTCTCCTTATTACACGAGGGAGAGCCTTCTGCAGACTTATGAAATATCAGTAGACCCTCCGCCTGACGAAAGCAAATGGAATGTGCCAAAACATATAGCTGAAGAAGTTGTAAAGCCACCTACCGGGAAAAGGCAACCAGGGAGACCTCAAAAACAAAGATACAAACCATATGACGTAGTAAATGCAAAAAAGTACAAGGTTTCATGTGGCAACTGCAGACTAGAAGGGCATAACAAAAGATCTTGTAGGAATGCTCCCAAAAGAAAATAAAAATTGATATAATTTAAAGTTTTTTTTAACTGAGTACTGCTGTTGATGATAATATGTCCTTTAAGACATATGAAGTTGTATTTGTTCTATTCTGGAGAATTATAGCTGTGGTGTAATTGTGTGCTAATTTAAATAAAGATTGTCTTATATAATTTACCAAACAAATTTCAACTCTTAATGCAATTGGTTTGTAGTTGTTTTGTTCAAATATTGGATTTATTTATTACTTTCAGCCCTTCCTAACAACACTGCTAAATTGAATAGATTATGTATATTTGTATGATAGTTGTAGAAATAATAGTAGTTATGTTGTAAAGAAATTATATGGTACCAATATCGAGATCAAGTACTAACAACTTTAAATTAAGAAAAGAAAAAGCCACAGATGTTTTCTATTCTATGTAGTAGAATTCTGGACAAAATAACAAAACAAAAGGTAAAACAACGGTAGCACAAATCTGCTACAAATAAATTACAACTGACTCTTTCTTAATAAACAAGTTGTCTACAACTTTACTACGATCCAGCTATATCTAAACACTTTAACTACAATTTTTCTAATGAAAAGGGTAACTAATTCTTCTTTTTTCGGACTTATGTCCTCTCGTTCGCAGCTGGTGCACCTTTTCTTCTTGCTAATCTGCCAGTCACCTCACTTTCACTAATTGTACCAAGCTCTTGCTTTTTCCTAAAATAATCCCAAAGGAGCACTCCATAGCATCGACAGTGTTGATCAATATTAGAAAGGTCTTCCTTTGAAATCGATAACTCTCCAATGCTGACATATTCTGCAAATGCTGCCACGTACACACCACAGTCACTGCAAAAAATAATAGGCTGAAAAGTTTTAGCATTCAATGTAAAATACAATTAGTTAAATAGATAGAAGGAAAGCAGCACATACGGTGATCCTTCTTTTTGTTGGGGTATCGCACCGACCAACTACTGAATGTCAAGAAGGTCAGTAACACCTTCTTCAATGTATGCTTTTGTGTTCTTGTAGTTGATGTCTGGACGCTTGCCCTAGAAGCCTGTGCATGACAAGTAGAGGGGGATCATAATATCAAACTTGTCGAAAACAGATTCAACAAGTTTGTAATTTCGTGCAAAGACCATAGAATCATAAACATATAAAACCCTATCGGTGATGTCAAACACAGCTAACAACCAATGAAATTTCTCCACAATGTTTATGGGCATAATCATAAAATCAACTTTGTCCCCTGCAATATTTGCAAGCAATCGGTACCCCAATATGTATTCTGCTACGACGTCCTGGGTTTGAAACAACAAGCTTCTTATTGGCAGAAGCATTAATTTACCTCTCATTAATTTATTCAATTCTAGTCTTGGACATACAGTCAATGATTGTAAATCGTGTTTTGTTTTCAGGATCATACTTTATAAAAATAGTCCTTTTTATCAACTTTCTCCACTCCAAGATCAAACCACGGGTCGAGCTGGTTATCTTTTAAAGTATAAGGTGCCTTCCTCCTATTTAAAGACATAGCAAGTACAATTATTATGTAGTTTCAGTTCAAAATCCATAAATTGTATGCACTCAGTAATATGAAAAAATTGTATAATCTAACCTCTTTGAAACCATGTCGGTACCTAAATAAAACCACTTATTGGAATATTCCAACAAGTCAGGATCAACATCGTCGCCAATAACCCCAGTAAATGGATGCTTGATATTGAATTGGAGGACGTCCAACGGAAGTGCTTCCTCCAAAAACTAAAATAAGGGAGAAAAGGGGATCTAGCATGCTTTCCAGGAACCCTTGTTCTTCCCTGGTGCACAGGGGTTGTTTCATCTTCATTTACCGCTCCGAACTTAACAATCTGTGAGACTTCTCTAGAAGCTTGATAAGTGGGGATTTTGACTACTTATTAGTGCCTTATAACTTTTGTTTTAATCCAAAAGTGTTTAATAGTGTTCCCAAAAATTAATAAATTGTGCTAAATTGCAGGAATATTGGAAGCTGGACTCCCGAGATGAAATCCAACTCAAAAAGGAGTATTCTAAACTCAAGGCCATAAAAGACACAGAAGCTCAGAAGTGCGGACCGCAGAATATCATCTACAGCCGCAGATGATGATGAAAAGGGCAATAGATCTTTTTGCAAAGTGCGGTCCGCACATGAATTGTGCGGCCGCAGAAGATGGCTAGGAACAAAAGTTCATAGAATGGGCATTCCAAATCTTCCAGAAGTGTAGTCCGCACATTAATTGTGCGGCCGCAGGTGTAAAAGCGCGGACCGCACAAAATCAAGTGCGGCCATAGATGTAAAAGTGCGGACCGCAGAAGGAATGCCCTGCGGCCGTAGATCAGAATTATGCGGCCGCAGACCTCCAGTTCCTGACAAGTCGAAGAAATCTGCGGACCGCACATGGAATTATGCGGCCGCAGAACCTTTCGAAGGGTATTTTGTCTGAAATTTTCAGCCTTGTATAAATAGACGAGTTTCATAATTTTAGGTCAACTTTTGATATCAGCAGCTACATTAGCCGTTTCTCTTTACTTCTTTTAGTATTTTTTCATATTTTGAGCTATTTTGACATAGATTTTATCATTTCAATCTTGCAATATGAGTTCAATTATCATTTCTTCTTCTTTTTCTTCAATTTCAAGCATGAGTAGCTAGATTTTAACTAGGGTTGTCGCGTGTAAACTTAATGGGTGTTTGATTTATTGCTTGTTTATGGTTGGGTGTTTATTATTTAGCGTTGTTCTTGCTTTTATTTGACGAATTAATGATTGCAATCATTATTTCATGCCTATCTGACTTGGTCTCTAATTGAGAAAGAGAGACTTAGCCTAGAAAAACTTGGCTAGCAAGAAATTGGGTCAATCGAGAGATTGATAAACCCAATTAAAGGGCTGAACCTAGAGATAGTAAAACCCGACTTGAGCTTTTTATCAACTGTTTTGTTCAATACCCATTTGGACTTGAGAAAGCCAAATTGGGCAAAATCACTCTCTGACCGAAAGGTATTGAGTGGTAACCGAGTGTTGATAGCTATAATACATCCCGGCCAATTAAACAAGCTTTAAAGTTTACAACCCATTAGGCAAACACATAGGCGAAGGTCATACCCCTAGGCTTTTTACAACATTTGATAAACAACAAAAACAATCTTCTAGTTTTATTTCTTAAATTGTAATTGTAGTGCAGTTTAAACTTTAAAACAACCAATTTTTGCGGAAGTGCAAATTTAGATATACAAACTCACACGCTAAGATAGATACTACTAACCCCATACATTTAGCTCCCTGCGGAATTTGACCCCAACTCTTGTTGGGTATTACTATTGCATTGACCGCTTTCATAACCTCGAATAGAGGAGTAAAATTGGATGAGATCAATTTTTGGCGCCGTTGCCGAGGAGCTAAAAACGGTATTAGCTATATATTTAGGTGTCTTTTTGGGATATCTTATTTTCCTTCCTTGTTACTAACGGGTGAGTATTGTAGGTGCAATCATGGCAAACAACGAGCTCGGAAACGTAGCTTTTGGGAATGTGGACGTGGAGGATGGTCAAATGGATGAGGTCCCTCTTGAATCTCAAGCCAACAGATGAGGCTGAGCGCCTCAAGACAATGTTCTCGTTCCACCCCCAACTCCACCATGAGCAGCTCCACACCGGGCGTTGTCGAATGAAAGGTATGCAAGTGCTATAGTCCCCTCCCCGTATTAGGGCGGGCAACTTCCAAATATCCAACATGATGCTCACTTTGTCGAGCAACGAGGGTTCTTCACTGGTGCACCGGGTCAAAATGCATATAAACACTTGAAGGGTTTCGTCGATACGTGTTGGGGGAGCAAACAAATAAAGGTCTCCGAGGATGCTTTGAGGCTAAGGCTTTTTCCCTTCTCTCTATGGGGGAAAGATTTAGATTGGTTGGAACGTTTGCCAGATCATTCCATTCATACTTAGGGTGAATTAGCGGAGAAATTTACTTCTAAGTACTTCTCTCCCGTGCACATGGCTATTCTTCGAAATGAAATTCTAGCATTCAAGCAAGAGCCCAATGAACCACTACACGAGATATGGGAAAGGTATAGAAAAATGGTGAAAGAGTTCCCCAACAACGATATGAGGGAGAACATGATTCAACGAACTTTCTATCGGGGGATCAACACAACCAACTAATGTGTAGTGAATCAACTTGCCGGTGGGAACTTCCTGATGATGCCTTATGCGGAGGCATGTGATATCTTGGATGAGATGGCGGATACTTCATCCGCGTATCAATCTCGGGCTAATGTTCCACAAGGTGATCCCAATGTGATTCTTCTTCACAAAGAGTTACATGATCATGGACAAGCCATAGCCGAGTTGACTACCACCATGAACCAATTGGCAAAGGCTCAACTTCAACAAGTGCAAAACCCGAGGCAAGTCAATGCAATGGAGGGAGTAAGTATGATGGTGAACAAGCGAAGAACATGAAGTCCACAAATGCAACAAAGACTGGACAATTTTGTGCAAGATGATAGTGGATTTGATCAAGATGACTCTTACAATGACCAAGAAAAAGAGGTCCAATATGTGAACAACTTTCAAGGGAAAAGAAACAATTTCCAAGGCACTAGCCAACAACAATGGAGACCTCAAAATAATCAAGGCAATTGGAATTCTCACAATCAAGGTAATTGGAGTGGTGGAAACAATCAAAGCAATTGGAATAACAACAACTATCAAGGAAATTGGAGTGGAGGCAATAATCAGGGGAATTGACATAACAACAATAGCCAAGGCAATTAGGGAGGAAACAATCAAGGCGGGTGGAATAACAATCAAGGAAATTGGGGGTCGGGTTCTCAAAGACCCCCGATGTATCAACAACCGAGCAACCTACCTCCTTATCCTTCCCGTGGTCCTAGTTCTTCCAACAATGAAATGGGCCGTATGGAGAACATGTTCAAGAAAATGATGGAGAAGAATGCCGATTCCGATGCGCAACTTACCTCACACAACACATCGATCCGCAACATAGAAGTGCAAATGGGGCAAATCTCTCAAGCTTTAAATTCTCGTCCTAAGGGGGAACTACCAAGTGATACAGTGGTGAACCCAAAGGGTGGGAACAACACGGATCATACCATGGCCGTTACTACAAGAAGTGGAAGAGATGGGAATGTACCTACCTCAAGTCAAAGGCAACTTGTTGATGATGAACAAGTGGTAGAAGAAGAAGAGATCCAGAACAATGTGGTGCAAGCAAATGATGAAGTGCGGATTAATATTGATGACACGATGGAAGAGACTCAAGAGGAAGTGTCCCGTCTAGGGATATGTTATTGACATACCAGAACCGGTAGTGCAAAAGGCTAAGGTACCATTACCTAAGCCACCTCCTCCACATCCTCAAAGGCTCACCAAGCAAAATAGCGAGAACCAATTCAAAATTGATGAAGAGTCTCTCGATAAATGTGCCATTAGTTGAAGCCTTGGAGCAAATGCTCGGTTATACAAAGTTTATGAAGGATTTGGTGACAAAGAAGCAGTTGATGAATTTTGAAACTATCAAAGTCACTCATCAAGTAAGTGCAATTAGGCATTCGATGGCTCCTAAATTGGAAGATCCCGATGCTTTCACAATCTCTTGTACCATTAGAAGTGCCGAGTTTGCCAAAACTCTTTTTGATCTTGATGCGAGTATCAATTGATGCCCTATTCGATTTTCAAGACCTTGGGGATTGGGAAACCAAGACCCACATCTATGAAATTACACATGGCCGATCATACGATGAAGAGACCGTTGGGAGTGATTGAAGATGTATTGGTTCGTGTTGATAAGTTCATTCTCCCGGTGGATTTTGTTATTCTTGATTTTGAAGTGGACTATGAGGTGCCGATTATTCTTGGAAGACCTTTTATTGCTACGGGGAAGGCACTTGTTGATGTGGAAGCCGGATAACTCACTTTCCGGGTGGGTGATGAAAAGGTGGCGTTCCACGTGTGCAAATCTATACGGCAACTGAATAGCAATGAAGTCTGTTCTTTTGTGGACTTGGTGACCGATGTGATTATTGATGTTATAAGTGCCACGATTAATGTGGGTGATATGTTGGAGGCTGTCTTGCTCAACTTTGATGATGACGAGATGGATGGCTTCATGGAATGTGTGAATTCTTTGCAAGGAATGGGGTTGTACAACTATGCACCCCGAAAACTTTCCTTGGATCTTGAAAATAGGAAAACTCCTCCTACAAAGCCTTCAATTGAAGAGCCTCCTACCTTGGGGTTGAAGCCATTGCCTCCACATCTTAGGTATGAATTTCTTGACCCTTGATATACTTTACCAGTTATTCTTTCCTCTTGTTTGACTAACGTGCAGGTTGACTCTACATTGGCGGTGCTCCATAAGAGGAAGAAAGTTGTTGGGTGGACTTTGGCAGATATTTGGGGGATAAGCCCTGCATTTTGCATGCACAAGATTAACTTGGAGGAAGATTCCAAACCATCCATTGAACATCAAAGGAGACTGAATGAACCCATGCAAGACGTGGTCAAAAAGGAGATCATCAAGTGGTTAGATGCCGGGGTTGTCCACCCTATTTCCGACAGTTCGTGGACTTCTCCGATGCAATGTGTCCCAAAGAAGGGGGCATAACAGTGGTCACCGATGACAAGAACGATTTGATTCCTACAAGAACGGTGGCCAGGTGGAGAGTGTGTATGAACTATCGCAAACTAATTAAAGTCATGAGGAAAGACCATTTTCCACTTCCCTTCCTTGACCAAATGCTTGATAGGTTGGCCGGTCGTACTTTTTATTGCTTTCTAGATGGATATTCGGGCTACAACCAAATCCTTATTTCCCCGGAAGATCAAGAGAAAACAACTTTCACATGTCCCTATGGCACTTTCGTTTTCAAGCGGATGCCATTTGGATTATGCAATGCACCGGTGACTTTTCAAAAGTGTATGATGTTGATGTTTACGGATATAGTAGAGGACTACCTTGAAGTCTTCATGGATGACTTCTCGGTAGTCAGGGATTTCTTTGATGATTGTTTGACAAATTTGGATAGAGTATTGGCAAGGTGTGAAGAAACGAACTTGGTATTGAATTGGGAGAAATGCCATTTTATGGTCGAGGAAGGCAATTGTCCTTGGCCACAAGATTTCAAAGAATGGCATAGAGGTCGACAAGACGAGGATAGAGGTGATTTCTAAACTTCCACCTCCAACTTCGGTGAAAGGCATGCAAAGTTTCTTGGGTCACGCGGGGTTCTACGAGCGCTTCATAAAGGATTTTTCTAAAGTGGTGAACCCATTGCGCAAGCTCTTAGAGAAAGAGGCTAAGTTTCACTTCGATGATGGCTGCATGAGAGCCTTTGAATTGCTAAAGTTCAAGTTGACAACCTCTCCCATTATCACCGCTCCTAATCGGAGTATTCCTTTTGAGCTCATGTGTGATGCTAGTGATGTAGCGGTTGGAGCAGTTTTGGGGCAACGCATCAATAAGGTTTTTCATCCGGTCTATTATGCTAGTAAGACCATAAATGATGCCCAAGTCAATTCCACCGTTATAGAGAAAGAGCTCCTTGCCATTGTGTTTGCTATAGAGAAATTCCGCCCGTACTTGATGGGTGCAAAGGTTATTGTTCACACGGACCATGCGACACTTCGTTATCTTATGAGCAAGAAAGATTCAAAAGCTAGGTTGATGAGATGGGTGCTATTGTTGCAGGAGTTTGATATTGATATTCAAGATCGAAAAATCAAAGGATTTCTCCCCAAAAAAAAGAAGAATTCCTCTTTACAGGAGTGAAAATCAAGTGGCGGACCACTTGTTTCGTTTGGAGGAGGAGGGGAGGCTGCATGATGGCCTTGAGATCAATGACTCCTTCCCCGATGAGCAACTCTTGGCCGTTTCAATGAAGGAGGTGCCATGGTTCGCCGATCTAGGAAACTTCCTTGTGTGTGAAATCATCCGGATGAGTTCTCGTCAAATCAAAAGAAAAAGCTCAAACGAGATTGTTAAGATTATTATTGGGACGAGCCTTACCTCTTCCGGATTTGCACGGATAGGATAATTAGAAGATGTGTACCGGATGAAGAGCAAAATGTTATTCTTGAGGCTTGCCATTCTTCGCGTTATGGTGGTCACCATGGCAGAGCAAGAACGGCGGGTAAAGTGTTAAGTTGTAGTTTCTATTGGCCCACTCTCTACAAAGATGCAAGTGTTATGGTAAAAAGATGTGATGAATGCCTACGGGCCGATGGAATCTCGAAGAAGAATGAAATGCCTCTCACTACCATTTTGGAGATCGATATCTTTGATGTGTGGGGTATTGACTCCATAGGTCCTTTTGTGAGTTCTTGTGGAAACACCTACATATTGGTCCCAGTTGATTATGTGTCTAAATGGGTTGAGGCCGTTTCTCTACCCAACAATGAAGCGAGAAGTGTGGTGACGTTCTTGAAGAAGAATATTTTCACAAGATTTGGTATTCTGCGGGCTATCATAAGCGATGAGGGGTCGCATTTTTGCAACAAGGCTTTTGAAACTTTGCTTAGCAAGTATGGTATCACTCATAAAGTTACGACTCCCTATCATCCTCAAGCTAGCGGTCAAGTGAAAGTCTCCAACCGGGAGATAAAGAGTATCTTGTCCAAAATAGTGAATGCTAACCGGACGGATTGGTCAAAGAAGCTTGATGATGCACTATCGGATTGCTTTCAAAACTCCTATCGATATGTCTCCATACGGGTTGGTGTTTGGAAAAGCTTGTCATCTTCCGGTGGAACTTGAGCACAAAGCCATGTGGGATTTAAAGAAGTTGAATCTTTATTGGGACCAGCCCCTAACTTACGGGTTGCACATTTGAATGAATTGGATGAGTTCCGGTACCATGCATATGCAAGTTCGTCTTTATACAAAGAAAGAATGAAGCACCTGTATGACAAATACATCCGAAACAAGGAGTTCAAGGTGGGATATCTTGTTTTGTTGTACAACTGACGATTGAAGATGATTCGGGGAAAGCTGAAATCCAAACGTAAAATTGTGGGTATGACACCTTTTGGTGCATTGGACTTGAAGAACAAAAATGATGATGTATTCCGAATCAATGGTCACCGGGTGAAGCATTATTTGGGAAACGTTGATGATGGCCACATAGTGGCAGTTATTCATTTCAAATGATGGTAATCTGCGTCGTGTCGCTGTGTTAAATCAGATGCTTCTTGGGAGGCAACCCATGTTTTTCTTTTTCTCTTCTTCTTTTGTAAATAGGTGTTATTTTTGTGTTAACTAGATTTGAAGTGTGTTTCAGGAATGAGTGTGCTTTACAGGAATTGTGCTTAGAAAAATTGGCTAAGTGTGAAAAAAGTGTGGACCGCACATGTATTGTGCGGACCGCACAATTGTGAGTGCTACAGCAGAAGGGAATTGCGGTCGCATAATTATAGTGCGGACAACACAAATTGAAATGGGAAATTGCAAACTCTCTGAAGTTTGGTCTGTTAGAGAAATGGCCAAAGTGCGCCGAACATTAAAATCTGCGGTCCGTAGCCAAAATCTACGGTCGCATCACATATTCTGCGGACCGCAGATCAGCAAGAGCTTTTGAGCCTCCAGGTAACAGAGTGCGGACCGCAGAATAAATTTTGCGGCCGCACTCATCCCCTGTCCTAGCAATCTGATCGTCAAGTATAAATAGTAACCTTAGGGGCTACTGTACATTTTTTCCCCTCTCTGAGCACTCAAAATTCTAAAATATTAAAAATCACTTGTTCAATCATCTGCCACACTCAATCCGCATCTGTGTTCACTCATTCGCACTACATCATATCTGGTATGCTTAAATTACTCATATAATTCTTCTTTTTTTATTTTAATGTTACAATTTGTTAGGTAACTTTAGCCAATTTGTCAATAGATTTCAATTTTACAACCATGTGGGGTGTAAACTGTGTTGGGTCAGCTGATAATTGCTCTATTGGGAATGGGTGAATTGATTTTCATGCTTAATTGTTAATACCATGTTGAATTTGTGCAAAAATTGAACAATCCTAGAAAGTCGACTCGTAATCGTTTGAGATTAGGGTTCATTAGTCAAGGTTGTTTCTGCGACCGCACTTGAAACTGTGCGGACTGCAGAAATCCCATCGCGGCCGCAGAAAAGTAAGTGCTGCCGCAAAACAGCTCAACTTTGTCTTCAGAAAGTTGACATTTTGGTGAGTCTGATGTACGGCCGTGATGATAAAAGTGTGGACCGCACTTCAAATCTACAGTCGCACTAATAATTGTGCGAACCACAATTCCATTTCCGCAGCCGCAAGTTCAAATTGTGCGGTCCACACAACCCAGTCTGTGGCCGCACTTGTAATTGTGCGGATCGCACTTCCCCACCTTTACTCATGTTCTACATTGTGTTATACTGTGTTTTTGAAATTGAACCACAACTAACTGCTGCTATTGCTTGTTACAGAAAATTGCTAGATCTCGTGGCCGCGATGACACTTCAAAGGAGAGGGGTGAACCTTCCAGAGGTCGAAGCAAAAGCACTTTACCCCTTTTCCTCTAGAAGATAATCTCAAAGAAGACTACAGCCGGTCGAGAGAGAAATGCAGAGCCCTCCAAATCCAGTTCTTATGCCCCGTCTAGAGAAGCATCGGAGGTCAACTCTGCTCAAAAGTTTCCAGATATCCAATCAAAGCCATCAGGAAGGTATCAACTCCGGGACGAGCCTTCCACTTTACATAGCACTTTCGAGGGTTTGGAAAGTGCTAGTCGGCTTCCGAGCCCTCCTCTACACCTGTCCCTGAGACACCAGCCACTACAGTTGATGACATCCCAGATGATGGCCAAGGGGGAGATACTACAGTTGCCGGCCTTAAGAGGTCAAAGAAGAAAGAGGTCTGGGAGGATCCGTTCGTCAGTCTAGCTGCCTTCACTAGCTTCCATTGGTGGTGGCCGGTGAGATCAGTCACTTTTGAGCGACAGTTCCAATTGAAAGATCTTAAATAGTATAATTCAGCAGTCTTGAGGCAGTTCCGAGAACGGAAGGGGTGGAGTTGGTTCACAAGAGCGTAATGGACGCAAAAGAGTATCTTTTCCGGGACTTCTACGCTAATGTGGCGCACATAATGAAAGGGACAAAAGTGACCAAAGTGAGGAATCTGAAGGTACGGTTTGACCAGCACACATTGAACACCTACTTGGGGTTTGATGATGTTGAGCCTGCACAGTACTTGGAGAAGCTGGCAATGGGAGATGCAGCTTGCCCATGGCTAGTTGAGATTCTTGCAGTCCCAGGGCCACCACTACCATGGATCACTGCTGGGGTTCCTATTTAGCGGAACACCTTAAATTTCGAGGCGAAGGGATGGCAGACCTTCGTATGTAGCAGATTAGACCCGTGCCAGAATGAAACCAACCTACCTATTCCACGGGCAGTTCTAGTCGCCTCTATTATGGCCGGGTACCCGATCAATGTGGGTGCCGTGATGTCAGCCAACATGTCAGTGGTCGCCAGGCGAGATGATACCTCCTACCCGTATCCCAACACCACCACTGAGTACCTTACGGATGCACGGGTAGAGCCCAGAGATTATGACATGAAGGTTCGGGCGAAGAAGCCCTTCTCTTGGTATTCTCTGATGGATGCACACAACCCAAAAAGAAAGGGTCAGCCGACTACCACCGTAGGCCAGTCTGACGAGCCATCGGTGGTGGGTACAGAGACAGCTGATATGTCATCCACTTCAGCAGAGTCTTCTAACAATGCAGCTGCCATGCCTCAACCTTCAGCCTCAGTGCCTCCCACCTCGGCTTTGAAGCCGGTACCTATTCCATTTACTCCACTCTCTGCGCTGCGAGTCTCCAGACACTGGCGATCCTTAACAATTGGATGCAAACAGCTACTGCAAATCTAACTGACATATCCAGTCATGTTGCAGCACAGTCATCCTATGCGGCACCCCAGATTCCCCCCACAGTTGATGAAACCTCGAAGAAGCTCCTGGAAAATCAAAACACGATCATGGCCACTTTAGTGTAGCATGGGGCAGTGATCGAAGAGTAGGGTAAAGAGGTAAAGAAAATGAGAAAGCGACAGGCATCTAAGAAGTCAGTGGACGAGCTTCGGAGCCAGGTTACAAATCTTGCAGCAGCCGGAGACATTCCATTTGATATTGTTGATAGACCCGTACCACCCAGGCCCAACACCTACATCACCAGCTGGCCAATCTGAGGAGCCAAACACTATTGCTGACACTGCTGAGGCAGTCTGTCAGATGTTCACCAACCCAGCCACTCTCGGACTTGAGGATGATGAGATCCAATTGGATGAAGTTGAGGTCGGTGCCACTGCTGGGGACACAGAGATGGCCACCGATCCATAGGGAGTTTTCTTCACTCTCACCCTTCTCTTACTCTTATGTTGTTAAGCATTAGGGACAATGCTTATTTTTATTCGGGGGGGGGGGGGTTGGATTTTCTTTGACACATTCTGATGATTTTGTATTTTGATAACTATGTAATTAACTTATTACTATTTTCGTCCTCTTTCTCATTATGTATATATTCCATTTTATCTCTCATTATGTATATTCGTTTAGCTTTCAATAGTTCTTTTATTTTATAGCTTATTTATCTTTAACTTTGCCTTCTTTTTGAATTAGTAGCTTCTTTTTTATTTAATAACTTCTTTTTATGTCTTAGTGGATAATAAGCCTTTGGTGTTCTTAATGCCATGGTTCTTTCCAAAAGTGGTTTCTGTGTGAACCGGGTGGCTCTTCCCAACGATGGATGGCATGACAACCTTCTTAAGGGATTGAGTCCGTTTTTGGTGTTTAGCTAATAATAGTAGTAGTAATGAATAAAAAGACCTAATTGAGTCATGCTCGAAGAGTCAAACATGCTTCACTTGGTACCAACACACTTAACTACGTGCTTATAGTTAGAAATAAGGTTTTGAAAGAAATAGCTCTAGTTAGTGACTTTGTGACTCTTGTGTTGACTTAGGCATTAATCTAGTGGTTTAATCGAACCAAAGTGATTTTCAAAATTGAATATGGTCGTTATGGGCCCTCGACTCTACCCTCTTTAACAATCCAGCTGCGTTGTGAGATGTTTTGGTTGAAAGTCCAAGTACCCGTACGAATGGTCTAGAACTTGCCCCGAATGTGTTTCAAGGGGAAATCTTAAGTTTTGCTTGGCTTGAGAAGTGATTGTAGGCTTTCCTTGACCCGTTTGAAGTTTTTCATTGCCCACCAATGTTTTTATCCCTAGTCAACCCATTTGAGCCTCGAACCTTTCTTATTTGATAATCATGTTACAAGCCTTTTCCCATTTTGTCGTGACCCTCTCTTGGCACCCGAGCTTTCCTCAACACTCTTGTGAAATAATTGGCTAAAAACGTAAGTTTGGGGGAGAGACGAGGAACTTGAAAGAGGTATCAAGGCACAAAAAGAGAAAAGAAATGAATAAAAGGAAAGGAAAGAAACGAAAATAAGTGGAAGAGTTGATGGGATTCAAAGAAAATTAATGATGCAAAGCGTGAAGAAATCAAAGAGGGAGAAAATAAATGTCATGATCAAGAAAGAGTGATGCTAAGTCTCTCTAGTCCCCTCCAAGGAAAAGAAAATGCCTTAAAGAATTGGCAAAGCTTGAGCCGATAATAGAAAATGGAGTGCTTAAGGAAAGATGAACCCGCTCTATCATAGCATATCCAACCTTAGTCCAAAAGCCTTCATTGCATTCCGAAAAAGCCCTACGTGATTTCAAGCTGAGTGAGCTTACATTAGTGTCAATCTACATGAGGGGCAAGCCTATGGTACTTAAAGTCGTACTTGCGACATTCTTTTGAGAGAGATGAGTAAACCTTTCACAAATCTTTAGATTGAGTGCTAAAATTCATAAGCGAGATAGGCAAATGGAGAGTACAAGAGGAGGAGTTTGGGATCCATAATGACCTACATGAAAAAGCAAGCTCCTTGATGAGTAAAGTCAACTCTTGAGGCTCAAGTGTCACATTAGACCTATTTGTGCATAAAAGTTTAACTTGTTGCCTTGTTGATAATTCATAAGTGGTGTGGGTAATTGTTGGTCCCAATTGATGTGTGAATGACTCACTTTTGATTAGATGGAATGGACCTTAACTTGTAGAGGTAGGAACTAATTTATTTGCTTGAGGACAAGCAAAAACTTAAGTTTGGGGGAGTTGTTAAGTGGGGATTTTGACTACTTATCAGCGCCTATTAGCTTTTGTTTTAATCCAAAAGCGTTTAATCGAGTTCCCAAAAACTGATAAATTATGCTAAATTGCAGGAATATTGGAAGCTGGACTCCTGAGATGAAATCCAACTCAAAAAGGAGTAATCTAAACTCAAGGCCATAAAAGACACAGAAGCTCAGAAGTGCGGACCGTAGAATATCATCTGCGGCCATAGATGATGAAGAAAGGGGTAACAGATCCTTCTGTATAATGCGGTCCGCACATGAATTGTGCGGCCGCAGAAGATGGCTAGGAACAAAGTCAGAGAATGGGCATTCCAAGTCTTGCAGAAGTGTTGTCCGCATATCAATTGTGCGGCCGCAGAAGAAGCGCCTTGCAGCTGCAGGTGTAAAAGCGCGGACCGCAAAAGATCAAGTGCGGCCACAGATGTAAAAGTGCGGACAACAGAAAGAATGCCTTGCAGCCGTAGATCAGAATTATACAGCCGCAGACCTCCAGTTCCTGACAAGTCGAAGAAATCTGCCGACCGCACATGGAATTATGCGGCCGCAGAACCTCTCGAAGGGCATTTTTGTCTGAAATTTTTAGCCTTGTATAAATAGATGAGTTTCACAATTTTAGGTCAACTTTTGACATCAGCAGCTATAGTAGCCGTTTCTCTTTACTTCTTTTAGTAGTTTTTCATATTTTGAGCTATTTTAACATAAATTTTATCATTTCAATCTTGCAATATGAGTTCAATTATCATTTCTTCTTCTTTTTCTTCAATTTCAAGCATGAGTAGCTAGATTTTAAACCCTAGTGTGTAAACTTAATGGGTGTTTGATTTATTGCTTGTTTATGGTTGGATGTTTATTATTTAGCGTTGTTCTTGCTTTTATTTGACGAATTAATGGTTGCAATCATTATTTCATGCCTATCTGACTTGGTCTCTAATTGAGAAAGAAAGACTTAGCCTAGAAAAACTTGGCTAGCAAGAAATTGGGTCAATCGAGAGATTGATAAACCCAATTAAAGGGCTGAACCTAGAGATAGTAAAATCCGACTTGAGCTTTTTATCAACTGTTTTGTTCAATACCCATTCGGACTTGAGAAAGCCAAATTGGGCAAAATCACTCTCTGACCGAAAGGTATTGAGTGGTAACCGAGTGTTGATAGCTATAATACATCCCGGCCAATTAAACAAGCTTTAAAGTTTACAACCCGTTAGGCAAACACATAGGCGAAGGTCATACCCCTAGGCTTTTTACAACATTTGATAAACAACAAAAACAATCTTCTAGTTTTATTTCTTAAATTGTAATTGTAGTGTAGTTTAAACTTTAAAACAACCAATTTTTGCGGAAGTGCAAATTTAGATATACAAACTCACACGCTAAGATATATACTACTAACCCCATACATATAGCTCCCTACGGAATTTGATCCCGACTCTTGTTGGGTATTACTATTGCATTGACCGCTTTCATAACCTCGAATAGAGGAGTAAAATTGGACGAGATCAAAGCTCAAAATAATCAAGTGTTACTGCCCTTTTTCCAGACCTTGAATCATTGTCCGAATCACATATATTGATGTAGTCGGTCGGTTCACCTACAATATTTAAAACAAAAGAACAACATTGTATGTTGGTTACATAGTTCTTTTGGGAAAATAGAAACTTATATGAAAGCTGTAATTTTTTTCCTATAATTATATTGTAACATATAATACCAGTAAAATCTTCATTGCAATCGTCTCCTTGTTGTATATCATTTGCTTGTGAATGGGAGATTGCAAAGGCATAGTCTCCTTCTCCCCATTTAAATGATCTCCTTGTATGCCAAGTTTTGCATCCTGTTTTGGAGAGTCCACATGCATTGTTTCCTTCTTTGTTACAATAAATGTGTACAACTTAATAAAATTATAGATCATTTGTACTAAACAGAAACAACACTGTAGATAAATTGCAGTTTAATTATAGTTAATTTGTTTAAATGATGTCTTGTAGCTGAGATGTAATATGTATTGTGAAATATGTAGATAAAATGTACTAAATCATACATGTAGTTTTTTCCTCTAATGCCCCTTGAAATTGGGAAGATAAGTCAACGCCTACAGGAATATTCTCCTCATTTTGAATGTCAGACATGTGCCATGTATCTAAGAGAACAATTGGAAATATAATATAGATTATTTGTCAGACATGTGCCAGGTTTCTGTTGTTTGTTCTTTTCTTTGTAATGCTCATCATTTTTCGTAGAACTACCAGTAAACTGCATTAGGAATTTGTTAGGCTATGTACTTTATGAATGCTATTATAAACATAAATATGGTAAAAATTACTGTCCAAAATGAATATATTTCAAATGAAACCTTAGCATCAATGTTCATATCTGGTTGATTTTTTATTGCCTGTAACACGGGCTTGATGGAATCATTGAGTAGCAATTGAATGTTGCCTAGTTCTTGAAAAACCTAAAGAACAAAAAATTATTATAATGTATCTGACAATTAGAGGATTACATATATATATATATATATATATATATATATATATATATATATATATAGATAAAGAAGACTAAAAATCAAGAATTAGGTATACCTCTTTCTTGAAGGTTCTAAGGTCTGAACCAACCTACGTATTAAAATAGAAAGAGTAAAAGAAATAATTTGCATAACATAAACTAAAGAAACCAGCTAGAATTATCTTAAGAGGTTACCTTATCAACATCTTTTCTTAACTTTTTTAATTGTTTCACAATATCTTTCTTGTCATCTATTCTCATTGCCTGCTTATGTCCAGATGGAGATAGAGCATCCATCGGATGCTCAGCCGTTGTTTTATCTTCTTCAAGGTTATATTCAACTTTGTCTGGCAAATTCTTGAAAGCTCTTTTGGGGCTTCAAGCATGTTAGTGAACTGAGTGAAAAAGAATATGTGGGACTCAGTCATAATATGTATAAAATTTATAGATAATTTGTATTAAATTATCTATCTAGAAGTGAAAAACATTTACCTTGATCCATGATGGTTTGATCATTCTATCTTCCAATGCAGATATCCATATCTTGTCCTTAGTTGTCTATTAAGTATGCTGGAGATCGAATTACTAACCCTTGTCGCTATATCAGTGTTGACTGTAGAGCAACACTTATACAACCATATTTGCATAGCGAGTGCAAAACCTCGAATGAGATAAAAATGCACAAAAGGGTTGAGCTTGTGCCTAACGGACTGAAGTAATTGTGTATAAGCTTCGATACCCAATGCGAAATTCACATACTGCCCCCAGTGCACCAAGTAGAACCCAAAATGGTCTATCAAACCATTATTTTTCTCTGATGGACAGAGGAAGAATTCTATCAGATAGAGAATACACAGCTTGACTGCATCCTCATCATTTACCCAACTACGGCTGGTTACAATTTGTTTCTAGTATGACTTCTTAACTTTTTTCTTGCTCGAAAAAAAGCTCCTCATTATTTTACTGTCATACTTAGTTGTGTAAACAAAATCTGTTACTTCTGTAAAACATCTAAGGCCGGTGATAAGGGCAAACTCCCTCAACCCAAAGTTTAGCCGCTCACCCGTTATCTCTGCTATAAAAAAATCAGAATCGGATGCGTTCAATTCATACTTTATGAGAAGGTGAATTGCCTGATTTTGGATACATATTTTGGGCAGGGAAAGAAAATTCTCAAAACATGACTTCTTAAACAAAATGATTTCGAATTATATACAAGAAATCTACAATTTCCAAGGAAAATGTAGAAAAGTTGATAACCAACAACAAATATACACAATGTAGACAAAACTTCTACAAATAAAAAAAAACAAAAAATATGTATAATCATGAGAATGAGAACAGGTCTTGTAACTTAAAAAAAAACGAAATTGTAACTAATAAAATTCTATGTTCTCCAATGACTGTTGGGTTATAGTTTTGTAACGACCCGACTTGTTGTTTTGAGAATTTATGTCGCCTTCAGCGACTCAAGGTCCCGAGCAGCTTTGTAATGTGTATTATGACTTGCGTGTGTAATCGAGTTTGATTAGAGGAAGATTCGGAACTAAATTGAAGAACAATTCGTATTTTTGAAGCATAAATGAAAAGAGTTGACCGGAGTTTGACCTTTGGGAAAATGACCACGAAATGAAATTTTGATGATGTCAATAGCTTTGTATGGTGATATCGGACTTAGGCTTATGTACGGATTTAGATTTGAAAGTCCGTAAGACAATTCGGCACATTTCGGTAAAAAGTTAAAAAATGAAGTTCTTAAAATATTCTTAAATACGACCATAAGTCGATTGGTTGACAACGAGGTTAGATTTCAACTTCGGAAATTGGAACAGCTCCATTACGTCATTTATGACTTGCACACAAAATTTGGCGTCATTTCGAGTTAATTTGATATGTTTCGGCACGAGTTTTGTAAGTTGGAAGATTTGGAAATTCAAGAGTTCGATTGTGGTGTGATTCGTAGTTTCGAAGTTGTTTGATGTGGGGTGAGGCCTCGGGCGGGTCCGCGTTATGTTTTAGGACTTGTTGGTATGTTTGGTTGAGGTCCCAGTGGTCTCGGGTGTGTTTCGGGATGAGTTTTGAGCGAGTTTGGGCATTTCGGCACTTTGATGATATTCTGGAACAGTTGAAGTGCGGAGGGCACATTTTGGAGTGCTGAGGCAAAACCTCATGAGTGGATCTTAGAGGAAAATTGGGGACCGCAGAGGAAATTTGCATACCGCAAAAATCCTCTTGCGGCAGCAGAAAGGAGAATCTGCAGGTTCGATGGTCTAACTTCAGAAGTTTATATCTTTTGATCTATTAGAGATGATCCAAATATAAAAGTTATAGCCCTTTATTTGAAATTATATTTGAAAGATATTTATTTGAAGAATTATATTCGAAAGATATTTTACTTGAAAGAATTATATTCATAAGGTATTTATTTGAAAGGATTATATTCTAAAAATTTCTATTCGAAAAACTTATAGATAAAAGATGTATATTTGGAAGGACTTGATTAATTGGTTGTGCTTGTGTTCATTATTCGTTTGAGCAATGTCTATGGTGTTCTTGCTACCTTACTGTTTATATCACTAGTTGATTATTGTTGCTATCACTACTATTTGTCTTTCTATTATTTTTGTATGCTATACTGCACATGTTATTTGACTAATGAGTGTCTTGACTGATCTCGTCACTACTTCATCGAGGTTAGTCTTGATACTTACTGGGCACCGACTGTTGTGTACTCTTATTACACTTCTACGCATTTTTGTGCAGAGCTAGCTATTGGAGATATCGGATTCGGGCATAGATTAGAGTGTAATCGCAAGGATTCAAGGTAGGGCTGCTTGGTCGCCGCAGTCCCTTGGAGTCTTTCCATTTATTGTACTGTCAACTCTTATTCGAACAATATTGTATATAGTCTTGGGAGATTTTTTAAATATTTCCGCTGTTGTTTTTTGCCACTTATTAAATTTAAAATAAAGGGGGGGGGGGGGGGGCTTG